>CM056954.1:29533394-29866050 GCA_029856935.1 Cyclocarya paliurus | reverse complement strand
ATGCTGACTGCGAACAAAAAGTTTCTTGTCTGCAGAAGTGACCTGCTTAACTTGGTCACTTCCAACTGCAAATTAATTTGTTTAATTAGTCAACATCACAAGAGTCTTACAAGCACACCTGTATACACGTGAGGGTAAGAGTTCTTACCTTCCCTTTTCACCAAACTCAGGCCTCTCTCATGCAAAATTCTAAGACGAAATACATATCCAGACATAAAAACATCCACATCATCTTCAGTAGCAGTACATTTCATCCCCCAGGAATTCTGAAGACTGCCAAGGTAGTATCATTAGATAGATTTGCTAAAAGGATATTAGCATCCTTGTGAACAAAAAAAACCCAGCTTGACCCACCTCTCACCAATCTTAAGAAGGAAAGCAATTTTAGTTTTTTCAATTGCTAAGTCATCCATTGGCCAATTCCCAGAACCTTCCAACTATATCATAAAAAATAATAACTTTCAGAAATTAAATAACAATGATTACTAAAGAAATCACAACTGATCAACAAGATATCATGCCTGAATCATAACTTCCAGAGGCTGAATGCATGATGACATTAACTTATGTGTCCTCGGACCATCACCCTTGTCAATAACCAATGGATGAGGTTCGGGGGGAAGACAGAGGTAAACCTGAAAGCTGTAATTAATGATAAGCACACAGTATTGCTTGCAAGGGAGACTAACTGGCTATAAAAGATCAGCCGAATGAAGATGTTACTCTAACTAAACTATGTAAGGAAACAATGCTCCACAGAATTTTTTGAGCCAAGCAACCTTCATAACTTTATCAAACAACAAAAGAATCTCTTTAATAAATATAGCAACACATGAAGAGATTTTCCGGCAATAGAAAGCGTACCTGGGTCGATCGGCTGCACACTAGAAACCTTCAACGGAATGTCTTGGATAAGACCTAGGCGCTTTGTTAAAACTTCAATTGCTCCAAGCAAACTTCCAGAAAATGATACAGGATCTGAAAAATAAAATTTTATCTTTACAACAGTTCTAAGAGAAAAAGAACTAGTGTTGGCAAAAATGTGAGGCACACTAGCGCAAATGGCATCCAGAGTCTAGGCACAATTCACAAGCGCACATATGATTGAAGTAAAGTGCACAAGTTATAAAAAATAATGCATGATAACAAAATATCCATCAAAAACATCAAAAGCTTGAAAAATAGAAAGAAAATAACATATTTGGCCTATTGACTCAATTTGTTAGGATATTATGCAACATGCAATCAAGTGATCAATTAACCATAAAAACCTTGAACATAGGATTTTCTATAATTCTCGTGTGCTTTACAAAATACACATAATATTTTATGGCCAAAACCAAAATAAGGTACATGGTTGAATCAATATATACCCAAAAGGCAATTGACCAAAACAAGCACAATAATTATAGGTATTGACTTAAATGCTAACATAAGCAAATTGCATTATAATGCAATTCTAAAGTATATAACCATCTCATTATTATGCATAGGACCATCATCATTGTTATCAAAAGATTTGTAACCCTTATTAGGGGTGTAAACGGGCCGGTCCGGTCCGGTCCGGCCATGGACCGAATTTTTTCAGTCCATGGTCGGACCGGACCGAACTCCTATAGGGACCGACTGGTAGTCATCGGTCCGGTCCGTCCGGTCCATTCGGTCCGGCCTTTTTTTTTTTCACATCAATTAATAAAAAAAATTTATTTACAATACTAAATTAAACTAAGTAACTTATTAATATGGATTATGTAACAAACTCAATAAAAAAATATTTTATATGGTCAATGATAATAAATTAAATGAAAATTACATTATTGATGATGTTAATTCTTACTTTATTACTAACTTAAAGTATGTTAATGCATAATGAGCCATATACAACTCTTAACATTTTGTATATGAAGCAATAAGCATAAATAATTTCATTATCTATACATATTACATCCATAATTGAGAAAAATACATACTTTTTTTTTTATAAGTAATAAGAAATTTTATTGATAGAAAGATAGGCGTAAGCCAGGTACACTGAAAGTATACATGAAAAACACCGTTTTAAGCACTAGAAACCGTTACAAGGAAATCATGAAAGCTGAGACCATTAAAATCTAAAGCAATGGCCCACATAAATAAAGTCTTCCATAGAAAACTCCTAAACTCTTCAACAGAACGTTCGTGATCCTCGAAAAGTCTATCATTTCTTTCATTCCAGATACACCAAAAAATACAGATGGGAACCATCTTCCACAAAGCTTTGATCTGTGTGATCCCAGAGATCCCTCTCCAACTTGCAAGAACATCGACAACCCTTTCCGGCATAGTCCAGGCTAACCCCACCCGACTTAAGAAATGATTCCATATATCTCGGGCAAACTCGCAATGTAGGAGTAAATGGCCCACTGATTCCCCATTGTTTTTGCACATACAACACCAATCCATAATTACAAGACCACGTTTTCTTAAGTTATCAATTGTTAGAATCCGCCCTAGGGCTGCTGTCCAAACAAAGAACGCTGCCTTAGAAGGTGTTTTACTCCTCCATATGCTCTTCCACGGAAAATTGGGCGAAGGTTGGGCTTTAAGCATCTTATAAAAAGAACCTACTGAGAATTTTCCTTTCTTAGAAGGTCTCCAAACCAACTTGTCATCATCTGCCACTGCCGGAGAAATGTTATGAAGCAGATTAAAAAATTCCACCAACACCCTCACCTCCCAGTCATGTGCCTCCCTAGTGAAATTGATGTTCCATTCTTGAGGTGAAGATCCCCTCAAATCCGCCACCATCGCTTCTTTTTCTCGTTCTATTCTGAAAATGGTGGGAAAAGTAACTTTAAGAGCCGTATCACCCACCCAAACATCATGCCAAAAACTTATCCTCTGGCCATTCCCCATACACAACCCAATATTTCTAGAAAGATCACCCCATCCTTTCCTGATATGCTTCCATAACCCCACACCATAAGCCCCTCTCCCCTCATTAGAACACCAACCCCCCCTTGCACAACCATACTTCGCATCGATCACCCCTTTCCATAAGGCTTCCCTTTCAAAACTATAACTCCACAACCATTTCCCTAATAAGGCCTTATTGAAAACCCTCACATTGCGAATCCCCAAACCACCATCTCTCAATGGTGAACACACCTTATCCCACCCACCTAGAGGGAATTTAAACTCCTCACCTAGACCACTCCACAAGAAATCACGTTGAAGTTTCTCAATCTTAGAAGCAATGCTAGCTGGAAGAGGAAATAAGGACAAGAAATATGTGGGAAGGTTAGATAAAGTACTCTTAATGAGAGTGATCCTCCCCCCCTTAGATAAATACAACCTTTTTCCACCCAGCCAGCCTATGCTCTAATTTTTCCACCACCTCCGTCCAAATTGTCTTAGCTTTAAAAGATGCCCCTAACGGAAGTCCAAGATATTTCATTGGCAGTGAAGAGACCATGCACCCCAATATGTTAGCCAGCCCCCTAATGTTGCTTACATCACCCACCGCAACCATCTCCGTCTTGGCAAGATTTATCTTTAAACCAAATACCACTTCAAAACAAAGTAAAATGGCCTTTAAGGATTGAATCTGCTCTGCATTATCCTCACAAAATAACAACGTATCATCTGCAAACAAAAGATGCGAAATAATAGTTGGGCCATGATTCCCCGCTAAGAATCCTGAGAGAAAACCACCTTCCACAGCAGCTGACACCATTCTACTTAAAGTCTCCATTACAATAACAAATAATAGGGGGGATAGAGGATCTCCTTGTCGTAGGCCCCGCGAGCTATTAAAGAAACCCACAGACTCACCATTTACCATGACCGAGAAACGAGCCGTCGACACACAATGCCTCATCCATCCCTCCATCTTTCCCCAAAACCACAACGACCCAACAAATAGAACAAAAAATTCCAATTAACATGATCATATGCCTTCTCCATATCCAATTTGCATAAAATACCCGGAACTCTCGACTTAAGCCGGCTGTCCAGACATTCATTGGCTACCAGAACCGAGTCTAATATTTGCCTACCTCGAACAAAAGCATTTTGAGACTTTGAAATGATCTTATCCATGACTGTGCTCATTCTGTTTGCCAAGACCTTTGAGATTATCTTGTATACACTACCCACCAGACTAATCGGCCTAAAATCTTGCACCTCTCTTGCACCCGACTTTTTTGGGACTAATACAATAAAAGTAGCATTTAAGCTCTTCTCAAATTTACCAAGAGTAAAGAACTCCTGGAAAACCAGCATTACATCTTCTCTCACCACCTCCCAACAAGACTGAAAAAATGCAATTGTGAATCCATCCGGTCCTGGAGCTTTATCTTTGTTCATTTTTCTGATAACTTGTCTTACCTCAACTTCTTCAAATGGTCTTTCCACCCAAGCCATACTAGCTTGATCAATAGTCTCAAAAGCTAAACCATCAACTGTAGGTCTCCATGCATACGGTTCCTCCAACAATTTTTCAAAATGTCCAGCTACATAATCTTTAATGACTGCTTGATTTGAGACTGAATCACCGTCTATATTCATGGACTCTATTGTATTGAACCTCCTATGCGAGTTTGCAACACGGTGAAAAAACTTTGTGCATTGATCCCCCTCCCTAATCCATAAAGCCCTTGACTTTTGCCTCCACGAGATCTCCTCCATTAGTATCAATCTTGCTAACTCTGAGACTACTTGCCTTTTGCGGTCATCCTCCTCTTCCACACCCTCCAAACTTTGAAGTTCTTGAAGTAGGGTCTTCTTTTGAAAAGTTACATTACCAAATACTTGTTCATTCCATGACTTCAAATCCTTCTTCAAAGCTTTCAATTTTCTTGCCAATATATTGCTCGGAGTGCCCTGAAAATGATATGAACTCCACCAGTTCCTAACTAAATCCACAAACCCTTCAAATTTTAACCACATGTTCTCAAACTTGAAAGGCCTTCTACCTCCTGGAATTCCCCCACAATCTAACAAAATAGGGAAATGATCCGAGCACAACCGAGGTAGTCTTTTCTGACAAGAATCTAGAAAATGTACCTCCCAAGAAGGAGATACAAGGAACCTGTCCAGTCTTGACCAGGAATGATTGTTAGACCAAGTATAATCACCTCCCATGAGAGGAAGGTCAATGAGTTCCAACTCTGAAATGAGATTCGAGAATTCTCCCATAGTATAATTTAGTCGTCCCTCACCCGATCTTTCACTTGGAAATCTTGTTACATTAAAATCCCCACCAAAACACCAAGGAACCTCCCACAACTCGTACAAACCAGCCAACTCATCCCAAAACAGCCGTCTTTCACACTCCAAGTTGGGACCGTAAACCCCAGCAAAGGCCCACACAAAGCCATCTTCAGAAGACTTAAACAAGCATCCCACTGAATATTCACCCACAAACTCATTGATATTCTCCACTACCCTTTTATCCCACATAACCAATAATCCACCCGACACCCCATTCGAAGGCAAGTATGCCCAGTCTACATATTGACATCCCCAAATACTCCGAATAGTTTTTCTTGTAATAAATTTCAATTTAGTTTCCTGCAAACATATGATATCCACCTTCCATTGTCTAAGCAACGACCTTACGCGGAGGCGTTTATTAATCTCATTCAGCCCCCTAACATTCCAAATCAAAATTTTAGGCTTCATTTGTCAATAGTTCCTGCCCTCCCTTTGTTACGTCCACAACTCACGCTTCCCTCCTTCCCATCATAATTAAGAGACCAATTAAGCCTCTCTAACTCCCTGTTCCTCTTAACCCCAGCCCTTCAAGTTGATGTCCTGCCTCTATCGCTATTAATAACGCCTTAAACTGTTCTTCGTAGCCTTCACAAGATATCCCCAACCAACTCTGAAGCCCTTCCACTTTTTTTAATACCCAATCAAGAGTAATACTAGGAGGAATAATCCTTATTGGAGTAGGATTCTCCCCATGTACTTCCCCTTCCTCTAGCTCCTCCAATGGAAAAATCTGGGTCCTCTTTACAGCTACAGGACTCTGTGAAGATTTTACAATCAGTGGCAGGTCTACACTCCTCGTTTGAACTACCTGGGTCATCCCATCGCCCGTTAAGCCCACCTCAACCTCATCACTCTGAGGCAAAGCAACAACCTCAGAGGCCCCCACTTCAAGTTCTTCCAAAACCACCGTTGAAGAAGCGCCACATACAACTGCATGACCCTGTGTAAGTTGCTCAACCAGCGGCACATCTACACTTGTCAACGAATCTACTTGCCCACCCCCCGATGGACCAGCCTCAGTCTGGCTACGAATTCTCCAAATAGGGCCAGACTTCCCCTTGGGTTGAAGCTCAACATCTGGATTAAAGACTTTCTCTTTCCCCTTAAGCCCATTCCCCTCACCCAAACTCCACCTTGCATTAACACTTTCACCCTCAACACATCGTATAAGTGAGTTAACTTTTAAAGTCATTTCCTCAAGCTGCTTCTTCAAATCTCCCAGTATCTGCAGCTGCAATTCTTTTTCTGGTTGTGCCTCTTCCCTATCGCCATCCTTACGACTATGATCTCCCTTCTCCAAAACCTCCCTATATGTCCTAACGCCTGAAGAATCCCCCCTCTTCACTATTGAAGGAATGCCACCTCCTTTCACAGAGTCCTTCAATGCCTCTGCCAACTTCCTCCATCCTGAACCACCTCTCTCTTCTGGTACAAAAATGAAATTCCGACGACCTCCTCCACCATACTCCACCAACGCCACATATACACCACGGGAATTAGTACAACGTTGAGCAATGAAACCTCTATCTCCTTCCCTGTGAGCAGAGTAATATGTCTTGCCCCCAGCCTTCACACAATCCTCCAAAGCTCTAGCAATCCACCGAATTGTGCCCAACCCAACCCTCATTTTCATTACACCTCTCCAGCCCTTCTCAGTGATCAACACCGAACTCCCATCCCTAATAACCTCAAACAACTTTTTCTCAATAACAACACCTCTCTTCAACGCCATTGTTTTCTCCAAAACCTGAACCCAAATGCATACAGAGAAAACCAGACCACCCACCACTACCTAAAGACCCAACATTTTGCAAACCAAAAGCTTGCCAAGAATCCCAATCCTCACTGCCAAACCACTACAACAAAGTAACCACAACTGAAACACCACAAAAACACTGCCAAGGAACCAACCAAGGAATCACTGCCAAACCACTACAGACAAGGCCTACCAAGAATCACATCTGAGTACCAAGAACCTCAAAAACACTACCAAACCACTACAGACAAGCCTACCGAGAATCACAACTGGGGTACCGAACAAACACAGGAGCAGAAAGCTACAAACAATGTCGCCGGAGGCCGGCCGACGTCGGGTGGTCGTATTTGAGGGCACCAGCATCGTCTGTGACGATGTAGATTCAGAATCTACGATATCAAGGCCAAAAACTCAGATCTTTGTAGAAGCTCCGGTCGCCGAAGGGCTGACCGTCGTCGAACTACCCCAGACAAGGTCGCCGAAGCCCGTCGAACCTTTTTGTGCCGACGATGAGATGACACACGCCGGCAGCGACTGAAGACTACCGACGTCACAGTGTTTGAATCTTACGAGCACTGTGTAACGGGATTTTCCTTGTCATACAATTTTGTGGTAGCCAAATCACATTGCAGCAAACTCATGCTATTCCAGTCCGCTTCTTTGCCAAACAAGCTGATCCCCAGAAAAATACATACTTAACATACTATTATAAATAAGCATAAAATATTTAATTATACATACTATTATAAATTTATAAATAATACATATATTATAATTTATACTATAACTCTTAATACTTAATAGTATTAATAATACATTAAAGAATATATTAATATATTGATACTAAATATATATAGTTATAGACTTATAGTGATTAGTTATTATGAATCATGATTAGTATAACTATATAATAGTATTAGTATAAAGTATTAGACTATTAGTAATATAGTATAGCTATATATTAGTAATATTAGTATAAGTATAACTATATAACTATAGTCTATACTTAATTATAATATGGTATAATTATATATTAGTTAGTGATAGGATTAGGTTAGATGAAAATTATATAATTAATTATATATATAATTTTTTATTTTTTATTTTTAGGTTTGGTTTGGTCCGGTCCGGTCCGAAAAACACATGGACTGTGGACCGGACCGAATTCATTCGGTCCTATAAAATTCGGACCGTGGACTGGACCGAATGAACTCGGTCCGGTCCGGTCCATTCGGTCCGGTCGGTCCGTTTACAGCCCTAACCCTTATCATCTTCCTCATCTACTTCATCTAAATTAACGGCCCAGACAAAAGTAATAGTTTTATATATATATAAAGCGTCAAAAAGCACGTGATTTTGCAATTGCAAATGCACTTTGCCTTGGCAGTTTGGACTTAAGCATGCTTTACCTACACTGAAAAGAACATGGAAGAAAACTCACAAAAACTACAAGTTCATGCCCAATATCATTACCATTAACACCATGAAGCAGTGAGAAATCAAGCTGATCCACCATTTGCACAATATTCTCCTTTGTTAAGGAAAGATGCCGCATAAGCACATACTCAGAAATTCTTTTCAAAATGAGATGTCTTGTCCACTGCTCACTTTCCCATACTATGAAATTAGAAAAACAAATTCATCAGAGTTATTGTCTTGACAATTAATATTAGCCCAAACGCTAAAAAGGCTTTCAAATCATCCAAAAGGAACTAAACTGAATTAAGCGCCAACAGAAGTGTAATGTCTTACCTGTGCTTTCTGCAATTTTACCATCTTTAAATCTCCTAAGCTCAGCCTTCTCCCCCCAAAACATCCGGAATTTGAGAGCCTAGTGAGAATGAGAAAAATCAACACACAAATCAGAAGATATAATTTGCCCTATCCCCCTTTGCCTCTCCAAAAATAATACAAAATAAAAAACTGAAATACCTCATTCTTATTTTCAGCATCTGGACCAATATCAACCACCCTAAAAGCTTTCTCCAAAGAGCTCACTGAAACTCCAATGAGTATTGGCTCTCTATCAAATATTGACAAGCCCTGCAGCGACAAGCTAATTAGAAAATGGTTATAAAAGACATAATTAATCTATGGAAAGAGGTATCAAAGATAAAATTTGATTCCATACATTTTCAATACTGCATCCTGAAAATGTGTTTCTCCATGTTACACGAATCATTTTTGCTCTATCACTCAACCCCTGATTCAGAAGAGTATGCACCTTCTGCTCATATAGCCTCCAACATTCATCATCCATGCAAAATCCCGATGCATGAAATTCACTTTTCCCCTTCAAGTTCAATCTTCAAAAGCAAAAAATGTGAAAGAGCATCAAAGATATAGTGCAGCTAAACCAATGCTAAGCAAGCAATCACCGCAATTATTCAATTAACGCAACTAGTAACAAGAATGCACTGTGTAAAACATTTTCTCAACTGTAGACATGGGAACAAGAAATTACATGAAAGGAAAGGTGTGCATTTTATGTTATTAAATGGTATTTAGAGAAACCTCTGAACTATATAAGCTGTTTATTTGCGACGTCAAATATTAATCCTCAAAATTTTTGTATGCTATATTTATTTTATAGGGTAAGTGGTCTACCATACAGTGAATGCCCCCAAAATAATCAATTCAATACCAGCCTGCCAAATTTTCCAAGAATTTAATTTCAGGTTTTCCACCAGAAATTTGAACAAACATGTACTAAAGGAGAGTGATGATATACCTACAACTCTTTTACAACTCTATATTAAATGAATGGTAGTTTTGTCAAAGAGTTATAAGAGAGTTGTAGGTTGATCATTTTCCAAAGAAGAAACATGCAGAAGACCTAGTAGTCATTTGCTTGACTTTTGTGAACTTGAGGGCTGAATAAATCATCATTTTCCTATTTGAACTTATAATCCTCAATTTTTATCATCATAAAGGGAACATCCTATTTCTTCATCACTCTTAACAAAAAGCTCATTGTATGCTTGAAGTTAAAATCTTAATTAATGATTTCTTAGGATAGGGGCCATCTGACTTCTTAGCTTTCTGTTAATGGCTATTTTACTCCAATAGAAGGATAACTGACTGTAACTCGGAGAGATGTGTCAGTTCCAAAATCCCAGTTTCTTCCAAACAAAAAGTATAATAACTTGAACAACATGAAATACATATCCCCATACAACATGAGAAATATTAAGAGAGGTAATTTTGGGCTTCAGGAGATAATAATAAGATGAGGCATAGCTCAGCTGCAGTCTCCCAAGGAAACTTGAACCCAAGGTATATTACTACTAGAAATAAATGGGCCCGACTCGATTGCATCCATCATCAACATCTATCTCTTTCGCTAGGTCTATAAAATCTACTCCTAATCTAGGTCACCTTCCGATTTATCATGTCCATCACTATTTTTAACTTCGTTATTTCTCATCTCCAGCCTTTTCAACAGCCTACACTTGATTCACAACAGCTTGTCTTAAAACAATGCATGTAAACAGAAAGAGGTATAGCTTTATTATTCGAGATTGATGGGACGTGAACCCAAAAGCATACCCTCCACCCAATTCACATTGGATGATGAGGTCACATTTGAGTTTGAGTTCATTGGGAGAAAATCTACTTTGATATTTGGAAAAATAATATCGATGGAACAATTACTTTCAAACTGATAAAGATGCTCCATATTAGTCCACGGCACAAATATTAGTGTAAATTACCACCTAATAAATGTCATGAAATTATACATTTCTATAGTAATAACAAGAAAAGCATGCTACAAACCAAAAATATGCACTCTTCTTTATTGATACAATGAAATAAAACAAAACCTTCAGCTCTCAAGCCTAATATTGTAATTCCAATATTAAATCAAAAGCAGAAACATCTAGAAAGAATAATTTATTTCCAGATTCCATCCTTCAATAAGTTTTCTACGAAGCAATAATTGGCAACCCATTAAAGGTATTAGTTAAATAGTCTTACCTCATACAATAGTCATATTTAGAAGCATAGTCAACCTTGGTCATAAAAATCTCCTCAAATCCACCATCTCTGCATTTCTCCAAGCATGTAAGTGTCAAAGCAGCTTCATCTTGGAGCTGAAATGTTGAGAAAATTGTACATATACATGCATTTCACTAAGTTCAATATGATTCAAAAAGAAGAAAATGCGAAAAAGAAATCTCATCTTCAATATTTTTTTGATAAGAATTAAGTCCAAACTCTCATCTTCAACATAACAGATATTGAACAAAAGTTAAGTGTCCTGGTAAACAATACCTCAATGAAACCAATCCTTGATATGCGGAATGCTAGATTGAAGGCTACTGATGGATTACATATAACCACCGGAAAAGTATCTTTATACGGCATCCTTTCCTGCAGTTCCAAAGTTCATAGCTGATATATAAACAACAGTGATGGAAGAGCAATATCACATTTTTTAGTATAATTTTTGTGAGATGTAATTTTTTAGGTTCCTGTGAAAGGCGTTTTGGTTTTTGTATTTTTTTTTTTCATGAGCACTCAGTCTAATGCTTAACTGATTTGTTTTTCTTTTTGAGAAATGAAAATTTGTTTAGTGTTTAAAAGATGTTTGGATTGAAATTGAATATTTTTTCTAAAAGATTCTAAATTTATTTTGATACCGAACATACTTTCTTTCATTTATCATACAATCAGTAAGTAATCAGACCTCCTTTGGAATAGCCTTCTGCCCTTCCAGCTTGAAGTAGAGCCCACGGCTCCACAATTCTGAAGAGGCTGCATTGTTAAAGAGATTCATATTAGGAAACTTCCTTTCACAGATGCATGACCTCAATCAAGTATTCAGAATCATAGTATTTTAACATTTAATGTACATCATCACTTCCATTTCATTCTTTTGCATTGTTCCTCCCATACTGACCTTTGTGCAGTAACTAATACCAAACATATTGGCTTTTCTGGATTTTATTGAAAAGATAGTGCCTAAAGTAAAACAGCAATAAAAACTTTATAGGCTAAGATGGCCTTCTTCAATAACACTGTTTATTGAAATTAGCTTTCCTTTTTCTTCCCCCCCCCCCCTTCCCCTCTTTTTTTCTTTCCTGGTAAAGCAATTAACTAGCACGTGAGTTCAGTAACCAAAACAGAGAAAAATTAGCAACAAGAAACACAAAAATATCACAAAAGATAATACAAAATCTGCCAGGTTGACTAACATCCTCCAATTTGGCAACAAGTACCCAATTTAAATTTCTTCAACCCTGATTAACAAAACAAACAAGCTGCTTTTAAGCATAGATTAACAGTTAAATAACCTAACTCTTTTTCTTGAACAATATTTACACCTGCCAGAATATTCATCAATACTAAGCACCACTTAACCTGGAGAAGAATTACAGTGTCGTCCACAGAGCTAGATAAGAATAAGTTACCTAATCCCATACACTGTGCAATTCTACAATTTAAATGGAATGTCAATCTCATAGCTTCAAGTTCAATTCCTGAATAGTTTAATACCTGAATGTATTTCACCATGCGTACATAACAACCATTAAAAATACAAATCTCGGAGTACAAAATGAAAAAATCTGAAAAACAAGGGTGAAAAGAAAAGCTAAATGTACCAATGAAGCTCAAGGTAACACGAAATATCTCCATTGCCTTCATCGAAGCGTTAATCTTGTTCTGACTAGCAAGGTATGACAATATGACAGATATTATAAATCCATTTAGGCAATCATGACCATATATTGAACTTCTTTGCCGAGCCCAAACCTATACCAGAAAGACAAACTCAATATTTCCATATCCCAACACAAAGCTACTAAATACATTGTTAAAATGACATTGGTATTCTGGAATTATACCTTCAATAAAATTGAAGCTTCTCCAAACTCCTTCCTTCCTGAAAGATTTTTCCTATTAAGTTCTTCACTATCCTCTAAAAATATGTCTTCCAAAATACTACTATTGTATTTCGGTGTAGCCTGAGGAATACTCCCTTTGACAAAGAAAAAAGAAAAATCTATAAATGGTCAGCCAGTTCGGGCAAAGACATCATAAAACATCTCCAAGATGAGAACATATTAAAACTGAAGAAAACACACAACCATGATTCAGGGCACGGACATTCTTCCGCTTTAGGTTCAATTTCTTGATGTCAAACAGTGATTTTGCTGTAGGGATTATCCTTACAAAAAACCCAGGAACTTCAACAAGCTCCATAGCTGCAATGCCACTAACATTTGTTCAGTCCAAAATTCCAAGAATTAGGTGCAGCAGTGCACTACAGAAAAAACAAACCTGGATAGGCAAGTAATAAGGGTTTTCTAGCCTCATTTTGTAGGGTAGACCATTCAACCTTGCGAATTAATGAAGATAACTTCAAGTACTTCTTGATTATACAAAGGTATAGGCATCGTTTGGCATGGTACCGATGATTCAAATAATCTTTCTCATGAAAACACTCCTGAAAGAAGAAATTTGGCTAGTGAGTAGTGTGTAATACGCTCTCACATTTACAATATCTTAAAATTGACATTTATATCCTGACATTGTGCAAAGCAACAATAATGATGAACCTGACAAATAATGCTAACACCTATATTTCCACCGATAATGAAAAAATATACAAATAATGTATTTCCATACACATATATGTGTTAGGGGATTAGAGTTGCAAATACCTTTGGCAACCGAATAAAAAGATCAACGTTTATATCAGGCTTCGCCATGCATTGCATTGCATAACTGCCACCAGCATCAATAGATTTTGGCTTCTTAAACTTGAACTCAACTTTGTCCGCACCAATGTCCCGGACGAAACCAGAAGCTTCATCTGCTGTAACCTGCCCATGTTTCATTAATGGCTACCATCAAGTTCAACTAGCAACTATTATACCTATAGAAAATTTGACTTAGGATTTTGTAAAAGATAAATGAAAGAAAAAGATAAGGACCAGCAAGTCTTCAGGAATTTTATCGATGGCGTCTTTGATGGCCGCAACGGTGTCGTCAACGAGCTTGGTGAAGGCAGGCGAGTAGTTGAGCCGGACCTCCTTGAGGAGCTCCCTCACTTTCAAGTCCATGGTGTAACGCCACGTACCCGGATGGTCAAGGAGTTCGTTCCTGCCACTTAAAATCAGATAATATGATAAGAGTGCATAAATTGCTCATGTCTAGACCAGTCATGATAAAATGCCAGACTTCAAAGTTCAGATACAAAGACTAGTGTAGGAAATAACCAAAGCTGTTCCATAACAAAATATGTAAGTTTTTCACAAAATCAACCTTAGTTGGTTTTAGGCAAAGTCTAACATAGGAGCACTGCTTGCCTAACTTTTGAAGTATACTATCTAAGCTTTGAACCCGAACGGTAGCAATATCACAAACCTACGGGAAAGACAGGTGGCGGCGCTGGACGTTCCACGGTGAGAAAAGGTGCAGAGGAGAGAAAGAAAAGAGAGTGTTGGGGTTGGGAAACAAGGGCTTGGTGCGGCGGAGCTTCACGGTGTCGGCGGCCGGAACTGAACTGCGGAGAGCGGCGCGGCTGGAAACGAGACGGACAGCGTGGAGCTGACTGCGGCGGCGAGGGACAATCACAGAGAAGAGAGGGAACTACTGTGAGAAAGGCAAACGGGCAGCGAGAGAGGCGTTGGGGAGGGGGTGTCTGCGCAGGAGGAGAGAAGAGAGAGAGAGAGAGGCGTCGGGTCAGAGGGCTTAGGGAAGAAAATTAGGGTTTTAGGGTTTAAGCCTCTTGCTCGCCCGCTTGTTGTCTTCTGTCGTTATTTGGGAGATCTGGGAAACCAGGCTACAGCAACCCATTGGTTACCTAAACGCCACCTGAGCACTTAATCTAGTAATGTTACCACTAATTACAGTAAAGGCAAAGCCGAAGATATATATGAATGGCTACTGTAGCAAGGTTATATAATTTTAGAGAAATGTTATATGTATTTATAATTTTATTTACAGCACTAGTTTTCTTTTGAAATTTAACTTGTAAAAAAAAAGTCTTTGAATTTTAAATATTATGATTTTCAACATATTAATAATTTACATGTAGAGAAATAAATTCTTTTATAAGTTTTTTTAAGTACGTTTAACATTTTTCATAATTTTATATCAATTATATAATTGTATAGATTGTTAGATTGTAAAGATGAAAATGAAAATGAATATTGGAGATTGTTGGAGATTATGAAAATGAAAATATAAAAGTATTTTAAGAAATTAAAAAAATTAAAAAAATGCTTTAAAAAATATAAGACAAAAATAATAATATTTTATTATTATAGAGAGTGAAATGACTATTCCAATATTGAGTTTAAGTTTTGAGTAATTAACCAATAGATAAAAAGTGACATATTAGCCAAACTTTAACTTTTAGGATTGCTAATCTAATGAGCATGATCTTAGATTTGAAGATACCCACACTAGTGAGCCCTTTCAATGGCTTCTCAATTTTGTAATTTTTTTGTAAAATTGAGAAAAATATGTCAAAATAAGGCTTCCATTAAATTATGTAAAGTCAATATAAAATACATATGAGTTAAAGTGCTTCTCTACATTTAACATGCACTATTCATACTATTCATCTTTGTAAATATTTTTTTTTTCATTTATTTCTCTTTCCTAATCTTTTTTTATATTTCTCACATTTACACTCTTTTTTGTAAAGCATGACAAGTTTATAATATTATTAGAACATTTTATTTTAATAAAAGAAAAATAGTCATGTTAGAAAATTTTCAAAACATGATAAAATGATAAAAAGTTCAGAAAAAAAGGATGAATTGAGTTTTATTTCATCTTTATTTTCTTTCTAATTTTATATTAGGATATTGACATCATTTTGGCAACAAAAAGATATTGTGTTCACATTAATATATGAGAAATATTGAAATATTTGAGAATATTACAAATTTAATGATAGTTAGAAAAATATTTAAAAAGAATGAGGATAGAAGAAAGAAAGAATATTTAAATAATATAGAGAAAGAATAAATAAGCATATATATATCATATTTTAAAAAAATGAAGATAGAAGAAAGAAATAATATTTAAATAATATAGAAAAATAATAGATAAGCATATATATGATATATTGTAAAATTCGTCAGTTAAAGTAAAAAAATGGGTTTTGATGATGTATTGTAAAGAACAAAAATGTCTTACTATCTCGTTCCAATGCTTCGGTCCTCGAATGTCTTCATATTTCAAGTACCACTATTAGAACTAAGAAACATTTCCTTATGAAATGGATCCCTCTCCCATGGGAACTCTCAAGCTTGACAATGATGGTGCTTTTAAAGGTAACCCTGGTCTTGCTGGTTGTGGGGCATGTGAAGGGCCTCTAATAGCTTTGTTATTGCTAGGTTTTCTTTCTTTTTTTGGGCACAAACACTAACACTTTTGCTGAGCTTTCAATTTTAAAGATTGGCTTGCTTTTATGTTACCAATTGGATGTGTCAGATGTTATTGTGGAATCGGACTCTCAATGGTTAATTGGATTAATTCCAGTTCACAAGCCTTTTGGAAATTTTTTAATATTTGGGATGATATTTTGCATCTTAAAACTATTTCTTTTTTAAAATCCATTGATTTTATAGGGAGGGCAATGCTTTAGTTGATAGTCTTGCCTCATTTAGTGCCTATGATAATACAATTAGTTTCCCTTCCCCTTTTCAACTTCCTAAATATATGCTTAGTCTTATTGCTTTGGATCATGTAGGTATTCTCAACCTCAGGCATTAATTGTTTATTCCTTATATAAATTCCTATTTGTGAACATTTTATTGTTTTTAATCATTTCCATTTAATTTCTAGGATCTTGATTTTGGGATTCTGAATGTAACCCTCAAGCTCCTATTGTATAGGGTATTCATCTGCGATAAATTAGGATTATTAATAAATATGGGGTGCCGTCTTCTTCTTTTTAAAAAAGTGTTAGCCTAAAACGACGTTGTCTTGGGTCATCTTCATTTCTTGTTTTTCTTTTTTCTACACGGGCTGGGTTTAAAAAATTTAGGCTTGGGTTTCAACAAATGCCACGAGTCATTACATTCCCTCATAAAAATTTTATCTTCAAAATTTGCTAGGGGCTATAAGAATCCTCACATCCACTTCCACATGTTCATCCTATGTGCTCTATTAAGTTTGTAAAGTCAGGTTTATTCTTGTGGTAACTTGATTTGATTACTCAATCTGATAAGGAATCATTACGATTTTTAAATGGAGTTTTAATGGGGCTTGGGCCATAGAGCGCAAGCTTGGGCGATAAGTTGCTCAACAGAAAGTTCGCTCGACAAGTTGCTTCAATGAAACTCGAAGTCATCTAGAACAGTGTATTTCGCCCTAAAGTGTATTTTGTCATTCCTCAAGATAATAAAATCCTCTGCAACTCTATGGATATAGGCACATTGTCAAAACCACATAAATCTTTGTGTCATGCAATTGATTTCTTATTTTACCATACTCTTCTTCACATCATTTTTCAAAATATGCTCATGATTAATTCCTTAATAGTACTTGCATTTGCCATCCTAACATATAATTCATATATCCAAAATCTTAAATTTTATAAGGATACGTTCTACAACACCATGGATCCTAATGATTATTTCCTTCATGTTTTCCATCGAGCAACCCACAATTGACATCTAAGCCTCCACTTTCAAGTCTGCATTCCATTCTACACTTTGGTCACCTACCCATCTCCTCAAATGTTATCCATTAATGACCATAAGTTCGTACTACAACAAGATCAACCCAACATAAACTCGTTCACAAGATCTATTATAAACCATCATATTACTAAGTACCATGCCTCTACTGCACACTCTAATAAAAATCATTTTTTAATGTCTAGTATCAACCTTCATTCAATAAAGATTGGACACCCACAAAAAACCTTACTACATACAACTATGTGCTCTATTGGGTTGATACCGCCAAGCTATTATCCAACACTTCAAGTCTTGTTTGTTTTCAGAAATGAAATAAGATGAGTTGAGATTAAAGTTAGAAAGTTGAATAAAATATTGTTAGAATATATTTTTTAATATTATTTTTGTTTTGATATTTGAAAAAATTAAATTATTTATTTTATTTTATGTGAAAAAGTTAAGAAAATTGTAATAATGAGATGAGAGATTTTCAAAGTTTTCAAAGTTTTGGATTTTAGTCTTGAAAGCAAACCAAACTAGCTTTTATGGCATAGGCATAATCCATTGAAATTAAGGAATGAATAGCCTCGTAGTCAAATAACATTGTACCTTTCTTGGAAAGACAAGCAAAGTACCTGTAACCAAATCGTTGTTGGCTTTAGCCTCTTCAGGGGTTAGTGCATAAACTAGGGTCGACACTGTATTGCGTTGATTGTCACCTTGTGTCGCTGGATCGGTCCTTTGAAACAAGTTGGGATTTTTACTGCCATCTAACTGTCCTAGACAATCTCCAATGAGGTGACATTACCACATCGAAAACACTGTCCAACTTTCCTTCTACATTTTCCTAAGTGTAGTACATTATATGACTTGCAAGGTTTATTCTATTGAATGTGTACTTGTCTCTAGCCTAAGTTGTTCCTTTCGCTCATTTTCTTCTATGGTCTTTGATCCTTGCTAGAGTGGGGCCTCTGTGTTATAGACCTCTTTCTCTGCTTCTGAAGTTTTGCACTGCTCTTTAGGCTTTGCTCAAACACGGTTTCCTTATCAACATCCTTCGACAAATTTTGAGTTTGAAAGCCCATAACTCACTCGTATATCCTATGATTGAAATTTGAGACTCTCTTCAAATTTCCAAAAGTTCTTCTCCTCATATGGGATCAAGTAATTGGTAAAACTTGACAACTCAATAAACTTAGCATCATACTGATGCACAGTCATGGTTCCCAAAACGAGGTTGGCGACTTCATTAGACCTAGCATCTCTAGCAGATGTTGGGGAAAAATATTAAAAAAATATCTACTTAAAGTGGGGCCAGCTAATAGAGACTTCTCCCCTACCAACCTCCCTAATAGTTCTCTCTACAATCCACCAACGTTTAGCTTCACCAGCTAGCTTAAAGGTAGGGAACAATACTTTATGTTCATCTATGCACTTGAGGACTTGGAGCATCTTCTCAATATGCTGGATATAATCCTCAGCCATAATTAAGTCGCCACTTCTATTAAAGGAGGGTGGGTGTATCCAATTGAGTTGTTTGACTGTGCAACCCTTCACAATACTGTTGCAATTGCGAGCTAGGAGGTTTTGTGCAATTTTTTCCATAACTTCTTGTGCTATAGCTTAGATTACCTCCAAAATATTGGAATTGTCATCCTCATTAAAATTTGATCCATTTAGCTCCAATAGGCTACAAACACGACTACGAGGTGACATCTTGAAACTTAAACTTAGTTAATCGATTCAACACAATACTTGTGGGCTTTGTTCTTTACTGAATAAGTTATCTTATCTAGTTACTTTATGTTTACTTGTTGAATAGGCTTATCATAATGGGCCTTTATGTTACTCATTGAGTAGATTGTCATAGTGGGCCGGAAAGTTGTTCGTTAGTGACCTGGTTTATAAAGTTGGGCTTCTTGTTTATTTGCTTTGTTACTAGAGTTCCCATGGCCTTTCTATTGTTTGCTTATATCAGTCCATGGCCAGAGAAAGAGAGATACAGTTAAGGGATTTTAAAAGTATATGTATTGCTAGGGAATATTGTAACATCTGGAAAGTAATAGAATTTCTTTTTCCTTTTTTTCCTTTCGTTTTCTCTATGGTGGTGCTCTCTTTGAAGTGAGTTTATCTAATTTTTTTTCCTTACAACTCTAGTGTGTTACAAAGTTGATATTAGAGATACATCGATCTCTGTGCTGGGAGAATACATATAATGGTCGAAGGTACTTGGTTGAATCAACTTCAAGATAGGCTAAATGCTCTCAAATAATCTACAGATTTCTAGAATCAAAACTTGGAAAATGAGATGTTGCCACTTAAGAGACAAATTGATTCCATAGTACAACAATTAACAGCTTTAACAATGGAGCTACAAAGGAAAAATCAAAACAGCAGTCAAGGTAAATATTATGCAATCATTCCGACGAGACATGAAGCTATCAACCAACACCATATGGGTGAAGTTCAATCAAGAACCGTACGCCTGAAGTTCCTTGTCTTACATGGTGAAGACTTTGTTGATTGGATTTACAAGCTACATCAATTCTTTTCTTTTCATAATATTTTGCCTCATCATCGCATTAGACTAGCATCTTTTCACATGGAGGGTAGAGCCTTGATATTGTTCTAAGACTTGGAGGAATTTGGGCATATAATTGACTTGGATTCTTTTATCAAGACATTGTTGGTGAGTTTTGGACTAATGCCTATGACAACCCTATGGAGTCTATCACTAGGCTTAGACTAAATGAGATTGTGGAAGATAACAAGGCTAGATTTGAAACCTTGTCTAATAAGTCAAGAGGATTCTCTAACACCTATAAGTTAAGTTGCTTCTTCAGTTGGTTGTGGGATGACATAAGGTTGCTAGTTAGGATGTTTAATCCACCCAACTTAATAGTTTCCTACAACCAAACAAAAATCTAAGAAAATGTGAACTTGTCCAAGAGAAATCGTAGATCTAGATCTAGTGCCCCCTACTTCCCTGACCCCAGGATACTCAAGAATCCCAACCCATCCCTAGGAGAGTCAAATAAAAATATGTCAAGAACTACTTTACCAATCCAAAAAATTAATCAGCACCAAATGAAAGAAATGAGAGAACAAGTACTTTGTTATTATTGTGATGCTAAATGGAACCTTGGGCATATATTCCAAAGCTAAAAGTTCTATATGTTAGGGGAAGTATTGCTGGAGAAAGAGGGAAATCTTGAATAAGAGGAAGTCGTAGCTGAGAAATAGGAGGAAGTAGGAGAAGTGGACCTAAATGCAACCTAAGGGAACCCTAAAATATTCTACATGCTTTAATAGACTCTCATAACCCAAAAATCATGAGGATAAAGGGAAAGATTGGAGCCCATTGGTAACCATCCTTGTAGATACAGGATCAACTTATAAATTTTTAGACCCATTAGTAGTTGACAATGTCAAATTGCCCTTGGATTACATTGAAAGGGTTAAAGTGAAGGTTGCTAGTGGAGAAGTAATTTCCAATAAAGGAAAGTGCAATGGGGTTAGTGTTAAAATCCAAGGAATTACATTTAATGTTGAGCTACATGTATTGGTATTGACAGGTTGTAATATGGTATTGGGCATCCGATGGCTCTGAGAACTAGGATCCATTATATAGAATTTTGAGAAACTCAGTATGAAGTTTAGTTATGATGGAAAAATGGTGGAACTGTAAGGGTTAGCTACAACTTAAATGAGTGAAGAAGGCCCCATTAACAAATTCAATAAGTTCAAAAAAAGATGAGTAATTTTGCAAGTTTTAGAAGAGGAGTTGACCAATAAATAAGAAGCTGAAAGTGAACCTCCTACAGCAATACAATCTGTACTGAAGCAGTATGCAAATGTATTCTATGAGTCAAAAAGGCTGCCTCCCTTTCAAACCCATGATCATGCTATCAATCTGATCCCCGATACTAAAACCAATATCAATCAAATCCTATAAAGAAGGATGAGATAGAGAAAATAGTCCAAGAGCTACAAATCTCGGGGCTTATACAACCTAGCCAAAGCCCATACTCTTCTCCAATTCTATTGGTTAGGAAGGCTGATGATACATAGAGATTATGTGTAGACTACAGGGAGCTTAACGGTATTACATTAAAGACAAATTTCATATACCGTTGTTAGAGGAGCTTATGGATAAAGTACATGGAGTAGTCATCTTTCCTAAATTGGACTTAAGATCTGGCTATCATTAGATTCGGTCAAGCCTACTGATGCACATAAGACTACATTTAGAACCCATGAGGAGTCCTATGAATTCTTAGTTTATGTCATTTGGGCTAACTAATGTGCTATTCACTTTTCAAAATCTCATGAATGAGGTGTTTGGTCCTTATTTAAGGAAGTTTATACTTATTTTTTTATTACATTTTAGTGTATAGTAGGACAAAAATTGAGCACGTGAAGTGCTTATAAGTAGCTTTGGAAACCCTAAGACATCACCAATTATATGTCGAACAGTGCAAGTATCACTTTGGTTGAAGTGAAATTGCTTATCTTGGCCACTTTAATTCTACTTAAAGGGTCCAAGCTGATCCCGACAAGTTACAAGGTATGAAAGAATGACCAATGCCTAACTCCCTAAAGGCACTGAGGGGAATTTTTGAAATGACTGGGTATTATTGTTGGTTTATCAAAAGTTTTGGAGGAATTGCCTCACCCTTAACCAGGATGCTCAAGAAAGATAGCTTTCATTAGAGTGAAGAGGCTAAGGTTGCTTTTTATCAATTGAAAGAAGTTTTAACTCACCCTCCAGTATTGACACTGCCAGATATCTCTATAACCTTCACTATTGAGTGTGATACTTTAAAGACTATTGTAGGAGTAATGTTGTTGAAAAGGGAGGCCCATAGCTTTTTATAGCCAAGCCCTAAAGGGAAGATCTATAATGATGTCCATTTATGAGAAATTACTTTTTGCTCTTGTTTTGAATGTACTCAAGCGGAGCAGATATCTCTTGGGACAAGCTTTTGTGGTCAAAACTAATCAACAAAGTCTCAAATACTTGTTAGACCAAAATATGGGTATCTCTACACAATAAAAGTGGATCACCAAACTATTGGGGTATGACTTTGTAGTAGAATATAAAAAATGGCTAAAAATAGGATTTCTGAGGCTCTTTCGAGAAAGGAGAAGGAAGAGAAGGGAACCATAATGTTAATCACATTTCCAACTGTGGATTGGATGGATGACTTAAGGGCAACATACGCCATTGATGAGCAATTACAGGCCATCAATACCCTTTTTCGAGAGGATAAATTGAGCTCAGACTACCCAATGAGAGAATGGATGCTCTTAAACAAGAACAAACTATATATTCCTCAACATGAGAAGTTCAAAAATAGGTTGAGACTTATCCAAGTAGATTATTGCAACCTCTTCCTATGCCATCCTAACCTTGGACTCACATATTTATGGCCTTTATGAAAGGGCTTCCTAATTCACATGGGTTTAACAATCTCTGGGTAGTGATCGATAGGCTCACCAGATACAGCTATTTCACCCTCTTAAACACCCATACACAACCAAGAGTGTGGCTAAAATTTTTCTCAAAAACATATTCAAACTACATAGACTACCCCTTTCAATTGTATATGACCAAGACAACACATTCACTAGTCATTTTTCGCAAGAACTATTTTTCTTGTAGGAAGTCTAAATGTTCGTAAGCACTACCTACTACCCTTAAGCAGATGGACAAACTGATATAATTAATAAAATCCTAAACACTACCTAAATGCATCATTGGAGATCGACCAAAAGTGGTGGTGTAATTCTACACCACATAGGTCGATCTAACTTATCTCATTTGAGACTCTTTAAGGGTATTCACCCCCTAAACTCTATTACTATGTACCTAGGATGGCACGAATGGAGGATGTGGAAACTAACCTTTGATCTAAAGACCAGCTATCCCAACTACATTGCCACAACCAGCACAAGGCACAAAATCACATGAAGAGGTATGTAAACTTTAAAAGGATAAGGAGTTTGAAGTTGGAGAATTGGTGTACCATTCTAGGTACAAATCATCTGATCTGTGAAAGACTCGAACCCATCCGTTGTCACACGTGCTGCAATGGCCTACCACAACATTTAGCCCTCAACACCATGATCAACCACAAGTATTTTTCTCTTCACATTTTTAACAACATATCCGAATAAAGGATCCCGCACGCTCCAATCAAGGAATTTGGCCACCGTCCATGTGCTAGAAGTCAAACTTCTCCACGTGCAGGACTATGATGCAAGACACGCGTCACCATCTCAACGTGCCATGTCAGTTGTTGACTATTGACTTTGACCAGGAGGTCTCTACTCAATTTTTTACACTGGCTTCATATTTCTCGTTTGTTTTTGCATTGAACTTCTCTCAATGCCTCAAAGTTCTTATAATTTAGATAATATTATTCATTCGATCAATCCTATTTTGAATGAACCCAACTACAATATGTGGGCTTAACATATTGAGGTTTTCCTATAAGGACGTCGATTGTAGGGTTATGCATCTGGCAAACTCTCTCCACCTAAGCCTAAAGCTGGTGAGACAGAAGATGATTTTGCTTCACGTCTTGAGAATTTGGATAGTACTTTAAGATACCTTCATAGTTTATCAATACTTCAGTTCTTTCTATTCATAGCCTATTTCAAGCTTGAGAATGGAAACGTTGCTCGGAATTTTCTAGCACGTCGACACAACTACATTCATGAGGCTTCCTCAGAGCTAGAGTTCTAACTACAAGTTAAATTTTACCAAATGCGTTAGGAATCAAGTTAACCTATTTCTTATTCTTATTCTTAAGTAAGCAATATTTGGAAACAATTATCTCCTACAGACCCTCAATTGAATTGCCCTTAAGAGATAGAAGAGATAGAATTATTTTCGACATATCATGATTGTAAAAAATCTGTGCATTTCATAATGGCACTACATAAAGATTTTGATTCAACTCAGACTTTCCTTTTGCATTGCACACCTATCCTAAATCTAGATGTTGCTGTTTCTGAGCTCATCCTTAAAGAAAACCATTGTTTCATCCTAAAAATCCATTATATAGATATTGATGTCGCAAGTGATTCTGCATATGCTCCCTAACCTTCATCTAGCCGCTCACCTGCATAGTTGCTCTCCATTTATCAAATTACTGCAAAAAGACTGAACTCTCCATCAATAAATGTCACAAGCTACAAGACCAAAAACAATGGGCTTTCACTCAATAGGTTGTCGCGGTTGCTCCATTTGCTCTATCTACAACTGAGTCTACAGCTGAGACTCCATCTCACCCTTCTGCTTTCACTATAGCTAATGTTAAGGCACTAATTCACTAGGTTTTGTCTCGATCTTCTATTGTGTTGTCTGTCACTTCAGGAAAGTCTTCATGGTTCATCGAATCTGCATGTTTTCCCATATGCTTATGACCTTATCTTGTTTTCCCACAAAACTACAGTTTCTCCTAATCCTGTCATTTGTGTTGCTAATTATAGCTGAGCAAAAGTCCAAAAATCTCAATTCACTTTGGCTCCACTCCGACTCCGACAAAATAGAGTCAGAGTTAAATTTCCTTTTTAATTTTTCAATCGGAGTCGGAGGTGTCGCTGGACCGACTCCGACTCCAATTTAGCCCTCCAACTCCAACTCCAATCCTAACTCTGAATCTAATTTCGATATTGTACATAGGGGTGTAAATTTAAACCGAAAAATCGGTAAATCGGACCGAACCGGACCGGTTTTACCGATTTTGAATCGGTCCGGTCCGGAACCGGTTCTTATAATTCATAAACCGGTTGGAACCGGTCCGGTTCCGATTTTAGGATTTTTTAGACCGAACCGAACCGGTTGATAAAAAAATATAAAAAATAATATTTTATATATAAGTTTTATACAAAATCAAAATTATACAAAATATTTTATATATATTAAATATATAAGTTTTATATATAATGTATAATTATATGTGAAATTTTTATATATAATTATATATCATATATGAAATAATTTCATATTATAATTTATAAAATATAACATTAAATGTTAATTTTAAATATGAACATTTGTAATTTGTTTGATCATATACTATTAATATAATTATATATAAGATAATGTTATTATAAAATAAAAGTTTAATCTTAAAAATGAAAATATAATTGATCATGTATTATATAGCTATACTAATATATAGTTTATCACTAATACTAATATATATACTAATATATAGCTATACTAATATATAAATTTATAACTTCTACTAATAGTCTAATATAGACTCCCTAAAAAAAAAAAGTAGTCTAATATAGATTATAGTTATAGTTATATTAATAGTCTAGTATAGATTAATAAAAGTATAACATATTTTTTTAAAACAGATTTTTTAAAACAGATTTTTAATGACAAAATGTCAAACTTACATTTAAAAAAAATCGAAAAACCGGACCGGACTGGACCGGAAACCGGTAAAACCGGAAGTACCGGTTTAGAAGTATAATCGGTGCGTAATCAGTTTTGAAAAATACAAAACCGGTCATACCGGTTCGGTCCAAGATTTTGTCCAAAACCGGACCGAACCGGACCGGTTACACCCCTAATTGTACATATGTTATAAAAATGTGTATTTATCTATATATTTATCATATATACTAGTATAATTATATAATTATATAATGAGATTTTATATAGTTAAATTCAATAATATACTAGTATGAACTAATTATTATAAAATAATATATATATATACTATAATATGAATAACTATAATGATAGTTTAGCATATGTAAACATCATAATATTACTACTATACATAATTAAGTATAAAAATAAGTGAGATACTAGTATTGAAATAAATTTAGTATAATAAGTTAATAACACATATACTAATTTATTAAAGTATAATAACATATAATTAGACACTAGAAAGTCTAGTATATAACTAAGTTAGAAATAAGTTAAACATTAATATAATAACATGTAATTAGACACTATAGTATAAGTCTTGTATAGAAAAAATTAGACACTAATATAAAAATAACTAATAAGTCTAGTATAATAAGTTAATAATACATAATATCAATTTACTAAAGTATAATAAGATGTAATTAGACATTATAAATAAGTCTAATGTAGAAATATTTATCAAATATTTCACAAAATGATCTAAACACAATTATCTTGTTCCATCAAAATATTCCGTTTAGACAATGACATGGAGTATAATGAAATTTATTTTCTTGACTATCCCAACATGGGACCATTTCCTAAAAATTTTGTCCCTATACTTCTCAACAGAATGAACATGTCTAAAGAAAACATATACACATATTAGACACCATACATACTCTTCTTGTCTCCACATCTGCTCCTGAACTATTTTGGGGTGAAGTTGCTCTCGCTATAGTATACACTATTAATCGGGTTTGCTTACAAACTATTGACAACGACACACCTTTTGAGCTTCTCTACGGTAAAATCTCTTATTACTCTTTATTTCATGTTTTTTAACGTGCTTGTTTTGTCACTTTGCTTCTACACGAATGCATTAAACTTGAATCACGTTCTCGATTATGTTGTTTTCCTGGTTATGACATTTAACAAAAAGATTATCGTTGTTATGATCCAATCACTAGACGCTATTGTGTTTCTTGTCACATTATGTTCTTGGAACATAGAACTTTTATAAGTTTTTCTCATTTCCATTCTTCACCTTCGTAGTATTTTCTTGTTTTCACTAACATTTCCATTGATTCAATCCTTGACTTTATTGTAGAGACGTCTCGCTCTTCAAATAGTCTCTCTATGGCCCTTCTTGATGAGGCTGGTGATCTTCCAACTACATCACATGTCCCAGAGTCCTCCCAAATATTTGAATTTCATCACTCTAGTTGAGTAAGAGCAACTCCTACACATCTCCAAGATTATCACTGTTTTTATACTCTTGTTGCTTTTCATGAACCTTGCACTTTGAAGCTAGTTATGATCCTCTTTGGCAAAAAGTCATGTCTGATGAATTAATTGTACTTACCAGAACTCATACTTGGGACTAGAGGTTTACAAGAATCGATCAAACCGGTCATCACTGACGAGAACTGGCCGCCGGAGTTAGGAACCGGCTGGTTTGATCCCAGTTTGAACCAATGTCAAACTGTTGAACCAGTCGATAGCAAATATATATATATATATATTATATTTATCTTGCTTAAAACAACACCATTTAACTTAAGTGAGTTAAACGACGTTGTTTTACACCTGAGTTTGGAAAAAAAAAAAATAATACGAAACGACACCGTTTGGTTTAATACACAAAACTACGTTGTTTGGATTTAGGGTTTATTACCCCTTCCCCTCCTCCTCCTTTTCTCGATTCTCTCTTTCTCAGTTTCTTAGACTCTCTCTCTCCTTTCTCACAAGCTGGCAACAGCACATCATCTATCCTCTTTCATGTCACTGGTGAGATCCCCCTCGCCTCGATGTCATCTCTGAAACTCACGTCTGATCTCTCTCTCTCTCTCTCGGCAAATCTCTATGTCCAACGTCCATGATTCCGAAGTCCATATGTCTATATCAGTATGATTTTGATTTTTTGAGTTTGTTTATTATGAAAATTTACAATATTAATCAATGAATATATAGTATATTTTTGAAAATTTCCATATTTGTTGCTTTCGTTACCAATCGGGGATCATGATTGAGTTTTGGACCTTGGTCAATTTCTAGGTTTGTAATTTTGTGTGTGTTTACATAACTAATTGGAAGCCATTGAATAGACCAAAATCACACCAAGACCGATGTTGCCAGTTTTCTTCCCGTTAATCAGCCGTTTTGGTTGGCACCACCTCCTTAAAAAAATATGAAGTGTGGTTTCGGTTTTGGACTAAAATAATACTGATAGTGTCGATTTTCAGCCCTTTTTGGGACCTAGTTGATTTGCCTCCTAGAAAATATGCAGCTAGATGCAAGTGGGTATATAAAATTAAGGCTCGTGCAAATGTACCAATGGAGCGATACAAGGCTCACCTTGTTGCGAATGATTTTTCCCAAGAATCTGATATTGACTAGGAAGAAGATTTTGCAGCTATTGCAAGACTTACTTTTGTTATGTCTTTGTTTGCAGTTACTATAGTTCGTCGATCAAAATGATTTCAAATGGATGTCACAAATGACTTTTTGAATGATGATCTTGTTGAAGAAGTATATATGCAACCTCCACCTGGCTATTAGCATCCTCCTCTCAAAGTTTGCTGCCTTCGTCGTACACTTTATGGTATCAAGAAAGCTCATTGTGCGTGGTTTGCCAAATTCAATTCTATGGTCACTCTGCAAGGGTTTGTTCCTAACTTATATGACTCTACATAATTTCTATGGACCATTGATGCAAGTATTATTATCATCATTCTATATGTTGACGACATGATGATCACTGGGTATGACATTTCTGGGATACAAAGTATTCAAACCTTTATGAATCAAGATTTCAAAATAAAGGACTTGGGCAAACTTAACTAATTTCTTGGAATTGAGGTTACTTTTGGCATAGATGGCTGTTATATCTCTCAATCTAAATTTGCTTTTGATTTGCTTTTTCATATTGGTTTGACTGACAGCAAGATTGTCAACAATCATCAAGACCAATGTCAAGCTTCTTGTCACCAATGACATTCCTCTTTCTGATGCGACTCTTTATAGGCAGTTGGGGTAATCTTATTTATCTCGCCGTCACACAACCAGATGTTTTATATACGGTACATTTGGCTTACCAATTTATGAGTACTTCTCGAACTACCCACTATGTTGTTGTTCTTCAAATCTTGTGTTACATCAAGGGAACTCTGTTTCATGGACTTCATTTTTCTTTACATTCATCGCTTGAGCTTCGGGCTTATTCTGATACTAACTGGGCTGAAAATCCTACATTTGGCATAGACGGTTGCTACATCTCTCAATCTAAATAGGCTTTTGATTTGCTTTTCCATACTGGTTTGACTGACAGCAAGACTGTCAACAATCATCAAGACCAATGTCAAGCTTCTTGTCATTGATGGTGTTCCTCTTTTTGATGCGACTCTTTATAGGAAGTTGGGGTAATCTTATTTATTTCACCATCACACAACCAAATATTTTCTATACGGTACATTTGGCTAACCAATTTATGAGTACTCCTCGAACTACTCACTATGTTGTCATTCTTCAAATCTTGTGTTACATCAGAGGAACTCTATTTCATGGATTTCATTTTTCTTTACACTCATCTCTTGAGTTTCGAGCTTATTCTAATGCTAACTAGGCTAAAAATCCTACTAATCGTCGATCTACCACCAGTTATTGCTTCTTACTAGGGACTTTCTTAATTTCTTGACGTAGTAAGAAACAATCTGTTGTTGCTCACTCTAATACATAATCGGAGTATCATGTTCTTGCTGACACTACATCTGAGCTTGTATGGTTACATTGGCTTGTGGCTGATATGATTGTCCTCAAAAGATTTGTTCTCCCATTTGTTGTGATAATCAAAGTGCCATACAAATGCTCATAATGATGTTTTCCATGAATGTACTAAACATATCCAGATTTGTCACTTCATTAGGCATCTTCTTAAGCAATGCATCTTGCTTATTTGCTTCATCTCCTCTAAAGATCAGCTTGCTAACATTTTCACAAAATCTCATCCACATGGTTGATTTCGTGATGATCTTGTTTCCAAACTCAAGTTGGTTCAACCATCTAGAGTTTGAGAGAGGATGTTGATGCATTCTACTTTGATTAAAATGCTATCTTGATTAGGAGATCTTATATTTATTTACTTCCCTATTTCATTTGACATCTTTTCCTATAAATAAGTCATCTTACTATACATAACATCCATTCAAAAATATAGAGGTCTGTTTCAAATTTTATTTTTACTTATTTTCATGATCAATGGTGAAGGTATTGCTCGCAGATATTAGTCGACCCCTTATTAATTAATGATCTAATTGGATGCATCATGCATGGCTAAAGATCTCGATTCGAAGGTACCAGGAAAATAGGAAAAGGAGAGATCATAGATCCGAGACAATGATTGAGAGATTGTACGACACTACTTATCCCCACTTTAGGGCAAACCGGCATGTCGGTGAGTTAACTTTACTTCTGGATCATCTTTAATGAAATTATCAGGTATGATCTAGGTTGCATTTTATAACTTGTTAAAAAAAAGGAAAATACGTACATACATATATATATATATATATATATATATATATATATATAAATGCTCATTCTTTATCACAAGAGACCAAAAAGTACTACCAAAGAAAATTAATGAAAGCTAGCTCGAGATGTTATAGAGTTACACGAAGCTAGCGTACGTACGTTGGATAGAATATCTCATATGCATGCACGCAGCTTTTTAGGAGTTGCACATGATGGATCGAAATGGTGGCTAAAGGCCGGTACATACATACGTAGCGCCTGAACCCAAGCTAGCAAACTGGTTAATTCCTGATCACTGTACTGCATGGCTATAGTTACGGCCTATATATATATATGGAGCTGGCTGATCATGGACCGTAATTAGCCGTTATCACTTCATAAATGCTCATGCAGAATACAAGGTTCGATATGTACATAGAGTTCATACAAGGTGGTACCTAGCTACGTACGTACTTTCTGGCACATGCTGATCAACAAGTAATTGTCTATGTATATAATAGTATTAATACCACATCTACTTAAAGTTTTATTTATATTTTTATTTATAAGATTTATTTTGTTAATTTTTTTTTGAAATTTAAATTTTAAATATCAAATTTTATGATTTTCAATATATGTGAAAAAATAAGTTTTTAAAATTTTCTTAAATACATTTAGCATTTTTCATATATATATATATTGAGAGATATAATCGCATAGAAAGGATGCCATTTATCTAGAACATCTTTGAATATGAATTCCCATCAAATTAACAAGGAAACAAAACCAAATTCGTTTAAAATGATGACTATTTCATAAAAACCTTAGAATTCAGAAATAGTAGTAGGACTATTTCTTGGCCTAAAGTAGTAAGACACTTAGACCTCCTTAGAGGAGACAATTAGGGGGGGTACAGTGTCCCTTAGGTCATCACACTGACAAAAAAAACTTGAACTTTCAAAATACGGCTTAGTAGAGGCTTCTAGTCCTACAAACCCTTTTCCAAAACGCTGGTCCACATGAAGTGATCTCTGATTTCGCTTTTTCTTTTTCTCTACAGCACTTAAATACTACAACTTTAGACAAATCTCGGTCAACAACAAAATCACTAGACCAATCCCAGATCAGCTAGCCAAATATAAAAAAGAGAAAGAAAATATGTATTTGAGAAAGAAACAGACATAGACAAACATTCCAGTTGTATCTCGTTGCTTTTGAGGAATGTAGTAATTGTTTTGTCTACCAAAGCTCATTAATAAATTGTTATGCCCGTCTAGGGCTTGTTTAACACATTTGCATGCATGCATGCATGCAAATGAAAATCTTCACCTCACGAAGCCCACGTGGCACTTAGATTAACGATAATATAATAATTGCATGTTGTGCATTTATTTAATCCCATCGGTTTTAGGCAGCAGCAGATACGATATTCTGCTTAACCTCGGAAAAGTGTGAACCAAAAACCAACCGGGTCCCACCAAATCCAACGAGCCACATAACATCATGATTATTAAGGCCGGAGCGTCTAATTAATATTTTCGTTGGTTTGGAGGAGGATTAAGAAAATCCCAGAGTTTCATTAAAAAGAGTATAAACAGATCCTCATTAAGTACTGAGATTTATTGGCATTAGAGCAGAGAGATCGAGAGGAGTACAACGACTTAAAAACCTGCACCAATACCATGCATGCTCCTCAAACAACGTACCCATGAGTGAGGCCAGAATTAAGCTAGCGATCGGTACTACGTGTATCAGGGGGAGGGTAAGACGCACGTGGAATGTGGTCGCGTAGGGATCTATGCACGCGAAGCAAGTGCATGTGTAAATGACAACGTAAACGCTAGTGTTGTCTTGGGCTAATCGTAGTTTGCTAAGCTCTATCTCGTAGTTTACAAAACGAATAGAGAGCATCTTTTGGAAAGCGGTGGTCGTCCCGTTTGTCGAACTGTGTGGATCACCAATCTCTAGACGATCGGATTCTCTCTCTCTCTCTCTCTCTCTCTCCCTATATGTTTTTTGAATCTTTTGATCGAATGGGGTCGATATTCCAGAGGAGTTTGTTCGGACTTGGCCATGATGGATGTGGGTCATCCTTTTATTTTCTATTCTTTTATTTATTTTTTACTGTTTCTAGTTTATTTTTTCTTAATTTTCTAAATTCTTGACCCTTTTTCTTTTTAGTGTTTGTATCTTTGACCCAAGAGATCTTCCTCTCTCACGCTAAGCCAAGAAGAAGAAACAGATGTTGCTTTGATGATTGCAGAGTATCACATTTGGGATACTTTAATATCTCCCTCTCTCTCTCTCTCTGTCTTTAGCTTTTTTTTCATTTTCTCTCTGATCAAAATCTCCGGATCTTCTACTATTCCCAGTACTGCTACTACCCACCAAAAGGTTGAAATATTGTGATGGCTTTCGGATTCGGGACTTGAGGTGATTATCATGACCAAATTGGCTTTGTTCGGTTCACGTGATTCCCACGGTACGGATACTGCTGGAAATAAGCTCAAAACTGGCTGTTGTTCTTCTTGTTGTTCCTTCGAGATTTTGACCGATTGGACGCCCTATAACAACTTACGGAGTTGGGGGGATAACAGATCAGCACTGGTCATTGTTCTGTTGAGAGAAAATACTTGAGCGTCACACATGAAATCATTGCCATTACATGACTACCCTCCAAAAGCTAGCGCGTCAAGATCATGACCACTTTACTCATCTCCCATTTCTTTTACTTTCATTCCCCACTTTACTCATCCCATTCATATATGGCTGCATGCATGGGAATATTGAGCTTAGCCCAAGCATTAAGTTTACTGATTTCGATCAACCTACGTACAAAGATCGATCCACACATTGCATTTTTTTGGAGTAGTAGTGATAAAGATGGAGATTATGGATCATGCACCTCATCAATCTCTCTATCTCATGGTCATACATTATTGCAACTCAAACTCATATCACTTATAATGTCTATTTTTAAAACAATAAGCTCCTTTTGGTTGATAAATTCAACTGAGTTCAACTCAATTCAGTCTAATTTTAAATTGAGTCTAACATTCAAACACCCAATTTTTAAATTACTAAACTCATCTCAACTCAAAACGTTTTTATACATAGGATCTACAATCTTTTCCAATTCAAAAATTTTTTACGTGCAGGATCTACAAAATTTTCAACTTTCCATAAATATATCTAAACTCATTTTAACATCTAAATATATTTAAACTCATATTAAGTGAATCTCACAGAATTCGCTCTACTATCTCAATTCACTATTATTAATAAAGAATTTAACTCAAGTCAGCTTAATATCTAAACAAAGCCAAAAAGAGAGCACGCGATATAGATACAATCTATTTAAGTGTATTTATTCCTTTTATTTTTAATATTAGTATTACTTGTCTTGAAAACTAAACTGTTTGCTTGGACATATTTAAAAAAAAAAATTGCAGGTATTCCCCTTATTGGGACGCTGAACGTTGGTGTGTCTAAAGTATCCAAGGTGTTGATCAAGAAATAAGAATATACAGAGAGGACGGGGGTATGCGTGACATTGGGATCAGAGAGTGCGTGAGACGCGTTTGGTAAGTAGGGGGCGCGTGGAATAGGGGGAGAGGAGAGGACTATTCCATTTTCCTTGGGAGGGTGGGAGCGACAGAACAGAGGGGTCAGGCAGAGATACGGATACGGACAGAGGTTTTTGATGTATTGGGGGTTGAGACTCTCTCATTAGGCCTCGTGATCGGAGAAGGCAGATCCATGGAAGACTGTTCCCGCTAGTCACGTGGGCTCTTTTGACTACCCCCAAATGACCCCAAACCCCTTTTGTCTCTCAAACCCCACTTTGTTACGAGCGCCCACATCCCCCACCGGACCCCTTCTCCCTTACCTTTCTCTGCGCTATAAAAATGAAGAAAGAATTCCACAGAGAGAGATAGAGATAGAGAGATAAGAGAGCTTAACACAAATTCACACTGACTGATCTCTCCACTGACGATGACTCACTCTTTCGCTTTCTCTATCTAAAACACTTTCTCTCTCCATAACATGCAGATTGGGTCCCTCTCTGTCTCGCTTCTTTATAACTCTCTCTCTCTCTCACTGTACTCTATACTTAAGTATACCCCTCTATTTGCATTTCACGACAACGGTGGACTGCAGAGTGCTGACTGGTATTTCGCCATTTTATTAATAGGCTTATAAAGCTACCAGACAACGACCCTTCCTCACTTCCTAGCCCCTCTCTCGTACCATTCAAGCTTTCGCATCAAAGTTTTTTCAAACACATTATTATTACACCTGGATCGCTCGCATCACTATACTATTTGGTTTGTACTTCTTGCGCAAACCCCTTCAGCTATAAACTCGGTATTCCCATTGTGCATGATCATTGCCATCGATCCCCCCTCCCTCCTCCCCTAATCCTAGCTTCTGTCTTTGTTGCTCATCTTATAATACCTTTGCTTGCGTTCAAAGAAACCCATTTGAGCTTTCCTTACATATATAGTTTTGGATTTGAGGGATTTTGATCAAGTTAACAGATAGAGATCATAGAGAGAAAATAAGTTAGTGATCATGCATCACTGCTGCAGCACTCAGGGGGGAAACATGGGGGGACAGTGTTCGTGTGGTCTGTTTCACAGCCAAAGTAATTCCTTCTCCATGCTCTTCTCCAACCCCAACCAATACAGGCCCTATGATGAATCCGAAATGTATTCCTTCACTTCATCGTCTTCTCCTTCTGTGGATTGCACCCTCTCTTTAGGAACCCCATCCACTCGTCTCACCGAAGATGATCACGAAAAGCGACGGCGCTCTTCTTCCTCAGTGTCCAACTTTTGCTGGGACTTGTTGCAGACAAAGCATACAACATCGGCGCCGCAAACGCACAAGACTAGCCGTGGAGGCAATAGTGGCAGCAATCACAACTCTGCCAATGACCCTCTCCTCGCTCGTCGCTGTGCCAACTGTGACACAACTTCCACACCCCTTTGGAGGAACGGTCCAAGAGGCCCAAAGGTGCCTCTCGCTATATATACATCACTTTGTAATTTCTTGCTTGTAGCAAACAACTATTTCTTCGTGCTAGTGATCATTGACTTCGCTTTATTGTCTACTGGTTTTGAGCCGTTTCCAATTTTCCGCATTAATAGGTTTTCTGAAGAATATTTGTTTATGAAATGCAGTCCCTATGCAATGCTTGTGGGATTCGATTCAAGAAGGAAGAGAGGAGAGCCACTTCTGCGGCCTCAACCGCCACTAACAATGGCGGTTCCTCGGGAGGACCTATGGAGCCGGAACACATGTACAGCCACCACAACAATTCATGGTATGCCCACTCACAGACCCAGAAAATGCCTTGCTTCGCTCCTGCCATTGGCAACGAGTTCCGGTTCATCGAAGACAACGACCGAGATTCCGATACAGGCATTCCTCCCTTCCTTTCTTGGCGTCTCAATGTCACTGACAGGCCAAGTCTTGTTCATGACTTCACGAGATGAAAAAAAAAGGAAAAAGAAAACACAGACGGTCAAGATCTTTTATTACCATAACTTTTCACGATGATGATGTTGAAGATATTGATGATGATGGCGATGGTTAATTTACAGACTCGTCAAATTCTTTTGTTTTTCCCCTTTTTTTTTTCCTTTGTCGTTCTTGCTTCTTCCTTTTCTCCGTCTAACATAGATGGAGCGAGAACAGGATAATTCTACATTTCTTTCTTTGTTTGCTTTTCTTTCGAGTTTCCTTCTTTATCTTTTTTTTTTTCTCTCAGTCACAAACCTACCTGCTGGCATGGCTACTTTTGTTGGTTTGCTTTTCTTGTTCTTAGACCAACCTGAGATTACAATGATCATATGCATGTGGACTACTGTCCGATTATTTCTTTGTTTGATAATAACACAACCTCTGGGCAGTACTCCAATCATGAAATATTGTGGAACTGAAAGATGATCAGCTTAATTCGGCCAGAAATGATCTGAATCTGAAGCTATAGATCATATATGGTACTACAGCATGTCTGTCTCTGCATCAATCTTTTTACATTTTTCCTCGATTTCACAACTGACCAAGATGGCGATTGTGGGGTTTACATTTAATTCTGAGTTGCAAAAATGATGGTCCAGTGCCCATGTTCGAACACACTGCGCATTTTCCGAAGCGGACACTGCATGTGTGTGGTCCAGATCAATGAAACCAATTTGTCCTTTTAGGTTGGTAATGTAGCGTCAAAGCTAACCCACCAATTGAATCATTGTACGTACGTACATGTTGGTGACCTTTTAGCATTCTCGTAATTCAGACATGCATTGACTACATATAATTTACATGGACATATGTTTTGTGTGTGGAAATTATAATTCTACTTGCTGCATGCTCTAATAGTCTATGTTCTTAACTAATTAGCTAGATCAATTTATATTCGTGCATGTTGTCTCCATGAATAGTCCTGAATTAAGGATCTAATTTTCCAATTTTCCAATTATATTAAGCGCATATTTGTTATATATATATATATATGTGCGTGTGTGTGTGTGTGTAAATTCCTACATTAATTGTGTTTTTATATGTGAGATATTATTTATAGCACTCACCGGCCTCCATTAATATTGACTATAAATTATATTGTTGTGTATGGAAATTCCCACCACTAAAATATAGTAGCTAGCCTTCATGATGTATAGCTGCATGCGCAGTAGTTTATATATATGCAGGAGAGAAAATTACAGTACCGCCATATATGTGTTATGATCTAGCTACTACGTACGTACCATGGCGTTTCTTGCGATCGTTGATTAAAAAAAGATTGCGATTTAATGATAATTAGAATATAATTATAAGCATATTGCATATAATGAGCGACATTTTAATATTGAATATAATCAAGTACATGATCTATGCATGGCTGCATTTTAATTAGCAAAAGAGGGTATGTATTAAGTCTAGCTATAAGCATGTATTTATACATATAGCTAGCGGTGCGTGTTTATTTAATTATCATATTAGCTTAGTATAACACCCCTTCTGGTAGGTTCGGAATGTTAGGTGCATTCGTAGCATTATGCCTGATAAAGAGATTCAACATCAAAAAAAAAAATACCTCATTTATTGAATCATAAAACTTACTTAGCATAGCAAGTTTTATAATATAAAAGTTAAAGCATAATAAAATAACATAAACTAGTCTTGTGTGACATTAATACTTGTTCAAATGTCTAAGCATAACTAAACCTATGTGGCAATAACACTTATTCAAGGTCTTAAGTCTTTGGAAGAATAATATGGCACTTTTGCTTGATGTCCAGGTTTTCATTATTATTTGGGACATTAAAACATAAAAACAACAAAAAATTAGTTGAAAACTCAATAATAGCATATCATACTGTAAAGTACTTAACTTGACATTAGACTTGACTTTGAAAACTTTCATGAATAGTCATACATACATATAGCATATAGATCATTCATCAGTAACTTAGGAGGAATTCAACAAATCATTATGGCAATACATGTAACATGGATGAATGAGTGATTGACTTCATGCATTTCATATGATTCATGCATGACTTATTCAGCTTGTCTTTTACTTACTTAGTAGCCATCATAACATATGTGTATTAGTCCAATTGTCGTTGACCGTATAAATCGTAGCATAACATATGGTGTATCATGCTTAGGTTCATAGCACCACATATATCATAACATAATGTATGGTGGAGCACGCTTAGGTCCGTATCTCCACATACATATATCATATAGTGAAGCACACTTAGGTCTGTGTCACCTCATACATCATAGCATAACATGTGGTGGACCACACTTTGGTTCGTGGTTGCACATCCACCCATAACATAAGGCCAATCTTTAAAGCTTACTTATCATTCACATGACTTCTTTCTTATCTTATATTATCATAATGTATGTGAACATGTTGAATTCATAAATTTTTATGGCGTTTCATACGCATGGTATATTAATATAAGTATTACATTACATAACATAACATAAGCATTATATAACATAGCATGACATAAGCATTACATAACATAACATGTTATAAACATTACATAATATAACATAAACATTACATAACATAACATAACAGAGTTATAATTCAGCATAGCATACATAATTGCAACCACAAGCACATTGTTATAATTCATCTAGGGTTCATAAAGAGAGGCTAACCTTGAATTGGTTGTACATAACTTAGGTAAACGACAAATTTTTTATGCAAAATAGAATGGTTACAGTACACATGAAGGTTATGATCATGCTACTTACCTTGTAACGTTGCTTCCAAAATCTCACTTCGCAATTTGTTACCTATACGAAGTACTAATCGTCACTAATATTTCTAGAAAATTAATAAATACTATTATTTACTAAAATTAATAAATACTAATATTATCTAATTATTCATAACATATAATTGTTTATTTTCTAACTAGAACTATAATAGAGTAATTTTTTTTTATCAAAATCTAGCAAACTAAATAACATAACCTCGTTTCAATAAGTAAACTTGATTACTTAAAATTCAAATCCTTGTAAACTATTATTATAATCTAATCATAGTTTAATACTTGGTAATATAATTTAAACCTGTAATTACTTCCTATAAAAATAAATTTTATGAGCTAATATTTGCCCAAGTAAAGTTGAGCCCATGTAAAACATACTATAATAATTTTCTGTAAAAATATAACCAAATCCAATGTAAAATACATGTCTAACTTACCATGTACCGAACATAAACCCACTCAAAACACATGTCCAATGTAAACATTAAGCCTAGCCCAAGTCCAAAACATTTTTTTGTCATGGGTTACATACTAAGGGCTGCAAGAAATCTTATAACACTCCCTATTTTAGTGTATTTTAAGGAAGAATTATTTTAATTAATTTAATGAGTGATTCTCTTGTTTTAGTATTTTAGAGATTTTATTTTATTATTTTATAATATTTTAAATTGTGAAAATTATTTTATTGGGCTTTCCTATTTTTTTTTATTATTGTTTTGAATTTAAATTGATCTTTAATTTAAATTGGTTTGTTTTTGGGTTTCAAAATTTTTATTGTTTTATTTAATGCATTTCACTGTGTTTGATTTAATTTATTTAATTGTTAATTTTAAAATCCTCTTCGTTGGATTATTTCGAGATCTCATGATGTAAAGTTTGGATCTCTCTTTTTTCCCTTTTCTTTTCTTTTTCTCTTTCATTTTTCTCTTCTTTTCTTTCTTTTTCTTCTTTCTTCCTCTCTCTCCCGCGCAGCCCCGACTCCCTCTCTCTCCCCTCTCCCACGTCGTTTTTGGCCCCTCCTCCTCGTCGCCGTTGCCGGCCGCCGTGGTCGACACCGCCGGTGCCACTAGACTCTCCATGCGCTGGCGACCCTGCCCCTTTGTTTTCAGCCCTTGCCACGCCGCCGTTAGCCGTCGAGAGCCGTGCGAAGCCGCGGGTTTCCCTTCGCCGTTCCGCTGCTGTCCGGCCACCATTGGCTGCCAAATTTTCACCACATTATCACCGGCCCCTTGTCGTCCTAACCCCACCTATTTTCGGCCCCAATCTGTTGCCGGAGCCACCTCCACGAACACAACTCCGAGTTGCACTTTTTGGTCTTCTACCACCGTTTCGGCCGCCACCCATGGCCAACCTTCGATACCATTAGCTTCACTACCCTCCATAGGCCCTACACTATCAATTTCAAGTTTTCGTTTGACCCCGTTGAAATTTGGGTATACAGTGTATTTCGGCCACAGTGTTTTTACACTGTTGCGTTGCCTTCCAGCCACCGTTTGCACCTCCGTGATCCTCCTATTATTTTGATAAAGAGCTGTAAGTATTTCTCCAAAAGACTTTTAAGATTTAAATATATTTTTGCAATAAATTTATATATATATATATATATATACTGTATTCTGGTTGGTTTCCAAACTGAGTCCGAGGAGTTCGGGGGTGGATGGTTTATGACGGAGTATTTGTGTATTGATTATATTGTGCTCTGTTTGGTAATTGGTCGATTTCATGGCATTGTGCACGCATGTGTGGGTGTGTATTTTGAAACTGTATTTTATGTAAAAAGGCTTTTAGGTGCGTGGGTATCACCCCCAAGCCGAGATGAGGTATTATCTCGGTGGAGCTCCTCTGGGTACTCGGGAGTGGAATATACTGAGTGTCGTCCCCTGGGGCTGTTGCCTGGGACTTGGACGAGATGGTAGCGCTCTCGATCCGATTCCGTGATCCTTCGTGCTGGCGGGGATCAGAGGATGCTTGGCTATGTACGCAGTGGGCGCGGAATTGGGTATCACTCATTTTGTATCACTCGCACGGTCGTTACCCGTGGTGTGATGAAGGGAGTCAGAGTATGTGGATGGTCTCTATGGGAGGCCATGGTGCATACGGTTAAAATTGGAATTAATAGAACTATTCATGAATTTTATTTATGTGCCAAATAGTGATTTTTAGCATGCGTGGAAAACTTGTGATTTTTGAGAAATTGTGTTTTTCTCAAGTTTCGTGTTTTTGGTTATCATGTGCATGCATAGTATTTGTTGTGTTAATATATTTATATTTTGAAGTATTTTTGGATTTTACTTACCTGTGGTACCATTTTGTGGGACTGCAGATTTTGATGCAGGTTTTGAGGGGGCTGAGCCCGAGAATGCGTCTCTGCCTGAGGAGTAGGGACATTTGGCTATTTTGTATTTTTATTTTTATTTGATATTGTTTTGTGAACAAGAAAATTGTATTATGTTGACTTGTGGATTTCAATACTATCTTGTATTGTATTAAACTCTGGTACTTAGTTATTTGACTTAACCATTCCGCTGCGTATTATTTATTGTACACGTGTTGCATTTCACACACTCGGCACGTGTCGTTGGGGTGCGTGACCGTGTTGTCATCATCCCGACGTCTCGATTTTCGTGCTTGTCTGTACATGAAAGTTGGGGGCGCCACAAACCGTGTGACAGGGCTGATGGTTGGCTTGCCTAGATTGGGTACTGTACCAGGTATTCTCAGAATACCTCACTACTATTTTATTATTTTATTATTACTTTTAATATACTTTTTACTACTATTCATTATTATTCAATATTCTATCATTATTTTTTCATTACTTTTTGACTATTATTTACAGAATACTTGAGGTACTCTCACTACTCAAACTACGCCGAGTAAGGTGGCAAAAGCCTCGAGATTGAGCAGGAAAATAGTTTTAGACTTTGTTAGGTTGAGAAAACTGTGGAGAAAAGACAGAATGAGGTCAACGTGGGCTTACTAAGAGAAGAGTAGAGTACAACTGTGGGTGGTTGAATCGAGGCTACAACGATGCTATACAACCTTCTCTATGCATGCTCGTGGAAAAAGAAACATCAGAGTATAGGGAAAGAGTGAATGACCAACAGAGGAGAGAGATAAGGACTTACTAATCGGTGTCTTCTAGATGTCACCTGGTTGTTTCCGACTGATTGAAGTCGATTTCACATTGGGGGTCTGGCCGCAAGGATTTTATTGGCATGAGGAATATTGTAGGGGAAATATATATATATATCTATAAGTGAGGGTTTTGATGTGTTTAAGTCCCGCCGGCTATAAATTAGGCAAGTTTCCAAATTTGGAAATATAAGATATAGAGCATGGAGAGCAAAAAGTTCCAATTCAATAAAATCATAATCTTAAAAATAGATTTATAATAATAATACTAATTATAAATCTAAATCCCTAATTTAGAACCCGTGAGTTACAAATCTCTCTCCTTTAAAGAAATCTTGTCCGCGAGATGAAACGTATCTCAATCAAACAAGTATGGGTACTCGATCCTCATGTCTTCCTCTCGATTAGATGAGGTGCCCTACTTCTCCATGTTATTGCTCCATAACACCTTGACCATCGGAATGGTCTTATTGCGAAGTGCCCTAAGCCTTTTGTGCAAGAATCCCTACTGGAAACTCCTCTTAGGTGAGATCTTCTTGAACTTGGAGGGGCTCGAACTCTAATACGAGCGTAAGGTCTAGTACATACTTTTGAAGCATAAAAATTTAGAAAACATTGTGACTGACAATTGTTGCTGAAGAGCCAACCTATTGTTGAAGGGTCTAAATATCTTGGGCTCAACTTGTCTTTCTTTCCAAAACCTCATGATTCCCTTCATCGGTGCAACTTGTAGGAACACCTTACTTCCAACCTCAAGTTGTAACTCCCAATGCCTATGATTTGCATATTTCTTCTGCCACTCTTGAGCAATCTTTTCTGGCAAGTTGGCCTTTTTGCCGAAGTGACGACGAGCTAATTATGTACTACTTTGTGACAATGAGCTTTAGCTAGAATGCAAATTCACATTGCATATGCATGATTGATCTTTACCGATACCGTCTTAAGAACCTCATCTATGACTATAAGGGTTGCTTCTCTACTGTTGTCATTATCTGTTACTTTTTCTTCTTTTTGTTCTTTCTACATATGATTGAATATATACTCTATATGTATGTATGTTGAGGAGCACACCTTACCTAGAGAGGACAAGTGGTTCTTTTACACCTCAAGGGACCGTAAGTACCCAAACGAATTTTGGCCAAATCGAGATGCTGCCGATGGATACTGGAACCCAGCCAACAAAGATAAAATATATGAAACTCATGGTATTAGAGCAAGAAAAAAGTCACTTGATTACTATAGAGGGAAGCATCCAAAAGGGGAGAAAACAAATTAGGAGATCCATGAATACACATAAGACGAAGAATTTGCTCCTCCAAATAATAAAGGGGAGAAGAAGTTATGAATCAGTTAGTTGATTTTGCTTCAATTTTTCTGCGGTTCTTTTTTCTTTTTAATTTTGTTCAATTATATTTTTTGACAATTGGATGACGTGGTTTTGTGTAAGACTTATAAAGTAAAGAGTAATTGTAAGGAGAGGAATAATAGGAGGGTCATGTAGAAACCGTATGTAACTTCTAATGATGACGATGAAGTAGTGCTAGTTGCAGATCATCGTGGCACATCCGAATCTAAAGTACTTAATTCTTCATAGAATACTATGAATGCACCCGATTCATTGTTGGATATTGTGCTTGGAAATCAGCATGGGACCCCAACTTCTACACAACAAAACAATTTAAAGCTAGCTTAATCACCATCATGATTCATTTTATACATACTTAGTCTCTAAAACACCATAATCATGTGGCCAATTATTCTAGGGCTTCTACATCTACCGCATATAGTTTAGTTGGTAGTCAATTTGCACGTTATGATCAACAACCTGGGCTTGAATGCATACATTGACAGGTGCTGAGGTGACTGATCACGCAGACAGTTGACTCTTAGTTGCCAAAGATCAAGAAGCTCTTTGTTATGAAGAAGCCACAAATAAATCAGAGGAGAATCAAGGTCTAAAGCATATATGGGTTGGCTATGGGCGGCACCCTATAGTCTACAACAACAATATTCTTCTGCCAATTATCTCAATGAGTATCTACCCCAATACATATTTTATGAACTTGTACAATGACAGTCTTTGGCAGATTTCTCGAGATTAGTCAACAATCAAACTCTTGTTAATCATTGCGTGGAATTGGGAGAACTGAGTTATTTGAATGACAGCTTGGAATGAAATAATATTGGCACATAAATGGAAAGTGCTTCTAATCATATAACAAAAATTTAACCAATTTTTTTTGTAGAAACTTATATGGACGTTGGAGAGAATAATAATCAGTTGCTTGAAGTCATTGAAAATGGCAGCACTTTTGGTTGTCAGCATCAGATGAACGACGATTTCTTTTATATAGTGGGTGGCGTAATTGAAGCTGCGCCCCATCCAAGTTTCTTTGTTGTAATTGAAAATGGCCCTTTTGATTGCCAAGAGGAGATGGGAGATCATGATTGATCGTCTGATATACAATTGGATGAGGTGGCTGAAGTGGTTCAGCAAAGTCTTTTTGTGCTGAGGGTTTGCTAGGGAGCACAATTGTTCTCATATATTTTCATACTATTTTACTATAATTCACTACTATTTCACTACATACCATTCTCACTACAATAATTCACAGATCATTGGCGATACTCTTAGGCTATATTTGGATAGTGAGAAGATCTTAGATGATCTGTGAATAGTAGTGAAAAAGTGGTAAAAATGTAATGATAAAATATTGAATACTAATGAATACTAATAAAAAGTAGTGAAAAGTAAATAAAAAATAATGATAAAATATTAAATAGTAATAGAATGCAGGTCTCAGATCACTCCACTACCCAAACATAGACTTAGTATCCAAATAGAGCCTCTGTACTAACGTTATAGAGAATCAGCCAGAGATGGGGAGAACTTGATGATGATATGCTTGAATATCTGGCAGACATACATTGAAATTGAGTACCCAAATATTTGAAGCGCAGATGATGAAGTTCGGCAAGATAACATAAATTTTAAGCCAATCATACAAAATATTTCGTAGCAAGAAGTCCAATCTGTTGTAGTGTGATAGACCGAGTCATATAATATCCTTGATGTCTTGGGCAACGGCATCAGTTACTAGCTACCCAATTATATATGTTGAAGAGTAATGCAGCAGCAAAACTTTCAAAAATAGATGGTATTTGATTAAATCACGATGATATACTGACTTCACCAAGTTTTTACATCAATCTTTATTTAATTTGCTCTTGTGATCTAACTTATTTCATGATGAAAATTATCTCAAACTAATTCAAGGATTAGCATGCATATCATGGTTATAAGAAATTGTCGCCATTATGCACACATATGCATGCATGCATGAGAGAGAGAGAGAGAGAGAGAGAGAGAGAGAGAGAGAATATTATATGCATTCGTAAACTAAACCTAGTCCTATTAATAATGTTTTAGCATCCGAGCGAAGATCCCAAAAATTGTGTTATATAGTGATCTTACGTATAAGTACAGATGTCAAGATATATATCTGATCTCCACGGTCGACATCTTAGTTTCCTTTATTTTTTTGGTTGTAAAGCAAGAATTTCTCTCGTAGCCAATAGAGTCGTATGCTTGCTTTTCTGTGAAGGAAGAATCAAACATTAATCCATTTCCAACGATCCAGCTGTATACAGGAAATTACCGGAAGGCAATCGGGCCGGATTGTCTATATATTAGCATGAAACAACTGATTAATATATCGAGTAATGCACTAATGATAGAAATAGTTCTAGAGAATGTGTGCTTTCTTTAAAAAAAAGTATAGTCTATTATTAAAAGAATTACTTTTTTCATGTGAATTATAGATTTATCCATATGTAGTACTATGGGTAAAAATATTAGGAGCGGAATGATCGAGAAAAGATATATATAATAATGAGTTGTATAAGCGATACACACTCATTTTGAAAAAGAACGAGATCTATTATTAAAAAATTAATTTTTTATTAGATTTTATATTTATTTATTTTTTTTTAAAAAGAATACATGGCGCTTACACACTATGTGAATACAAATATCATTTTTCAATTATTAGTAGGTCTAACCATGCATGCATGATGCTCAACAATACTATATTTATAATATTCTATTATTTTTAATTATATTATTATAAGATGAATGGGTTTATAGAGGAAAATAATATAAAAAATTATTACAGTATTCGTACCAACTGTTGGACGAATTATAATATAATTCATGAGGTTGGTTATAAAGTATAAGGACATTTTAATATTTTGTATTTGTTTGATTTGTCCCGACTTCGGTCTAAAGTTGTTTAGAGGACAGTGGGGACACGAGAACATGGCCCCTCAGCAGCCTAACCAGAGTCAAAGCCCACCGATTTTACTTTTCGGAGCAACAAACTTCAGGCCCTCACTAGAATGATTAGTCAACCTTCTCTTTTCTTTTTTTCAACGAAAAAGATTGGAAGGGATGAGCAGAGATGATTTTTCTATCAGAACGTGATTATAGTAACACTTTATCTGTTGAAGAGTCAAATAGGAGGGGCCTAAACAACGAAAACCACAATCACTCCCTACAAATTGGACTTGAGTTATAGTCTAACTCCAATCTCACGAGGACATCAATGATCCATGAGTCAATAGGTCACCAATAATCTTGAACGCTTCTCGTTGCGGGATTTAACCCCAAGACCTAGTGTCCACTAATAAACTCATCGACCACTTAGCCACCACCATTAGTGGTCTTTTCACTCTTCTTCTACTTTCACTTTGATATTACTCATTAATTCTTGAATTTATTGTTTTTAAAAAAATTGATTTAAAGGTTCACCAACAATATCTGGCATATAAACACGGTGGGATAAAATGTTGCTAAATTCGGTCTAAAAAACTTCTTATAATCCTTGATTTCCGAGCAAGAATTTTCAGTCTTCCATCTAACAATTGGTAGAACTTTCTTGTAACTCTTCTCAGAATAACTTCTCTTGAAAGGTTAGATCCAAAATATGTAGTTTAATTTGTCATTGTCTTGAAGTACTATATATATTTGTTAGATATCACAAATATTATATACTCCGAAAATACTTCAAATGCAATCTCAGCAGTTGTTCCTATGTAGCAAGTGCTAGAACAACACTCAAACAATCCACAGCCTACAAGCTTTGTACAGAGAGCAACAAAGCCCCAACCATATAACTCTTCCTCTATGGGCATTAAGTCCAGCCATCAATGTCCACTTCATTGCACAGGCATAATGTTGCGCCCACTAATTACCCGCTATCTGTAGCGGGTACAGTTCATCCAGTAAATGATTTTTTATTATTAATATTTTATTTACTCCTTCATTTCTTTTTATTTTGATTTTTACTATCTAAACAAATTCCTTTTATTGGTCATCATCTAGAACACCTCTAGTATTTCTTTCATTCTCTTAAACAAAATATCTTGGAAATATTTTCCTAATATGATCCCATATTTCATATTTTGATTTAATTTTTAATTTTTTGACTTATATATTTTTATTTTGTGTCTATAGGGCATAATTATATCACATTGTATACAAAAATATATTGCAAATATCAAAAGATATAAGGATATTTCAAATTTATTGATAGTTAGAGGAGAGATTTTTAAAAAATAAAAAATACTATTTAAATGATACGAAAAATAAATAAATAAATTGATGTATGATATATTGTAAAAGTCTTTAATTAGTTAAAATAGAAAAAAAAAAAAGGGTTTTAATGATGCATAATCACCAAAAGCTAGCATATGTACAGATTGTTTAATTCTGTCATATACTCTCGACCTTATAACCATTCATGAGCACATGTAGCTTTACTAATTTCCTCAGGTATAAAGTTTGCATGTACTTAACATGAACGTCTTCATCCTTCCAATTTAAACACAAATTAAATTAAACTGATTAGATAAAATTATCCTAGTTTCATATTTCACATTTATCATAGGTGATACAGCTAAATTTTCACATTTCTAGTTGGGATAAGCTCTGATATCATTTGTAACGTTTCAATAAAAGATTCAAGTCACATGACCTATACTCTAAAATGACTAGTCAATAATATAATTGATCAAGACGTTTTATTTAAACATTATAAAGAGTAAGAACTTCTCATTTTTAAATAATATTGTAAGATCTCATACACCACCTAATCTTATTACTTATCAGAATGGGGTATTACGCATGCAACCAAAACACAACAAACAAAATCATACATTTTCCAAAATAATCAACGACTAAACAACTCAAGCTAGCCATGATATATATATATATAAATGCCAACGATGATCTGATATATCTACCACATGACTGAACATAAAACAAAGTCAAAATTAAAGGATTTGCAAACGAATCAAACGATACACTTCTTCACAAATTTATGAAGCAATAACTGAAGAAAGCTAGTCTTCATTCATCGAAATATATATGAATCACCAGCTGGAGTAGTAGAAAAGACCTGATCTTCCTAATTGGATTGTGCATGCAGCCTCCGCCGACTCTCTGAACGTACATATAATTTGTTCCTCGAATATTGGTGCTAAAAATATCAAATCCCAATGAAACCCGGCCATGCAAGATTATTAATGTTGGAAACCATATATGGTAAACAAGTCAATCCAAATGGGGATCTAGAAATGTGCATGCGCCTAATCATGATCTCAATCTGGTTCTGGAACTACAACCAAAAAGACAATGGAGTACGTACAAAGATACCAGGCCAACAGTGCTCAAATGTTATTACATATAAAACACACGTTTTTGGAACCGTTGCATGCATGTAATAATCCCAACATGGAGCTAACAAATTCGTATAAGATTATGTGCGTATGTTTCGTTTAACCAAGCAGACCAGATTTTCCACTTCCACTACTCAGTACTACTGCCATATACCAACAACACTTGAAGACTCACGATCGAACAGCAGCTTCGGACAAGAAATCATCATCTCGAGCTAAGGGTAACATGTCAAACAGAAACCAACAGATAAGGATAAGGCTCAGCGAAACACTCAATATGTACTGCAGCTGCAGATGTATACAAATTCAAGACCTTTTATAAAACTCCTGTCAAGTGTACATGACCTACTGTATTTCCTACTCTGCTTTTTTATGTGGTATCAGAGCGTATTCATGTGTCATTTTCTGAAGCTGCAGTAAGGTTGTGTTTGGTCGTTGATGGACCAAACTCAACTAATCTCAAAATAATCATTGATAGGATTCACTATTTTTTAACTTCTTATTAAAAAATTAAATTCATCTAAATCTAAAAAAATTAAACTCATCTTAATAGAACATATAAAATATTATTATTCACAACTCAATTCAACATTCAAATATAGCATGTTTACAGAAAAAAAAAAATGTATTCGGGCCAAACCACTCTTTTGGGCTCTGGCTTTCCTGGATAGGCTAAATGGCCGGGTGGTAGTCGGTATAGTCCTAGCCATGCATCCACATTCCAAATATACTTTAGTCAAGACTGCAATATGGGCTAAGTCGGCCCAGGTTGCCCAATATAGGGCTACGTTTGAAGACTTTTCCTCTCGTGCTTATAACATGGATACAGAGATAGAGATAGAGAGAGACCCAGATATTACCCAAATATTAGTGATAATTTGAATATTACGTACAGCTTGAACAGCGATCGAGTAATATTCATCCAAAATTCAAGTATTATCCATCGCACGTAGAGCATGCTTCCAGTTCCAATACACGTACGTATTAGTTTCTGTTCTTCATGTTTAGCTGATGAATAGGGGAGAGAAGCCTGGATTACAAATGCCAAACGCGCACGCAAATTAAAGAGGATTCATCAGTACTTCATAAAAAAAAAAAGGGTTGATTTCATTTGTATCCTTCGTTTAAAACAGAGAAACTAAAAACAGAAAGATACTGAGGGCTTGTTTTGGGAACGAGATATTATTATAATTTTGTGAATAATAGTAAAATAGTTTGTAAATAATAATTAGATAGTTTGAATTGTTTTATGGGGTTTTAAGAAAGAAAGAAAATGTTGAATAAAAAATATTATAAAGTTAAAATATTATTAGAATATAATTTTTTTAATATAATTTTTGTTTAGAAATTTGAAAAAGTTGAATTATTTTTTATTTAAAAATTTAGAAAAGTTATAATAATTAATTTAAAAATATTTATATTTGAATTATATTTAAAAATAACATGTGATGAGATAAGAGGAGAGAAGAATTTTAGAAATAGATCTATTTTTAAATAAGCTCTTACAATTTTAGAATCTATAAGTCTTATGTACTCCTTTAAAAAAATTAATAAATCTGAGCCCAACATAAAAATATAATTTTTTAATAATTAACTTTACTTTTTTTTTCAAGAAAAATAGGCAGAATATGAACATCCTAATACCGTACGTAACATAGAAGCCACAAAGAAAACGTGCTATGATTTATTCCCACGTAACCAGGGACAGGACAAACGACAGTAGACATGACAAGTACTAGACAGCAATAAATTATTACTTGGTAAGAAACTCATGTGCATATGTCTTTAGGGTACTTATAAATCATTACATTAAAGAATTAATAGATTTCAGACTTCAGATCACAATATCGTTAATCACGATGTGATGCTGCCTTGTTCGATCTCTTGCCATTATCTTCGATCTGATTTTTACCAATATTATTTCTGATTTTATCATCTTAGTCATACCTATTTAATTATATAAAAATCAAGTTTCCAATTGCTGACTTAGTATTCATCCCATAAAATTCAAAAATGAAAGGGTGATAGAGACTTGCACCACGTGAAAAGAGAAGTGAGCAAACGGTGAGTCCAGAGGGGTTACGTGAAGCGGCAAATGCTACGCCCCAGTCAATCTGTTTTCGAAGAAAATATATTTTGGTGACTGCTCATAATATCTTTCTACAAATGCCTCAAGCCATCTGTATTTTTTGTCATTCTCCAGGCAATCTAAAAGTTCCCAAGAAAAGACGCAATGCAGTATCTAAACTCATGTCTTGGAAATCAAAAGTCCTAGCAAATTCATGAAGAACCTGAACACAAATTTCATACCACCACTGGTTGCACACGCTGCTGTAGTAACCGCCCAACATCAGAAAACACCGTACACGTCGGAAAACACCACTCCCACACACAGCAATGCCATACGCGAAACCTCTGTTCCTAACTCTTGAAAACAGAGCACAAGCCTTCTCCACCTTCAACCGCTGCAAGCCACCATCAGTGAGACCTCACCACGTCGGGATTCCACAGAAACCGCCGCCAAAGAGTTTCTGGCATTTGCACACCTCTCACGGTCTCATGGTGAGTTTCGTCTCTCCTTCCCTCTCAGTCCCGATACTTCCCCGCACTTCACCACCCTCATGTATTCGTGACACCCTTTCTAGGAAAACAAAAAAGAAATCGGTAGATATACAGGCAGACTATGTCAAACTCAACGTAGACATACAACCAGTAGGCACAATAAAAGTGGTCAGGTAAGATCAATATCAAACTCAAAAAGGTTTTGAATTCCATGGATTCTTAACACTGTGAAAAGTCATCAAAAATAAATAAACGAAAGAAAGAAAATATAATCTTCAATCTGTTAGTGGCATGGAAGCAACCGACATGAATATAGAAAAGTCTCTTTCTTCCATTAACATTTTGTTCCATTTTTACTTTTTAGGCTTATAATTAGTTGACGCAAGAAACCAGCAGGCCAGCCTCGCAAACATGCACTGATACCCCACCGAGAAAAACCCTAGGCATACTAGCACGAAAGCTCTGCATACACGAACAGAGATAGAGACATAGGGAGACTTGATATGCAAAGTTAAGCAAGCAATGCCTTACCATGTTTTAAAGAACATCTCTGCAACTCTCTCATCTCCAATTTCTCTGTTGCGACCCGAATCCACCACAGAGGGCGCTACAAGGTCATCCTCCACCAATTGGAAACTGCCCTACCACCGCCCAACGCCTCCCCGTGACCTCCATTGTAAGCCATGAAACACCTCTATTTCTCCACCTGAAAACAGATCAATCAGTAGCTCATCCAAGCACAGCATATAGCCGCTACAGATCCTTCCGAGCATCCCCACCAGCAGTGCAATCCACCTTTTTAGGCCATGCCGAGAGAGCCTAACCCTAACCACCGGATGTAAGGTGTCGGTAGCACCTAAAACGCAGGGCATTACATGAACGGTTTTTTTTGTCAATCATTACCGTTTCACTCGGTACCATCTCAAAACTCATGATAAAACCTGCTTACTTGGCATTTTTTCCGTATAAATCGGCTTAAAACCATTTATTTGGTGGACTTAGAGATAAGCAGTCCAACTGTTACAACAGTATATTGTTTCCGTGAAAACTGTGTTGATTTCCTTGCAAGGTTTCGGTAAAAACTTGAAGCATCGCAACGAAATTTTGACAAAAACTCAAAGCATCACAAAGTTTCCTTCCTTAAAACGTTTCATGCTTCATTGATACAAAATGTACCCAATTTCTGGCTTTTCAAACAGCCCATGGCAAAACTATCCGGAAGCCATGCCAGCAAAATCCTTTTGATCATCACTTCTTTCTTGCCATTCAAACAAGCCGCCAGAAAGATCCGGCCCAGTCGCCACCATCGCACTCCAATCTTCTCTCAGTAAGACCACACCAATTCCTCTCTCTTTTCACTTGAATTTGTTTTAGTTTGGATTTTTTTTTGTTTTATGAGAATCACAGTTATATTTTATGATAGTTAAAATATATTACTAAGTATTGATTTATAATTAGATTACTGTAGTAAATTGCAAAGGATTTGATTTAAGCATTTTGCTACTTATTTTAATAGATTTAGATAAAATATAACTATTTACTAAGTTATAATTCGAGAAATAAGATATATTAAGAATATTTAAATAATATTATTATTAGTTCTATATAAAAAACTCAAAATTTGTTAAATTATTTTCTACAATATACTCAGTTAGTGAAATATGTAATGTATCAACGTAATACTATTTTATTATAATTACTAGCAATGACACTATTATGCTTGGTTGAAATGTGTAGTGTAAGTGAAGACATTTAATGAAAAGTCGGTGCGATTTTGTTTTTCCATGTCATGATTTCTTTCTAAAATAAAAAATACATGTCATGATTTCTGGTCGCTTGGCCACCGTTTCAATTTTCATTCTTTTATATTTGTCAAGCATGTGGATATTGGAGGCTCACATGTAAAAAAACAAATCAATAAAGTCTCATGCATTTAATTCAGAAAAACATATCCAGCTAGATCAGGATGGAAATTAATAGTTTATGATAGTTTTAAGTTTGTGACTATTTTTATTCTTTAGTAAAATTAAAAATGGAAAATGATAGAATAAAACTTCGTAGAAGACGAATGATTAGAAATGATATAAGAAGTGCAGGAAAATGCGTCATGATGGTGAACAAAGTAGTGACAGTAAAAGTGATGACATAGTTGTGTGATGTAGAAGACGAATAATAATGGATGATATAGGAAGTGCAGCAAAAATGTATATTGATGGTGAACGAAGCAAAGATAGAATATCTAAATATATCTATAAAATCTAGCATAAATAATGGTCCGCGCATTGCGCGGGTTATAGGCTCGTATATATTAATATGATAATATTTTAAACGACTTAATATATTTGATGAACCATTAAATTATGTGAGTGAACAAAACACAAATTGTAATTTACATGTCTAGTGTTCCACATCAAATAAAATTCAAACTCTTTTGGTCAAATTAATTTACATAACGCAAAAGTACTTTTGAGAGTGAGTACTATGGTCTTCCTTGGGTCGATGAGAAATGAATGAAAATAAATATTTGCATTAGGATTTTGGTATTTTTGCATCGATTGAAGGTGACACAAAAAGTCGAATTTCTTGTAGTGACGTACAGTTGGATCTTAAAAAATATATAGATTGCCTGATTAATAATTAATGACTTGAATGATAATTAAATGCCTTAAATGTTTTTAGGTTTACAGTTAACACTACAAGAAATTTGATTTTTAGGGATGAAATTAGTTAGGGACGAACTAAATTTCGTCTCTAAAAGTCATTTTTTGAGACAAATTTTTCATTTCATCTCTAAAACTACCTCAGATACAAATTTCATTCGAACGAAAAAATATCCATTCGAACGGAATATTTTGTGACGAAAAAAATCGTCTCAAAAAGAAAAACCTTTCGAACGGGGGAAAAAATGTTCGAACAACCAATTAATTCTATTCGAACCGTATATGATCTGTTCGAACAATATATGATATGTTCGAATAGAAATAATATTGGCGGGATATTAAATTTGTTTTCCCAGAAAAAGTTAATAACCGTACGAATTTAAATTTATTACTTCGAAAGGAACTTTTTTTCATTAATTTGTTTATCATTATTAATTTGTACATATATTTTTAATTTTATTTTTCCGATAAAAATGATTTATTTTATGTTAAATTATATAAATATAATTAAAGATAATATTATTTTTTATATTATCATGAACGGCAAGTAAAATGAAAAAAATAAATAAAGTAGCAAACACGAGAAATAAAAACTATACATCTCGACTATATAATGTTCAATACAATATAAAAAAGTAAAATAATAACTAAAATGACTATTTGGTGTTGAGCAGATCAACATCCTCTTGTAACATTTTCACGCGTCCATCCAGATCCCTAAGCTTCTCCATGATGGGCTCAACGAACTCAACAAATAGAGTTCGTACCTAATCCAAAGTAGACCCAGGAGACTGTCTCTCAACAGCGGCAGTAGTAGTAGAAACTGGATCGGTGGGCGGGGCACTAGATTGTTCTGGTGCAGTCTTCCGCAAGTGCCCCTGGGTTTTGCTGAATGTGATTTTTTTGAGGGGCCTCATCTGTGGTGACCTCCGCTCAGTGGTTGACACTGTAACCCCTGATCGGAGTAGGAAGTTAGATATCAGCAATGCAAATGGTAGACTACCACCACTTACATAGCGTGACTCCGATCTAATGCGGTAAAAGAAATACAAGGTCAGATCAATGGGGTCCCCCCGTGCTATCCGCAATAAAAATCTGGCTCGATCGATCCCGAAATCAGTTATGTGTTTTTTTAGGTCGATGTTATAGCCAACAATCAAGTTAAGCATTCTGAAAAATGCTATACAGTCGGCCTGTCGAATCACTTTGCTCCCATCATATGGAGGAGCCAAAGGGTCTCGCACTAGATGACGCACCTGATCATCTGTGAAACCATCATCAGGTAGATCCACATCCTCACTACCATCCACACTATCATCTGGCTCTACATTCGAGGCTCGTGTGGAGGATGCAGCCAGTGTGTCAGAATCAGATGGTGCAACTACTAGTCCCAAAGTAGCCGGTCCAGGATATGCGTTGACCTCGCGCCGAATGTCAAGGAACTCAGCAATAATATGGGGAGAGAAATTAATACTCACTCGCCAGATTGATAAAGTGTAGAAAAGAGCATCAGCACTCTCCTTTCCCATGGCACAGTAAAATTCACCAACCATATCTGGGTATGCAGTCCCCTGCTACTGATAGATCGGTACCCATCCCCTGTCAGTGAAGATGGACTGTATACTCCGTCCCTCCCACAAAAGATCGGAGAAGTCAGACAAAATGATCTGACGCTCGACGAGTACAGATCTCGACACCTGAGCAGGATCTGGTCCAGTACTACTTTCACTGACCTGGTCTCTTGCACGTTTTCATCCTATAGATGCCATTAATATATTGTTTAACCACAAGAAAATTAAGAATATAATTATAAATACTATATTTAAAATATATTATTGAAGAATTACACTTATTTAAAGAACTGAATTGAAATAACCCGTTCGAACTAAGAATCTTCCATTCGAACAATTTGTTCAAATGGAAGATTCTCTTAATCGAACAGGCAATTAATATTCATTCGAACGGTAAGTTTTTGTTCGAACAGAAATAAATCTGTTTGGCAACATCGCGTTCGAATGGAATAGAATCCGTTCGAACGAAATCGAAGACAAACAGCCATGGCTGAGTCGACTCAGCCATGGCCGAAACTCTTATCTACACCAAAATGTAACACAAAAACTTTGTTTTAATCGGTATAAATGATTAAAGACTGAATCTAGATCATTTATACCGATTAAATATCCATTATATTTAAAAACTACACCAAAATGGGGGGATTTTGAATCCGAAATCCCCCCTCCCAAACAAAGCTCATTAATCTAAAAAAAAGTAACAATAGAGGCCCATACCTCTTAGAATCGAAAAATGCGTTGTTCCTACGGCGGTTGAGTGGTGGTTGGGTGGCGGAGATAAGGGGCGACTAGAGGTAACCGGCGGAGATAGGGTTCGAATGTAGTGTGTGGGTTTGATGCGAATCGAACTGGGCATATAAAGATCGTGACACCTCGTTCGAACGGAATAAAAACCCATTTGAAATGGATTGAAATCCGTTCGAACTTGTAAATATCCCGTTCGAATGGTTATTATACTAATATATTTCTAATTATATTACTATACTAATGTATAATAATACTAATATTACAAAGTACAAAAGTATAAAAGTATAAAAATAATACTAATAATAGTATTATAATGCTTTAATTTAATTAAAGTTAATATATATAGTACTATATATATAATAGTTAATATATACTCTAATATAATTAAAGTTAATATTAACTTTAATATAATTAAAGATAATACTTTAATAATAGTATTATAATATTTAATGAGTAATATAACATCCTAGTTACATCCTATATGATAACTATAAGTACAAGATAACTATAAGTAGCCTAGTACAATAAGTACTATATTATATCCTAGTTACTATATAATTATACCTATTGAATGAGTAATGATAACTATACAATTAGTTAATAAAGCTCATTAATATATATATATTTTACTTATTAGTTACTTTTGCTAGTACAATAAGTACTATATTATATCCTAGTTACTATATAGTTATAACTATTGAATGAGTAATGATAACTATACAATTAGTTAATATGATTAATATATATATATATATTTTTTACTTATTAGTTATTTTTGCTAGTACAATAAGTACTATATTACATCTTAGTTACTATATTATATGATAACTATAAGTACAAGATAACTATAAGTAGCCTAGTACAATAAGTACTATATTATATCCTAGTTATTATATAGTTATAACTATTGAATGAGTAATGATAACTATACAATTCTAAATATATAATTTTATTTTTTGCCCAAATTGGGGAACGAATTTAATTTTTTATTTATTTAAAAAAATTTAAAATGTTAAATATTTGATGTAAAAAGAAATCCAAAAAAGTACTTATTAGTATATAAAATAACAAAAAGTTAGACTTTAGTTCGAACCCAATAAAGTACCGTTCGAACGATTTTATTTCGTGAAATTTGTTTGGTAGGAAACTTCGCGCCAAATACTCTGAATGTTTTTGCGTTCGAACTTAAAAATTCCTCATTCGAACGCAAAGATATCTTTGAATCTTCTGGACACTTGAAGAATATGCCAAGTAATCTTCTGGACACAAAAATTACATCGCGGCAAAAATGAGCGCAATTCGAAATTTTCGTGTTTGAATGAGTAAAATTTATGTTTGAACATGATTTCACAGATTCAAATACCATAAACCTCCGGTTCATTTTCATTTCGTGAGAAATTTTGAGAGTAGTGGAGTGAGAGAGAGTTGTGGAGAGGTAGAGGAACACACTTGGCCTCTAAGAGAAGGGATTCTTGAGAGAAAGTAGATAAGTATAAAAGGTAAGTAATACATTTTTGATTACTTTTTTTTTGTGTTTCGAATTTCATAGCAAGTTGATTTATTGGACATGGTTTAGGGTTATGCCATAATGTGTTTTATTTTTTGTAGGTATTGTATATTGCTATTTGGCTTGGATTGCTTAAATTTGAGGTAAAATTCCTAATTTTTTGGTTTTTGATAATGGCTTGGATTTGTTTGGATTCTGGGAAAATACCGTTCGAACGCTATTATTTCCCGTTCGAACAGAATGAATTTAAATGCGAACCTGAGTTTGTACCGTTCGAAGGCTATAGTATCCGTTCGAACAGAATGAATTACATAGGAAATGGAATTATATATATATAGTTATATATATATATATATATATATATATATATATATATATATATATATAACATAGGAACTGAAAACACTTATATAACATAGGAAAACACTTAGATTAATAAATAGTAGTTATAATATATTTAGTTGATGCATATTCACAAACAAATCAAAACGCAATCAAACTTAGAAAGATATAATACAGACTATTGATTTATATATAAAGTCATAGAAAGATATAATACATAATTAATCAAACTTAGAAACATTAATTCTTCTATCTTCCATCTTCTATGTCCACCATCTTAGCATTACCACCATCACTATTCTTTAGGAATATATCCAACCGCAAATAACTCTTCAAATAAAGCATTAATTTTTGCATTTTCCTTAGGGTTGAGTGAACTTCCGGAGTTCCCAAAAGAACTCTCCGTCATCTCACTTTGGACATTATTCATACTCCCTGACTGAAACTCACTTTGGACATCTTGTGGGTTTGCATTGACAGAAGGTTCGACAAAACTTTGCTCTGTCTCCTTCATTAGAGTTTCTAGTTGAGTTTATAGATTTACAATCTGCATAAAACAAAGTAGAATGCTATTTATTAGGAGTCAGAGCATATAACTGAAAAAATAACTACATATATGAAAAGAGAATCTGCTGCTGAAGAGCAAAAACAACTGAAAAAATGCCATTGATAGGATCTTGAAGCCTAGCTTGCGCTTCATATATAAGTGTGGTAGCCCATTCATAACGATTATTGACCGGGATGGGAGCAAAAGCCTCGATGCATTACCTGCACCGGAAACCTTATGAACGGCGGCAAGTTGGATATATGCACCATCATAATTGAAATAAGGAGCAAAAATGCATCCTCGAACACATTTCTTTCTAAGAAATTTGCATGCTTCACAAGGAGAACCTCGCATCTCGATTGATGATGAGAGAGCATTTGTGAGGGGGGTTTAAAACCCGAGTAGAAAATTCGGACATCGAGAACCTCGCATCTCGATTGGTGGAAAGCACACCATAAAACCCGGGTAGAAAATCCGGAATTGCTTTGAGCCCCACCAAAAGTGTTTCATAAAAGATACCATCCGTTCGAAACAAATTTTGTAAGGACGGACAACATCCGTAAATTCTGGAAATGAATTAATTGAAATCACATCCATAAATTTTGGAAATATGTTAATTGAAATGGCCCGCCATCAGCCTTCTAATATGGTTCCTGATTCACATTTCTGCATTTCTCACATAGAATCACAAACTCACATTTCTACATTTCTCACAAACTCACATTTATCACAAACTCACAAATGGCCGGCCATCAGCCTTCTAATATTGTTCCTGATTTGAATCGGAAACTATATTTGCCACACACATTAATCTTCACTTCTGATGCTATCAATGCCATGATAGCGACAGATAACTATTTCTTAAGCAAGAGCGATGCGGAGGTCGTAGATGGAGCGAGAATACTAACATCTCAATATGCAACTGTTGTTACTACCATGAGCCGAAAGTTACTCATTAGAGTAAGTGAGATAGAGATGCTTAAAAAACAAGTAAATGAATTGAATAATAAGCTTGCAAATAAACGAAAAAAGAATCAAATATTAAAAAGGAAAAATAAGGAGTTGAAGATGTCTGTGGACTTGTATGCGAAAAATCTGGAACCAAAAGTGGCGGAGCTGGAGCGAAAGCGAAAACAAATAGATGAACCTGCGGAGTTAAAGACATTTGAGGAAAATACCTTAAATGTGATCAACCCTGAGGAAAATATATCAAATGTGTTCAGCCCTAAGGAAAATGCTTAAAATGCGTCTTGGCTAGTTTGATTTATGTTAATTGGAGTTATGTATGGACTATATGTTTTATTTTGATTTATGTTTTGATATATGTATGGACTATATATTAGTTTGATATATATTTGGAATGAGTTAGTATGGACTATATGTTAGTTTTATTTTATGCATGGCGATGTATTGTTGCAAATTTGTTAGTTTGATTTATGTAGTAGGATATTAGAGTTTTTGACTGAGTATATATGCTCTAGGATCAACTACCTTATAAAATAAATGGATAAGAGTTGGATGCTGTTGGGAGATAGACTTGGGCGAGACTATAAGGAGTATGCACAAGGGGTGGAGTTTTTTTTAGAATGTGCTCGCATGAGTGTTGATAGTCAAGGATATATAAGATGTCCGTGCAAGAAGTGCAAGAATCTTAGTTCTTATAATTTTGTGGTAGTGGAGGATCATTTATTTGTAAATGGAACCGATCATAAATATTCACCTTGAGTCTTACATGGCGAACTATTTCCCAAAGGAGTTAGACTTAGCAGTCAGACCAATCAAGTAGAGGAGGGTAACGACACCGACATAGAGGACATTAATGTGGATGATCCTGATGACAGTGACGATAATGGATAGGATATGACTGAGATGTTAAGTGATCTAGGTGCAGGAATGTTTGGAATGAGGGATGGAGAAGGAACATCTGTACAATCATTTGAGAGAAATGATAACTTTAGAAGACTATGGGATGATGCACAAAGAGAGTTGTATGAGAAGTGCACTCGTCATAACAAGTTGTCTTTTACAGATTGTTTCATATTAAGTCTATTTGTCGTATTTCTGCCAAAGCTATCGATATGTTACTTGAATTTATTAAAGAGGCTATTCCTCAGGATAATGTAGTACCCCGTAATTTTTATGAAGCGAAGCAATTGAAGCGAGGGCTAGGATTTGATTATAATATCATTCACGCTTATAAAAATGATTGTATTCTTTACTGGCAACAATATGCAGAATTTGACTCATGCCCAGTGTGTCATGAGTCAAGATGGATATCCGATAAACGTAATGTACCCTACAAAATATTAAGACATTTTCCATTGATTTCTCGACTTCAAATACTGTTTACATCAAGGATAATTGCGAAAGATATGTCGTGGCATCACATAGAAAGAGTCCAAAATGAAAACTTCCTCTCGTATCCAGCAGATTCTTTACAATGGAAGAAATTTAAGAAAGAGTATCCATGGTTTGCCGAAAAACCTCGTAATGTACGTCTTGGTTTAGCAACGGATGGTTTTAATCCATTTGGCAACATGAGCACTTCTCATAGTACTTGACCTCTCATATTAATGCCCTATAACTTGCCACCTTGGAAGTGTATGAAGGATCCGTATTTTATGATGACTCTTTTGATACCAGGGCCAAGGTCACCAGGGAATGAATTAGATGTATATCTACAACCACTGATTGCAGAGTTGAAAGAGTTGTGGATCATGGTGTCAATACATATGATGCAGTTTCGTCGCGGGAGTTCAAGATGCATGTCGCAGTAATGTGGACAATAAATGATTTTCCAGCATATGGAAATTTGTCTGGGTGGAGCACAAAAGGTAAAATGGCTTGTCCTGTTTATAATAAAGATACACATTCTCAGTGGTTGAGTCATGGTAGGAAATTATGTTTTATGGGACATTGTCGTTATTTACCACATGATTATAGATGGCGTTCAAATAGAGCTATGTTTGATGGAAGGGTTGAGCGTAGGTCATCACTGTCAGAGTTGTCTGGACATGATATTATCGTGCAGTTGAGGAATGTTTTAGAAAACATATTTGGGAAAGATACAAGGGTTCGAAAGAGAAAACGACAAGCAGTAGAGTTGAATTGGACAAAAAAAAGTATTTTTTTTTTAGTTACCATACTGGTCTATATTGACATTGCGCCACAATTTAGATGTTATGCACATTGAAAAGAATATATGTGAGAATATATTGGGCACTCTGATGTCAATAAAAGGGAAGACAAAATATACAGCTAATTCTCGTAAAGACTTGAAAGAGTTGGGGATAAGATCGGAGTTGCATTTGCAAGATAATGGGTCGTCAGCATATATGCCTATTGAATGGTATACACTCCCAAATAATGAGAGAAAGAAATTTTGTGATTGATTCTTGACAATCAAATTACCCGATGGCTGTGCTTCAAACATGTCAAGATGTGTTCGAACACATGATTGGAAGATAACTGGTCTTAAAAGTCATGACTGTCATGTATTTCTGCAGCGTTTGTTGCCGGTTGGTGTGCGTGGAAAGTTTACTCGATATGTTCGTACAGCTCTCATTGAATTAGGAGGATTTTTCAGAGACATTTGTAGTAGAACGTTAAAAGTTCATGCATTGTTAAAAATGGAAGTTGATATTGCAGTAATATTGTGCAAATTGGAGAGTTTGTATCCGCCTTTATACTTTGATGTAATGGTTCATTTGGCTGTGCACTTACCTCGTGAGGCTTTAGTCGCTGGTCTGGTTCAATATAGATGGATGTATCCTATTGAACGATTTTTAGGAAAATTGAAGTGATCTGTGGGGAATAAAACTCGTCCAGAAGGTTCGATTGCTGAGTCATATATTGATAATGAGTGGCATACCTTTTGTTCAATGTATTTTCATGGGGTTGATACTAGATTTACAAGACCAGACCGAAATTACAAAGGTGGAAGAGAGATGGGAGTCTCATCGACATTTACTGTGTTTTCCCAAACAATATGTCCCATAGGCGTACAAGGTGGCTACGACCTATGTGGGCGAGAGTTTGAAAGAGCTCGATGGTATATCTTAAATAACTGTGTAGAGATTGACCACTATTTGAGGTTAGTGATGATCCTCTAAATTAATCAGGTATAATAATATAATATTTTTCGTCGCTACAAATTAATCATTCACACGAACATGCGCAGTGAACATATACAACTACTTCGCACCAATGGTGTAACTGACGTAGAAAAAATGCATGAAGATGAATTTGTTTCATGGTTTGAACATACGGTACTACTGTAAAGTTTCATTTTATAATATGAATTTCATACCACTAAACTCTATTATTTTTTTATATAATAATATTTATTGATGTAGATTGTATCAAAATATGGTAAAAATTCAGAAGAAATTTCACCAGAACTGTATGCTCTGGCATGTGGTCCGTCTAGGCGGGCCATCAAGTACTCAGGATGTTTGGTGCGTGGATATAGATTTCACACAGCTGACAGAGAAATATATAGAAAAACTCAAAATTGTGGGGTTGTAGTCGAAGGAAGTCATGGGGATGATAACATTGACTTCTATGGAATTGTAGAAGATATTATAGTATTGAAATACGTGGGAAGATATATGATCTGGTTGTTTAAATGTAATTGGTGGGATGTCTCAAATCCTAGGTTGGGAGTGCGTAACGATAATTACTTTGTGAGTGTCAATACATCTCGCACATGGTATGAGGACGATTCGTTCGTTCTCTCTTACCAAGCGAATCAAGTTTTTTATTTAGATGATCCGGAATACGGAAACCCATGGCTGGTAGTGGAGAAGTTTGCACCAAGAAATGTATATGATACTATTCCAGAGACAGACGAACTTTCAGAAGAAGTTGATACTCCAACAAATGAAGAAGCATATCAAGAAAACGAAATAGGCACCAATCTATTTGTTGATCTTAGCCAATATGATATGGTCCCATTGCATAGAGAATATGTTCAACCCGAAGTAATTAAGGGTGAAATTTCAGAAGATGATGAATCAACTGAAGTGTCTAGCGAGGATGAGAGCGATTGGTCTTACAAAACAGATAGTGAATGGATTTCAAACATCAATTTTTGTAAGTATTATTTGTATAAATATATCCATAATGTTTGTTTGAATAATAATTTGTTACAATTTCAAATAGATATGCCTCCTAAACGTAAAGCAACACGTGTGTCATCCCTATCCATTACTGACTCTCCGTGTGGTTCACCTGTCATGAATAGTGAGCCAACACTATCAGACTCAGAAGAAGATATTTTATCAAATTAAATACCATAGTTTATACTCAATTGAAGTAATATATTTATAAAATAAAAGTATTTAATTCAAATAATTGCTTTAATTACTGTATATATAGCTGTTGTAAGCCAGCGCCGAGGTAGAGGCACAACGAGGGGTGTCTGCATAGAAAAAGTAGGAAAAATTGGTAAAATTAAAGTTGATATTCCTGATTATCACACCGGTGGCTTTGGAGATTCAGCAGCATGGCTTGCTTCTTTTGTTAGTACGCTTACTCGCACGTATGCACCTATTGCTACATCCTCTTGGTCTAAAGTTCCCCAAGGAGTGAAAGACCACAACAAAAATCGTTGTTTGGTAATAAGCGGAATATTAAGTAACTAAGTATTATTAATGTTACTTTTTGAATATTTCATATTTATACTAATTGTTTATAATTATTGGAAGAATGAGCTTGAGCTTGATTTTGGCCGACGAGAGGATCGATTAACGGTTGAGAAGCTGATGTCGAATGCATTTCGGAGGTACAAAGGTCGATGTCATGCACATTATAAGAAGTTTAGTATTACAATAGAGGTGCGCCAAAATTCATTCCAAGCAATGCCACCAAATGAATGAGAGAAGGTTTGTGATATGTTTGCAGATCCTGCTTATCAGGTAATTTTGCTGTTATATTTTTTAATAGTATATTATGATAGATGTATTAAACATATAGATATAATTTTTTTTTTAGCAACGAAGTACTGTGAACAAAGCAAATAGATCAAACTTGAAGATACACCATCATGCGGGTTCTCGATCTTTTCATCGTTTGTCTAACAAAATGGTAAGTTATTCTACTCCCTATTAAATATTAACATATAATACACTTTTCTAATTTAAGTTCTAATATATATTTTTTTGCAGAAAGAAGAAAGTCCTGCTGACTATGATCTGACCCAATTGTATGCAAAATCACATAAAAATCGTAATGGTGTTTGGACCAGTCCCGAAGCAGAGGCAAATTATGTAAGTTTAAGTTTTTTTAATTCCATTGTGACTATAGTTTTGTTACTTACACTAACTAGTATGTTTTTGTTTTTGTAGGACAAGATGATATCTCTCAAGGAAGTTAATGCAGATCCATCTGATGCATCATCTGTCAACGATGCTCAGATCATTTCTCAAGTTCTTGGATCACGTTCTGGATATTTGAGAGGTTTAGGACATTGCGTTAAATCATCTTCAACATCATCATCCTCTTCTCAAGCTAGATCGAATGACGACAAAACTAAAAAATTGGAGGAAGCAGCACTTGAGATAGAGCGATTGAGGTCTAAGGAAAAAGAGTTGCTGATCAGATTAGATCAAGCAACAGATCTTGAGGCAAGATTAGAAGAGAACATGCAGAAGAGATTGGAGATGGAGGTACAAAAAGCTATGCTTCAGTTGCAGTCAGTTATGTCACAAAATTCTACACCACCACCATAATTGTAAAAGTTATTTTTTTCTTTAAGGTTATTTCTATTATAAAGTTTCAAAACATTAGAATAATTGACATTTGAATTATATTTTGTGTAATACTAATATGGTATTTTTAATTAATTTGGTTCTGTTCTGTATGATTCATACCGTTCGAATGGTAAATTACCATTTCTAAATCCATTCAAATAAACAAATACCCATTCGAACAAAAAATAACTCATTCGAACGAATAACGCGAAACACGGTTCGAACGGACGTAATTTGCATTCGAATAAAATTTATTGGTTCGAACACACACTCATTTCGTTCGAACAGTATCAAATATTGTTATTTGTTCTATTCAAAATTTCATTTCGTTCGAATGGACGTGTTGGTTCGAGCGGAAAAATATTCCATTCGAACACTCATTTCGTTCGAACAGTATCAAATATGGTCATTTGTTCAATTCAAAATTTTATCCCGTTCGAATGGACGTGTTGGTTTGAACTGAAAAATATTCCATTCGAACAAGATATTGAGACGAAATTAGTTCGTTTCAAAAAAAATTCTTCGTTCGAACGGTTTCGACTGGTTCCGCAAAATTTCATCCCTAAAAGTGATTTTGTCTCTAAAAACATTTTGAGACAGCCTTTTAGAGACAAATTAGAGATAAAAAAATTTTCGTCTCTAATTGTTTTTGAGGACGAAATTGTGATTTTTTGAGACAAAATTTTTTATCTCAAAAAACCATTTTTCTTATAGTGTAAAAAAATATATAGATAAGAATTTATAAGCAAGCGAAATCTGACAACAACAAATTAATATGAAAATAGTATTCTCTAAGATTATAATATATAGCTCGTTTTGTATAATATTTTGGGAGCAGTAGTACCTCATTTGGTTTTTCTTTTTTTAATTTCTTCTTTTTAGTTTTCTATTTCCACCTTTGACATGCAGGTGGATCATGATTACAAAAACAAACAAAACAAAATGTCATACATATATTTATATATATATATAACAACAGAAAAAGAATACATGCAGATTATAAGCTCCTAATCCGGCCTCAAGAAACGGGCAATACGTCTTTGTTCCCCAAGCGGTCATGTGCATGGGCCATACATCAAATGCCGAGAGGACTCGATGATCGACCCAGCAACCTAATAAGGAATAAATGATGCATGCATGTAGGAATACTCTTCTTCCTCAAGCCGATAACACATACTACCAAAAAAAAAAAAAAAGATATTTGTGATATTTTTTTGAGATGAAAAATGATTATTTGATTTATTTTAACTGAAAATAATTATTTCGTTAAAAATATGCCGAGAGGACTCGATGATCGACCCAGCAACCTAATAAGGAATAAATGATGCATGCATGTAGGAATACTCTTCTTCCTCAAGCCGACAACACATACTACCAAAAAAAAAAAAATAGATATTTGTGATATTTTTTTGAGATGAAAAATAATTATTTGATTTATTTTAACTGAAAATAATTATTTCGTTAAAAATAATTGTTCACAAATAAATACTTTTTTTATAGTACACACATATATATATATATATATATATATATAAATAGCAGTAGCATGTATATCATGTACAGATCATCAGATCAGACATCCCACTGCATGCATGCCATCAACTTGCTCCCACGGCGGAACAAATTAAGCTAGCTCTTTAGATCTTCATGAAGGCTATATATAGCGCAGGAGATGAGAAGGAGAGAAGACCACTGTTACCTAAAAACCTCGCGTGTGTGTTTTGGAAAGTTATGAGCATTAGGTCATAATCTCCTCACGAGTCTTTCACCATTAACTCACCACCGTATAAAAAGGAAGCATGTCGTTGGGCAAAGAGATGGAAGACAGACTTGTAAGTAGATAAGTAATGTTAAGTACAAGTCTTAAATACACAACTTTTATACAAATTTTTTGTAAAAAAATAGATTTTACTAATAAATAATAATTTTTTTTCACATTTTTTTAGATCAATCTACTATTTTACAAGATTTGTATGCGACTTGTCTATTTAAAACTTATACAAATCATATCTCAAAATACGTTAGCCCTAATCACAGTAGTTTCCTCCTCGTTTCCTTCGCACTGATTGATCCTGTTTAACTTCAAGCATGTATAATCTCATTAGAAATGCTTGGGTCCCAATAGTGTCCACCGATACTTCTTTTCTTTTTCTTTTTTTTCCTTAGTGGTTAAGCTATAAAAAAAATATCTAAAAAAAAAAAAAAAGGGTTTTGCTATTCATCCTCCCCACACTCCACACTTTTTAATATTTTTTAATATTTTTTTAAATTTTTTTTTGAATTTATTTTTTTTAAACTATTTATAATTTTTTATTCACTATTCATATAAAAATATATTTGATAAAAAAAATTTAAAAAAAAATTAAAAAAAAGATGGAGTGTGGAGTGTGGTGTGAATAGTAAGAGGTTGAGTAGAATTTTTGAAAAAAAATTGACCTAGAATTTGCCGGGCTGCACGTCTAGCACGACTCTAATCTCATTCCCACATCGATCGTGCTGTTTCTTTGATGAGTACTATTATCCTCCTTCGGCTTTTCACTTCATCAAAATGCGCTGGCAGCCACTAGGCCAACAAGTGTCGCGCGAGTTCTATGCCAGCTTGGTTGCTACAAAAATCACTAGAACATGGCGATAAATTTCAATGGACAAGGAAATAAAACCATCTTATATGTTAGTTTCGTGCCTGATCTCCCTAAGACGATATCTATCAAAACTGAAATCTTAACATAGTTAAATAAGGTTAAAGTCTAAAATATAAATTTATTGATATATTATTATATATATATAAATATTTTAACTACAAAAATATTATATAAAAATAAATTTAAAAAGTGACGTGATTTGATGTATCATATCAGATTATAAAATTATTTTTTATTATAAAGTAAATCTAACGAATCATATGAATCTACATCACTTGTTTACTAATTTCTTTATGTATGAAACATTTATATATAGATATATACACACACATACACGCACGAATCATTCATCATATATAATAACAATGATCTATCATCTTGTAATACAAAACTTGAAATGCAAAAGTATATTTCAAACATGGTATAATGCATGGATGAAATCTTTGGAAAAGTGATACATGCAAAAAGCTGAAAAAGAAGTTGAAAAAGCTAATATTCCATGAAATTTGATAACATAATATTATTGTTGATCATGATCTGGATTAGCCGATTAATTGGTGATTGGGGCGTGTCATCATGATCATCTGGGTCCCTACCATACCCTACACAGGTACGACCTCGATGTAGAAGCCATGCCACTAAAGCCAAAACATGCCACAGTACTGATCGTACGGAACAATTTGAGCATATATAAAAGAGAAAGAGAAATCCTACACTATGCAGAAAAAGAATCAAGAGTGAAGACAAGCAAATCTACAGAACTTGATTACGGGGCTCGCCCTCTCGATCTGATCTCTCCTTGTCAGTCATCCTTCCCATCATAGACTGCACGCGTGTGCCTGACTAATTTGTACATGCATTTGGTGGATTCCGCACTATGGATGCTACCTCTAAAGAAGTGCTAAGCCACGTCAATTTTTATGCTCAGATTCTTTTTAATCTTAGATTTTTTTTTTAAATAAAAGCAACGACTTTTAGTGTAATTACCAAATTTTAATTATATATTTTCATTAGATCAACGAGTCATGACATTATAACCTCATTCTAATTCCACTTTTATCTATAATATTTCTCATCGATCTTGAAATCAATCCTTGTTAAAAATAAAAACATTAATAGATGTCAATATATATATATATATAATAAAATAAAAGTAGGATGAATATATAGCATACAATATCCTTTTTCGTTAAAAATAACCCATTTCTATTTCAAACTATTACTTGATAATTAATTACTCCTAATTATGAATTATTTTCAAATCTCTCTCTCTCTCTGCTTTACTCACTCAAGGGAAAAGTCTTCTGTCAACAAGTTTAAAAATAAAAGTATATCACCAAAAAGTTGGAGAAAAAGCTTCTAAATGAAGATTTAAATATGCGGTCCACTCAAGTTAGATCAGTACTACTTCGACTTTTATGTTTGCATGCCTTGTACATATGCTAACCCTTTTTTGTTTTTGTTTTAAAAGAAAAAGGGCCATCGTCTACATGATTCCCAGCTATTAACACCGTTGATATAATAACATATTAGAGTTAGTTGATTAGTTGTAATTCTCTTATATATACATTTTCAGAGAGTTTGCCACTTATAACTTTGATTTTGTTAGTTTATAAATTCAAAAAGAATTACTCATAAGGATCCTTATAAGAAAAGTACAAGATTAGATTAGTAGCTAAGGGTTATAAACTTATATGCAAGAGAGATTGAGCATGATTAGTTGTAAACTTTCTAGCTTGTTACTATATATATACTCACAATTGTTCAGGTTTCGTTAGCTATTGCTGCAATTGAGCAGCAATGTCACTTGTTTAATCAATTAGATGTAAATAATGTTTTTTTATACAGTGACTTATATGACGAGTTTTATATAATTATTCCTCCTAGTTTTGCTCAGTAGGAGCATAAAGTTTGAAAATTGCATAAGTCCCTGATCTATGCTTTAAAGTCTGCCTCCCAATGGTGATTTGCTAATGGCTAACAAAATGAAAGTTAATTTAACAATCTATGATATATATAATTACAAGTAATCAAACAACTCTAATATAACATGAATTAGAGGTTTTTACTATCTTTAATTCTTAGCCCAAATGAAAGCATAGGCTCCAACATCAAAACAGAATGTATTACTCTTTATTTCACTTGAAATACATAGTATCCACGCATGGGACGTCGGCTCATGATGTAAGCATTGACTCCTCTTTGCATGCAAATGATCTTATGTATAGTCATTCATGTCTACAAAGGATTAGGATTGAAAAATCATGAAAAAAACAAGTGAAAATCAAATCGACATGCATGTCTCGAAAACCCCTGTAATTATCTGTAGAGAAGTTGGCATTCTCCAATAGTTCAATCAATATTGACCCTTGTTCCAATAATTTAATGAATACACATACATTCTCCAAAGGACCAAAACCCCTGTAATCAATCTACATATAAATTCCTTTAGGAGGAATGCTATTATGTCACTCTAGTTATATTTTTCACTTTGCCCCCATTGACATGGCATGAAGTGGTAGAAGAAATTTAGGGTTTCAGTCTTTTTCTTTTTATGATTTTGGATGCCATTTTGTTTTAAACATATATATATTATCTTTTTAATAAATCACGTGGCATTAAGTGGTGGCGACCCGTCAATGGGATAAAATGAGTAGTATAACTAGGGCAACATACATAGTGGTAGTGTTCTCTTCCTTCAGTCAAATCCATAAATTAGTTATTTCTCGATTAAGCTCTATTTGAATTGAGAAATGATCTCATCTTATTTCATCATTATAATTTTATCAAATTCTCACACAAAATATAATAAATAATTCAACTTTTTCAAATCTCAAAACAATAATAATATTAAAAAATAATATTCTAACAATGTTTTATTCAACTCATCTAAAACCATCTCATAACTCACTGTCCAAACGGCACCTTAAGTAATTACTAATGCAGACAACTTCAAAAATAAGAAAAATGATAAAAATTCTGAAGATAACCTCAAAAATATAGTGGGAGTAGATTTTAGAGTTGTTTGAGCATGGAGTTGACCAATTAATCTTGCTATTAAAAAAAATTCGAAAAAAAGAAGACAGATAAAAAAAAAAAAATTTGATCCTTATGAAGCAAATTAAATTGATAGGTACCCTTGAAAATCAGGTTGGAATTAAGAATTTGCAATATTTCGCTAGCAAAAGTAAAAATAATCTTAGGGACGAAATTTTGTGGTCTTTAACATGATAAGAAATTACAATTTATCGGGTAACTCTTTATATATATATATATATATATATATATTGAGAGAGATAGAGAGAGAGAGTATAGAAAATAGACATTGCATGCAATTATAGACATAGTTTCCTTATATATTTGGCATAAAAACAAACTCGTAATGTTAAATTATGTCATATGGATAGTGTGTAATATAAATGCTTTTAAATAAAATTATTTTATTTTATTAAATACTTTCAACACTATAAGAAATAAGTCTTTTTGTGGCCAAAATTATTTCCGAAGACTAGTATTTTGTTACAATAAGTCAATAATTACCGTTACAAGGCTTCATTTCTTGCGGGTGGTTGAATCGTCACAAAAATCCCACTTTCCCGTTGTAAACTCCGCGCTGCAAATACAATAGTTGCAAAAAAGACGTTTTTCGGCCAATTTTATTTGCAATGATTCTAATTTTACTGCCAAAATTCATGTTTTAACATTTTCATTCTTTTATTTCTGGCGAACAAAAAGTCGAGGCTAAAAACCACTTTTTGTGACGGAAGAAATTTTGGTCGTATAAAGTCATTTGTCTCATTTGTGCATCGTTAGTCATTTTTCTCATTTGTGCATCGTTAATTTGCAACGATTAGGAATTTGTCACAAAAACATTTTTTCGGCTAAAATTATATCACTGCAATTAATCTAGACGTAAAGAATCAATTACGACCCCTTTGGTGTCTCTTATGGCGAAATTATTTTGCCACTAGTTATATTGGATGATATTTAGCTATTTGCGACGATTATTTAACTATTTGCAGCAACATTAAATCATGGCAAAAAGATCACAATTGAAAACGAAACGGGGGAAACCCTAATCCCTAAAGTTTATTGTGTTATGCTTGCTTGTTGGTTTTCTTTAATGTGAATCAAGTCTGGGGATAGAATTCATATCTATTTTTGTTAGTGTGATAATGGGTTCACATTCTAAAGATAAAATTCTCAGTGTTCTTGGAAGACCTTGTTCATTGTAGGTACAAAGTGTTGTCTATGACTGGGGCACAATAGGAAAAAAAAATCCACCTCACCATTAATGTGTAGTTAGTGCTTTAAACTTGTTACTATTATATGTTATTTAAATACAACTACAATTACTGTTCTTTTCAATATATTGGACAAATTTGGGAGCAGGCCACTTATAATAGTATATTATGTTATAGTATTATCTATTTTCTAGATGTGCTAAGTTGATTCAGTAACTCTTTTTGACATTTTGTATTCTAGTGAGTAGATGCCATGTGCTGTGCCAATGAAAAGTTAGGTACTCTGAAATTCTCTTCATTCTTATGAGGTAATTTTTAATTCCACAAACTTGTTGAAAGCACCACTTTGATTCATGTATGAAAATGTTCAAATGTATTAGTCTTCAAGATGATGCGGTGTAGGAGCGTTTTGTAGAAAAGGATTCCTATAGGACTTCTTTCTACTTTGCAGAAAAGGTTATGTGAAAAGCTAATTATGCATGTTTTCAGGAAGAGTTTTAATCTTTATTAGAATTGTAGAATAAAGAAAGGTTTTGTCAAGTACTGTTTTCTCTAAACTTTCTTAGCTGTAGTTTAACATGAGGAGAAATTTGGTACAACTTGTAACATTGTGATTTCTTTGTTGGTTTCATGAAAGAGAAGCTTAGGGTGTTAAATAGATGGAACTTGTAAAATTGTTGATCTTCCACTGGAACTTGTTGACAAGCACGGGTTGGGGTATGGGGACTTGATCTCCATAAATCCCCTCATGATAGGCCATTTGCCCTTGTTCTCTATTAGTGCAATCAAGTCACTAATTACTACTACATTGCACTTGTAGATGTCTATCTTTTTAGAATTGTGATGCTGGTTTTTGGAATGGGTCTATATGAGCTCTTTTTCAGCAATCTTGACACTGCCAAATCACCATTGAAGGAAAAACTTCCATACAAGTCAATTCACTCTAAAGATCAGTTCAAAACTTTTCAGCAATTGAGCAACCACAATGCCTGTTAGTCTAAGTGAGTGGATCATAACCCAACCTTGATTTATTGATGCTTGAGAACAAGTATTTGTTCATTCTGTAAAACTTGACTGCTTTAGGTAGTAAAAGCATTGGGAAAACTGATCTCTATGGTTCCTGTATTTGGTCATTAAAATTGATTTTCTCATTTCTTTTAGTTTAACCGAGTCTAGTAACATGTTAAATGCATTTAATTCATCAAAAAACCTATACCAGCCTATCTTTTCTGCTTTTCCATGCTAGACTTATCAGCGTTAGTCTTTTATGCTTTAGGAATGTTACTTCCTAAATACTATGCAAGAGAAAAATAGTTACCTCTTGAGTAGTCAAGGTCTCTAAAACTAGTTTTTGCTATATATATAACTAGTTTTGGCCTGTTGACCCATCCCCATCACCATCAATACATGCATGGGATGTCTAAAACACCCTATGAATGGGTCATTATTTAATTGTTGTATCTATTTCGTAACCCTATACATATTTTCTCACTTCCTTAATTTCACTTTCAACAGTGAATCTGAAACATCATAAACATTTGAGGCGTCTGATATATTTGCAAATAGTCAATTTGATGTATTAGGGAGCTTTTTGAACTTCTGTTGCTTGCCAACCAGTCCCTTTCTTGCATACACTAGTACTGTACTTGACTCTTTTTAGTTGATCTCTCCTTAGATAGAAATTTATAGTAATTTATATGCTTGTATTGATGAACATGTTACCTAACTTAGTTGCATGTTTATTTGCCAACTACAAGTACATACAACACATTGCATGTTTAGCACTAGTGCATGTTTATAGGTATCTACATTCTAAATGCACAAGTACAAGTACATACAACTGATTTTGTGGTTTGGGGGTTGTATTTGGATTAATGAGAGAGCTGTACATATCGTCTCTTACAAAAATTTTTTTTAATTTTTAAATGACATTTTCCAGCGACTTATCTCCTTCGCAAATATCTATTTCCCACAATAACAAGCGCTGTTAATAATCTTTTCCTGCACAAATATATCGTCTCAAATTTTTTCACGATTTTTACCATAGTTTAGCACACTTTTTTCGACTTTATTCAGCACCTATTCTTGTGACAAATATTGCCACAAATAAGCAATTATTTATTAAAACAGTTAAAAATCTCCGCAAAAAAAGTCTTTTAAGAACTTGGCGGCTATGCGAGACAAAAATTTTCCTGAAAATACTTATTTGTGGTGATTTTTAAGCTTTTTCCAACAATTTAGTGTCGCAGCTAAAACCACTTTTTCTTATATAAGTTTCAATATCAATACTCATGCTTCGTAAGGTGCATGCTTAGTTCATACATTAATATTAATTAACAAGTATTGGCCCAAAATTATAATAATAATAATAGGGTTACTGGCATTGCACTGCATATTCAGATGATGAATACTCCTTTACTAGGGCAAAAGAAAAGATTATTTAATAGGATCATTCTATAATGATTAAATTGTTGCACCGATCTTCGGTACAAAACCATCGGTCTCCTTAGCATTTTCTTATTTAATATTGACGATAAGTAGCATAGTCTAAAATATTAAATACTATTGGATCCATATATATATAATATCTATTTCTAAATTATAAAAAACCCTAATCCGATAAGAGCTAGGATTCAAGATCAAGTGGGTTCAATCGAATAATACATATATAAATCTCCTTTTTTTAAGATCAAGTGGGTTCCATCGAATATGAATTGTTGCCCCGTTTGGATTCAGCAAGTTAGAAATTGTTTCATATCATATCATCTCATCTCATCATTACAATTTTTTTAATTTTTTACACAAAATATAATAAATAATTTAACTTTTTCAAATCTCAAAATAATAATAATATTAAAAAAAATATATTTTAACAATATTTTATTCAACTTTTACATTTCATCTAAAATCATCTCATCTCATCTCACTATCCAAATATAGACCGTGCATCTAAAATTATTTTATTTCATCCCATCTCGTCTCTTCATACTTTAATCTTGAAACATCCATACCGTGAAAAAGTTTCAGGGATTCCTATGAAATCTCTTGTGGACCGCGCAATCGCGCATATAGAACAAAGGAATCAAAGATTGCTGTGCTCAAAGTGATGATCATGTCCAAAATGACCCAACAGCTAAAAAGTTTTCCTGATTCTGAAGACTTTTGCAGTCTCGTGAGAACCCATCCAACCCAAGTTTCTACAAGAGTGAAAAGATACAAAACATGAAAGTATTTTTATTTTCAAATATTTATTTATTTATTCAATTAAATATTATTTTAATTTAATATGGTATTTTGGTTTTTTTATTTGTAATTAACGCGACACATTTTTTAAAAAAACAAATTTAGTAAATATATGAATAATATGAATAAAAATTAATTTTTAATAATAAATTCTATTTTTTTCTGAAAAGAGTGCGAGACATTTAACTTTAATTTATCTATTCTTTTATTATTATTTTTTATTTTCCATAGTTCTAATGTAATATTGCAGGAAAAGAAATAAATTTCTGTGAGTGTCGGCAGCGAGAATAAGTCAGATGCAAGTCAGCTCCTATACTACCAACGGATAGATTATTATTCAATATTCACGCTTGTAAATAAAACAACTCCCGATGCACCCTCCGTGCCTTTTGAGTTTTGGGGCACTTGATTGGGCCGAATGGGCTGGGCCTACAGTCCATCTACCCTTATGTGCTGACTCTAAAATTAGATGGGCTAACGTTGGACCTCGTGGGCCCGGACGCTTGTACGTCTACCTTTCAGAATAGCACTAAGAAAATAGTGGAGTTGCAGAAATTGCAGGTCGTGCATAAACCCTTGAAGAGAGAGGAGAAAGAAACACTCAGAGAGAGAGAGAGAATCTGACATACACTAGACTTGACCAGTGCTGTACAGTGGACCAGCATTCGCTATCACTTTAGATGCCTGAGGCCCTCAGTTGCAGAAAGATTTTAAGACAGCAACAAAAAAGTCTTTCCCGATCTCGCCGTGTCAAGCACAATATACACAAGATGTCAAGAACCCCTCTCCCTCTCTGATTATTCGTCATGCTTACGCCCTTCTTTGAGTGGCTCTCTAATTGGGTTTTTGTTTTCTAAAAGACGCCGTTAATCTAGGCTTTCGATCAGGTTGCAGGAAGATTTCATCATTCCAGGCAAAGCAATCTGCAGGACTACGTACGTCCACTAACAGACGCCTCTCTCTCTCTCTCTCTCTCTCTCTCTCTCTCTCTAATGCTAGCTGTACTCATCCGCATAAAACAAACATTCATTTGGGGTTGTTTAAGGGTTTCAGAGAGAGCTCCCCACAGAAGAGAAGGGAAGGGTCCGAAGGGAAGGGAAATGGGAATTATTAGGAGCTGGACGAGAGGGTGCAGGCTGTGTGGGAGAGGGACTAACATGACCTTGTTGGTTGTTCTGCAAGAATAGTACGGTCTGGGTGTAGTCATAACTCGGTTTGAGTGCAGAGTTTCCTGCTGCATGATCCTTTAATATATTGGATGGGTGGTAGGAAACACAAATCTCCTTCTCCGCGTCCTTTTCTTTCTTTCTTTTTTCTTTGTTTTTTGCTTGAAACACAAATGTCCCACGCTTTTACATTTTGTGGTAATTTAAGATTAAGAATATTGAAGATCTGATCTTTCTTAATCAAATATCTGAGACAGCTTTGATCTCTTATATTTGCTTCCTGGGTATATACTACTGCTATCTGATGCAACTACAATTTGTTTTCTCTTATTGATCTACAGTCTAACTTTTTCAGGGTAAGTTCTATTTTAGCTCTTGTTGCTAGGGGGCCCATCTGGGTTTCATCTGATCAATAGATTTTCTTCCTCTATTTTTGACTTCGTTTCTTGGTTGATTTCTCCTGGATTCTCTCTCTTCAAATCCATCTATTCCATCGGTCAATTTACTGCTCAATCACTTGCTTACGTCTTTGGAAATAGGGTTGAAATTAGTGTTAAGATAGTGGGTTTAGCACCCAAAATGTCGTGATCAGAGTAAGAAAGAAAAGGAATAATCTTGGTTTTGGCAGTGATGATCCATTTGATTAATTAGTACTATTGTTCTATGCCTACGGATTGGATGGGGAAGAATTAGGGTCGACAAAAACACAGGAAGATTCATAACTAACAGAAATCATTAAGGAAGCCAAGATGTTTTGAGATTCATTCGTTATTCTTAAAACAGAAAGGGATCGAGAGTACCGAATTATCCAGGCATAGATCGAGGGTTTGTTCGAAAAACCAGATTTAATGGAACTGATCAGAGGTGGCCTAGATGAGGATGTAAGGATGCCAAGCACTTTGAGCTATAATCCATCCCACACAGAGTCAACCAAGCTTTCTTCTCCAATTTTAGCTTCAACTGAGGGAGAAAGAAGAAGGGATCCTCCAGTTCATGGCAACACAATCGTCAACCCGCCTCAAACCCTAGAACATCCTCGGCTTTATCTTGATCAACAGCCCCATCCACATCCACATGAACAAGATACTCACAAACCCAGAAGAGATCCAGACCCAAATCTAGATCCCGTTCCAGCTCTTCCATCCTCCGGAACAATAAAATCCCCACGAACCAGTACCTCCACTGCCACTAGGGCTTCACCTGATTCACCGAAGGTTCGATATAGAGAGTGTTTGAAGAATCATGCGGCCAGCACGGGCGGGCACGTTTTGGATGGCTGCGGAGAATTCATGTCAAGCGCCGGAGAGGAAGGCACGCCGGAGGCTTTAAAGTGTGCAGCTTGTGAATGCCACCGGAATTTTCACCGGAAAGAGGTCGAGGGTGATTCTCAATATGTTTCTAATAGTATTTACTACACGAACCACTACATAAATAATGGTAAAAGATCAGAAATAGTACGGCCGCCTCAACATCATCCTCAGCTTCCTCCCTCGTTGCCTCATGTTTATCATCATCATCAGTACCACAAATTCCCACATGTTCCATCTACGAATCCGATGGTCGGAGCTACTTTGCCGATGATGATGTCCTTTGGAGGCGGTGGTAGAGTGCCGGCCGAGTCTTCAAGCGAAGATCTCAATATGTTTCGGTCTAATAATATTGTTGGTGTGCAAACTTCTGCGCCAGCGCAGCACTCCAGGAAGAGGTTTCGGACGAAATTTACTCAGGAACAGAAAGACAAGATGATGGAATTTGCTGAGAAGTTGGAGTGGAAAATCCAGAAGCATGATGAGCAACAAGTCCAGCAGTTCTGTTCAGAAGTAGGTGTAAAGAGGCAAGTTTTCAAGGTATGGATGCACAACAATAAACAAGCCATGAAGAAAAGCAAATCTAAGGAAAATTAATACCTCTCCCTATATATATTCATGTGCGCAATTATATGTACAGGATGTAGGATAATAGATTGATTACCCACTCACTTTATTATTTAATTTTTTTTTTTTCCTCTTTGGTGCATATCTCATTGAATCATTGATGCTATAAATCTTAATTAATAATCTGTAACCTTCTTTAATTAATGGTGATTCTGGGTAGTCATAATAAATCTCAGTCTCGCTGGCCTCTTCTCTTTTCCAAACCAGCTAGCTCAACTGCTCAAGTACTGTTCCCTGGGGAAAATAAAGGGTTATGAAAAATAAAAAATGATACTGCTTTTGTTGTTGTTGGTGAACATGAAGGTCACTGTATGCTCCTGATGTTTATAGATTTTGATCACTGTGAAGTTCCAGATCATTGTTTTTTACAATTGCATTTCCTTTTTGAACCCTTCACTCATGAAAGCTTTGCTTCCATGAAACCCTACGATACTGTTGTCTTTCTATTTTTCTCGGGAATCAAACATTACTGAAGGGGTGATATTGATCTCGATCGTGATATTTGGCTAATGGCCAGTACTGATAAATATAAAAAATTAAACAGACAAGTTCCAGGAGTCTTCTCCTTCAGTACCTTTGTGTTGAGATGATGATCAACATGACCTTGTTGGATAAGGTTCAGTGTCAACAGTAAAAGATAAAGTTTGTTTGTCACGGTTGCTGTTGTTGCACGTGGAGACAGAAAGATCATCACCTATGGCTGTGATCTATCTCTGCCAATTATCAGAGAAGGTTCATACGTACGGTCATCAATTTTTGTTGACTGAGCTGGCCACACCAGAGAATTAATACATTGGAGTACTGGTCAATACATGAGAATTTCGCCGGAAGACATTCCAAATTATCGGGTTTTAATTAAGTTACCTATATAGCTAGATTAGGGATACAAATTCCTGCCTTGGAGTAATTAAAGTCGCGTCGAAGCTAGCTAGTTTTTTCACATGAATTTGACAAGCCTTTTCAAAAAAACAAAACATCGATCATGTTCATCATATAATAAAAAATATTACTAGCACTACAGAATTGGAAAGGGTACTCCAAACTCGTGTCTTTGGTATAAATATATATATCAACTTCAAGACCTTTGTGAAACACTTAGAACCAATAAAGGGGGAAGATTTATTAGAGGAAATCATAAATTTAAGACCACGTAAACTAAGTTTCATGCTAGTTATGTGGATGTTATGTTCGTAAGGTTAAAGATTTAACCAAAATAGTATCTAACAATCTTAGAAATTAATAGTTAGGTTTTTAAGAATTGGTATGAAGCTAGAGATCAGGTCATAAATTTGACTTATAAAGGGAGTAGACTAACTTATGATTTGGATTAAAATGTCTGATGTTATGTATGTGCATAGTATCAAACTATTAATTTCTATAAATGAATGGAGCTGCTAATAGAGAATTAGTTATTATTGAAACATATAGTGTCGATAAAGTAGGCCGTTGTAGATACAATATTCTATAATTTGACAATATACCATGGTAGGTGTGGACTCTTTTTTTTTTTTTTTTTGAGACCAGAAAAAAAAAAAAAACTTTCTGTAAAACCTCAAATCTTGACTACAAATTTTGTCCTGGTAGGTGTGGACTTGATTGTACTGGTAGTATGACACAAACCAATGTTATTCTATAATATTTGAGGATATACAACTCTTCTTAAAAACATTTTTACTATATTTTAAATTGAGAGCATTTCTATATTATAAAATACATAAAATAGTTATAGGAGTATCATTATTTTATAAACATGTCATTTATTTGAAACAGAGTTGTAAAAATAATTGTACCGTGCATATAGTATTTATCTAATATTTAGCACAAGCCAAGAAAGACAAAATAATGGAGCAACTAGACAAAAGAAAAGGAAAACAAAAACTTATCCCCTGACTAAATGAATTTATTAATTGTACCCCAATTAAACGATTGAGCGAGAAAAGAACATCAATATCATTTTATAAGGACCCGAATTGAGATCCTTAACTTGTGTTTAAAAACATAATTATTCTCAAACATTCTTGGACTAATATTTCATTATTATTTAAAATAAAAATTCATTACCATTCACACACGGAGCCTACATTATAAGGAAAGTGACTTTTTTTAATAATTATTTTTGTTGAAACAAATCTTATGAATCGCCGTTATTGATTTTTTTTAACGATATATAAATTATTACATGTTCGTCGGTATTATTTCTTCATTTTTATTCTATTATAACGAAAATAAAAAAATCACTATTAAAAAATTATTTTTTCTGACAATTTACACGTTAGTATTAGTATTAGTTAATAGTAACATGTAAATGACTGATGCAGATAGAAGGAGACCACAAAAAAAGTTAGTTTAATTATCGGTTACTTAATTAATTCGATGATACGAGACGAGTACTAGAGGCAGCGTACTAGTACCCGTACGTGGAATTTATGGCATAAACGGAAAGATGAAACCTAAAGCACTTAATAAATGCACATTCTGCCAAAAAGCTAGCTATTTAAATTGAGATCTTCGTTGCTAAAACAAATTTTAAAATTTCAAGTGCATTAATGGTAAATATTCTTTTTATTAACCTGCCTTTGATTTGATCTTTGATGGATGGAAGTAATCTATAAACGTACTCCATTTGGCGTTATCTGAGTTCATCATCATGTGGATCGATGCAGGGTTCAGATCATAAATGATTTTTCTTAATCCAATCCAAATAATTATACGTATTAGTCCAATTTGATTTATTTGAGTTCTTATCTGATCATCATATATATTTGTATCGACTTAATTCCCTTCGATCGAGATTGGACACCCAGAAAGAATATTACTACATACCACCGATCGAGAACCCCGTTGGGGTTGATTCTAACAAGTTGTTACCCAACATTTCAGCTTTTATGGTACAAAACATAGCATAATCACTTGAAATGAAAGAAAGAGTAACCCGAGTCAAATAAAATTGTAGCTTTCTTGGAGAACTGAGGAAGGGTACTTGTGATGGCATCGTTGTTGTCCACAACCTCTTCAGGTGTCAGTGCATAAACTCGAGTTGGCACTGTATTATGCTAACTGTTGCCCCTTGTTGTCAAATTATCCCCATGAGGTGGGTTGGTATTTCTGCTAATATTGAGTTGTAATGGGCAATCTCTAAAATGGTGGGTCATGGCCACTCGAATGACTCAGACTTTTTCTTCATCCACATGAATTCTTTTCGCATTCACCATAAAGCCAAGAAATAGCAAAATTTTGGTTAGAAATGTGCACTTCTTCAAATTAATGTACAACTTACTAACATGCAATGTTGAAAACACTTCTTTCACCTGCGGCAGGTGTTCCTGTTCATCTTGGTTGTAGAGGAGAATGTCATCAAAATAAACAACCACGAACTTTCTAATGAAGGGTTTGAGAAGTTGGTGCATGACACGCATGAAGGTGCTTGGCACATTGGAGAGGCCAAATGACATCACTAACCATTCGTATAGCCCTTCCTAGGTTTTGGATGTCGATTTCCACTCATCACCAGGTCAGATTCTAATTTGATGATACCTACTTTACAAATCAATCTTTGAAAAAATTTTAGATCCTGCAAGCATATCCAACATGTCATTTAATCTTGGAATGAGAAATCTATATTTCACCATGATCTCGTTGATGGCGTGACTCTCCACGCACAATCTTAATCTCTTGTCCTTCTTTGGCATTAGTAAAGTGGGTATCGTGCATGAGCTCATGCTTTTCCTGACTAACCCCTTGCGGATAAGTTCCTCGACCTGTCCTTGCAAAATATGATGTTCTTCAAGGCTCATGCGATAGTGTGGAAGGTTCAGTAAGCTTGCTCCAGGGACCAAATTTATATGGTGCTGGATGTCTCGCATCGGTGGGAGCCCGTTGGGTAAGACTATTGGGGTGAGGTCCTCAAATTGAATCGTAATTGCTGCACTTGTTGGGGTATTACAAAGGATTCAACAACAACTTCCCCCTTCAAAATCAAAGTGAATACCTCGTTAGCCTCTCGTGTATCTTTTATAAATTGGTCTTTGAGGACTGTAAGAAAAGTCTTTTTCTCCTCAGTAGCCATAAGACTTGAGCCTTTGTCTCCTATAGGTAATAACACAATCTTGCGATCATGCCACCAGAATGTATAAACATTCTCACGTCCCTTGTGAGTCATGTTCACATCATACAATGTTTTCGCAACTACCACAATCAATTATTAAGTTGTATAACTTATGGTTAATGGTGCAACATGTTTTGAATATTGCATGCCTCTGTGTGTTATCCTTTTCTCTTTTTTTGGTGCAAGAAGTAGTCGCTAAACCACACAATTAACAAACTCACCCTCATCCCCTTTAACTAGTTCTCCTTCACCCTCAGTCTCGCTATCTTCTTCTTGCAGGTTGCTTTCCTCTCCTTCTATATTACTGACGGATCGGGGAGTAGGACACTCATTTGAGCGATAGCCAGGTTGGTTGCACCTAAAAATTTTTCCTGTCATGGGTTTAGTGTAGGGGTTATAGCCAGTACTCCCTTTTTCCTTGAGCTGAAATGGCCATGGGGTTAACAGATTGGTTATTGGTGGTGTTTCATTGGAAACGACTGGTAGATGGTAGTTGTTGATGGTTTTGTTTTGTGGGGTGCTCGGTTCGTTTGGTGAAGGGTATGGATGCTTGTGGTGGTGGTCGGGCTAACTACACTTCAATCCACATGGCTAGACTTACTACTTCTAAAAGATTCATACGGTGTGGAGTGTGACCTGGTCTTGTATGGCAATTTGCAATCCAATGTATCTCGCAACTTGCCGCCCTTCCGTCTTTGAAAGATTTTTCTAAGAATTCAAACGGTAAAATTCCTTTGTATATTCATTGATCGACCTTGTGCCCTGCCAGCAATTTTTATATTGTTGATATAGAATCTGTTTATAATATGGTGGAAGAAACCTTTCCCTTATCAGTTGCTTTATTTTTGGCCATGCAAGCACTGGTTGTTTGCCTTGCCTCCTTCGATTGCTTTGCATTTGTTCCCACCATGCTAATGCTCCTCCCTTGAGTTTATAGGCCACAAGCTTTACTTGTTGTACTTTTGAAATCTGCATGTAGTCAAAAAATTTTTCTACTTCCAACAACCAATTGAGAAAACTCTCAATGTGTAGGTGGCTATTGAAACATGGCCAATTTTGATTTGATAGTTGTTGGCGTTATCTAGGCCCCTTCTATTCCCTTGATCACCCCAGCAATACCACCAATTTCTTCATCACTAAACGACTAATCATGTGCTTGATTTCTTTGTCGCGATATGTACCCACGACCATGATCAATCTCACCCACATCTTGATTTCTGTTTCCGTCAACATGGATGTTCGTTATGGTCCATTGTATCTCATGAAGCATTCGTTCAAGACCTTCTAACCATTGCTGATCTTGTTAGTTCTGTGAGTGTACGACTGCCTAAAGGGCTTGCACTCCACGTTCTTTGCCGTGGGAGTGACTGCTCTTGTTCTCATCTCTCGACATCATGCCAGGTACAACTTGGCTCTAATACCAAAATGACATAGTGGAAGCAATTAAAAAGCCCGAGGATTTCTTCAACTTCAAGTTCAACACCACCTCATTTCTTTCTTTATCATGAATTACGACATATGTCCCTTCCATTACAATGTTGGTTTTTTTTTTTTTTTTATAATGCTGGAGACTTCTAGAATTCTAAGGAAACAACTTCTCAAATGGAAAGTAAATAAAACAAAGAAATTACTAGCAAAGAAAAGTAAGCATATAAATGGAAAAATCTACTACCTTATTAGTGGTTATTCTGCTGCCTTATTAGTGTTTATTCGAAAATCTACTTCCTCAAATTCTTCTAGAAAAAGGCTTCAATTGGTTGCCACGGGTGTTGTGTCCTACATTAGCAATGCATTTAGAGCCCTTCGTTGAGCTTCACTCATATGTGCACTACTACGCCTGCAATGGATAAAAAAGGATAACTACTAAATTAGTAGCCAGAAGAAACTCATAACCCCAATCCACCAAAGCATAAGAATGACCAGCGGTGTTTACCCATGAGCTTGCAAATTTGTGACTAAAGCACATAACTTATTCCCAATAAATATTAACACAAATAAAGGCAGTGGCAGTTTTGGTTTTAGGCTTTCAGTAGTACAATGTGGATGGTCGAATGTGCATAGATTTTTAACCTCAAACCATTTATACTATTCTAACAGGAGAATCAAATCATTATTTAAGATAAATAACATGAAAATAGAAGCCAATAAAATATATTTCTTGGATAACATAACTAGGATAAACTTCAATTTTTAATTAATATACTTGAGTTTTAATGGATTGTACATAAAAGAAAAGCAGTAATCACAGGGCTAAAACCTTCTCACGCATTAGGTCACATAAAAGGTGCTGAGAATATATGCAGGCGTTGTTATAGAGAGTTGCAAGAAAACTGACCAGATAATGCACACTGTATTACACCAACCAAGGTCTCAAAATACCAACAACTGCATAATAAACAATGATAGATTAATGAAATGTAACAGTTAGGCCTGTTTGGATAGTGAGATGAGATGAGATGGTTTTAGATGAAAGTTAAAAAGTTGAATAAAATATTATTAAAATATAATTTTTTTTAATAATAATAATAATAACACAAGAAATGAAAAATTTACTTGCATAAGAATGCATCGGCCTCATCAATAAAAAGTAGTAAACCTTTATTTGCATTCTTAGCTCAATCATATATTTGATGAATTTTGGTAACAGCCAGTGAACCTGGTGGCACAACATCTCCTCCCATCATCATGGCATAATCCAAACCCTATATGAGAAGATTCAAGGGTTAATGGAAACACCAAGAAAACAAATATCCAACAAGCTATAGGTATATAAGTCGCGCAGAGGTAATAAAATAGATGTGAAATAGATTCACAAATTTGAGAGCATACTATTTTTGAGCTATCTGCCTTGCAACCAAAGTTTTACCAATGTCAGAAGGTCCGGCCCATAAAACAACATATTTTGAAAAGGTGCCTGAGGAGTCTGTTTGTTGTAGCTCGAGCAAGTTGCTGGATTCTCCATTCCAATGAAGGATGCAGAACAATATTTTCAATAACATTTTTACTTTTTGCAAGCCTTGCTGCCCCAGCTAATGTACTATATTTAAAAACTTTATTTTTTGCTTTAAAATCAATTCTGACCTTGGAAACCTTGCAATGGATGATTTTCGAATAAGAGATAGTTGCCCTAGAATCTGATTAACATATCCCCCATAAGACTATGGCTCCTTCTCTGTAGACACATTTGAAAATCATTGAAGAGATTCAGATGGCTCATTTAAAGAAAAGAGTGGCCATCATGACTCATAGATTTAAAACATCAATTGAGCTGTCTCATGATTAAGAATTCTCTATCGGTAGAAGTCTAACAAGGCCTTCATTGCAGGTTTATCATATATTACATCAAATGGATGGCAAGACACTTTATGAGCCCCGTGACAGAATGCTAGCTGTACAATAAATGTTATGGAAGGTTGCCGTGAAGTGGTGGTGGGGAGGGTTGGAGGTGAGTAATGGTGGAAATTGGCCGAGGGAGGGGCTGTAATATATCTAGACCATTAACTTAATCTATTATAGTATAACAAAACATGACAATCAATTAATTACATAAGATTTAAACATAATATTTTATATAATTCTTTTGAGCTTTACTAAATATACACATCAATGATATTTGATAGCCATATCAAATCAAAGTACACTATTGAATCAAAATATGCCAAAAAGGTCATGATAAAAAAGCTCAAGAATTGTAGGTATTGACTTCTATGCTAAATAAGAAATAAGAAATCATATATCAATCCATTTAGAAAGCTAACTTGGACTATTATATCAGGTTCAACACATATAATCACCTATAACAACATATGGCAACATAGTAAGTAAATGATCGTCAATATCAACTAAATACTTAGAATACTTGTTCACATCATTTTTGGGTCTTTTTCTTTTTTTTGGGTTTTTTTCTTAATAACTAATTAAATATTTATTAAAAACCCTACATCATTTTGTAGTTTTGAAAAGATATTTTATTTTATTTTATTTTAACTTATAGAAGCATGTTATTAAAAATGCATATCGCTTCAGCCTTAGTGCCTTGCACTTAAGTGTGCTTTTACCAAAACTCAGGAGGTGAAGAGTAAGAAGTAGAGGAAGTGATGTGAAATATGGTGGACATGGCAGATTATACCGTACGTGTTGTGTACATGCCTTCTCATAAACATAGGTTGCTTATGTAAGTCCTAGTTTTTTTTTAGGTAAAATTTTTATTTTATTAGTAGAAGAGAATAGGAGTAATTCAAGTACAAAGAAGATATACAAAGAGAATACTTATATTTAGGATTACTAAATATGCTGAATTACTGATTTTAACCAAATGCATTCACAGCATGCTTCATGAATTGTAATAATTTTTTAGTGATTGGAAGAAGTGTTCAAAATAACACTATTGTTTGTTTGACATATTACCATGAGAACGTCCTATATGTGGATCAGATAGATAACATGCATCTGCATATCCAATTAATTGTAAGCTTGGTTCTTTTGGATAAAATAATCTCATGTCAATCGTATCATGAGGGTAATGTAGAACATGTTTGACATCATTTCAATGCTTTCGAGTTAGTGTAGAACTATATTTAGCTAGTAAGTTGACTAAAAATGCAATATCAAGTCTTGTACAATTTACAATATACATTAAAATACCAATTGCACTAAGATATGATACTTTAGGACCAAGAATTTCTCCATCTTACCTTCAAGGTCGAAAATGGTCTTTTCTACATCAAGTGATTGAAAAACCTTTGGAGTGCTCAAATGGGTAAGCTTTATTATATAAAAGTGTTCAAGACTTTTTATGTATACGTAGACTGATGAACTAAAATTTCATTTGAAAAATGTTAAATTTGTAGATCTTGACAAAATTTAGTTTTTCCAATATCTTTCATTTCAAATTCATTTTTCAAATAAGTTGGAGTTTTCATGAGCTCTTCTGAAGTCCCAACAAGATTTAATTCGTCTACATAAACTACAATAACAGTGAATCCAGACTCAAATTACTTAATGAAAACACATGAACAAATTGAATTATTCTCAAATCATTCATTCAATAGATATTTATTACGACGATTGTACCACATGCATCCAGATTACTTTAGACCATATGATGATTTTTGTATCTTGATAGAATAAATATTTCAGATTCTAAATTATATACTTCAGGCATTTTATATCCTTCAAGGATTTTTATGTAAATATTATTATCTAATAATCCATATAAATATACAACAACCACATATATTAAACGCATATCCAAACTTTTATGACTACCAAACTAATAAAAAATCTAAATATAATTGAATCCATTACAGGAGAATATATTTCTTGATAATCAATATAAGGTTTCTGCGAGAAACCTTGTGGAACAAGTCGTGCTTTATATCTTACGATTTCATGTTTCTTATTACGTTGAAGTACAAATACCTACTTTTATCCAACAAGCATCACACTTTTAGGTATTTGGACTATAGGTTCAAATACTTCACGTTTTGTAACGAAATTCAATTCTGCATGAAATGCATTTTTCCATTTTGGTCAATCATTTCTACGTTGGCATTCTATGATGGTTTGTGGTTCAATTTCATCATTACTTATTGTAATGTCTAGGACAACTTTAAATGAAAATATGTTTTCGACAACACTTTTATTTTGATCCTATAATCCTCATGTACTTACATAATGTATCAAAATCTCGTTATTTTCATATACCTGTTCATCTTCAGGAGATAACTCAACAAGAGATTCCTCTTTAAGGGATTCTTTTTCAGGAGAATTTGATATTGAAAGTTTGAATGGATCAATTTATTTTATTGCCTGTTTAGTGGGTATGGCTTCTTCAAAAAAACCAAATTCTTTTTCTTTTACTCTTTTCTTTCGGGAAATCTTATCCTTTACATAACAAATCTACCATGCTTTAGGCATTTCTTAGATTCATTTGTTGCTAAATTTCTTGATTGTCCTACAAGAACTTCAATCCTCGCAAGGATGTTAGCAGTTGGAATATGAGATTTTATTATTTTCGTACTATCAGTAAATGCATTCGGTAATTTATTTGCAATACCTTACTAATGAATAATCTTTTAAACTTCCTGTTCACATTAATTTGTATGAGAATCAAGATACGTCGAAGCATTCCATGTTTTTTCTATTTGTGTTTCAAGCATATTTTCTTCTCCTAATAGTGGAAAAATTGTTTCATCAAAATAAAAATCCTCTAAATGTGCATTAAAAATATCACCAGTTAAAGTCTCAATGTATCTAACAATAAAAGGCAAATAAAAACCAAGATAATTCCAAATCTTCGCTGAGAGCCCATCTGAATGGGTTTGACAAAAAATAAGTTGCAATGGGGAGTATTTGTCATGGGTAATTGGTCCAAACTAATGATGCAGCATGTAAAATTGCATATCCCCAAGTAGAAACGAAAAGTTCTATTCTCATAAACAAAGATCTAGCTGTAATCGTTTAATAAATGATTCGGTTAAACCATTCTTAGTATGTACATGGATAACTAAATGTTCAACATGAATTCCTATTGACATGCAATAATCATCAAAGACTTGTGTAAATTCTCATATATTCAACAAGAAATTGAGTTTGTAATCTAATTATTTGTGTAAGAAGTTTAAGAAATACAACATTACGAGTAGAGAGCAAAGAATGTGGCCACCTATTTGAAGTATCTATTAAGACTATAAAATATCTAAATGGTCCACATGGTAGATGTATTGGCTCACATATGTTCCCATGAATTTTTTCTAGAAATGACGGGAATTCAATTACTACTTTAGAAGTGGATGGTATGATAATTAGTTTACCTTGAGAACATAATGCACATGGATAATCACTTAGTAAAAAAATCTTTTGGTTTTTTAGAGGATGTCCATGTGTATTCTCAATTATTTGACACATCATAATTGATCCCGGATGTTCAAGGCGATCATGTCAAGGCATAAAGATCTTTAGATTAGATCACTTCCAGTGTATTTCAATATTTGATTAAATTGTACTCATAGTTGTATAGTATAACCCTGAAGAGAAAGCTTGCAGTTTTCTTAATACGAGTTTCTGGCTCGAAATCATAGAAGTAATATAATGATATTCATTAATGTCTTCATTGATGGTTTCAACATAATAACTATTACGACGAATATTCTAGAATTTAAGGAATACAAAACATCATCAATACAAAATTATGTTCCCTTTTCTGGTAACATTATATTTGCTCTTTCAAAGTCTTCAATTAGGTTTGAAAAACTGAATAAAGTATTGGCATTAGCTCTATTCAATGTTAAACATTGAAAATATTTCTTATCTTTAAAAATTGTATGTGTGGTACAATTGTCTGTGAGACATACGTCTCCATCAATTTTCTTCAAATTGATCAATTCATCAGTAAAATTCATGCTTCCTTATAAAAGCACAACATATATAAAACTTAATTAATTTAAAAGAAAATTACAAAATGTATTTAAAGATAATAATTGAAATATAATGTGATTACAAGGTAAAGAAAGTTCATTGTTGTAACCATAATTATCACTAATCAAAAAATTTGTATTTTCGTTAGGGTTCACAAGAAAATAAAAAATAAAAACATTTAAATGAATGAGATCCATTCCATTTGGGGTATAAGTTGGATCAACTGGATTATTGTAATTAGTAAAATTCATTTCGACCTTCTTTTCCTTTTCTTTAATGGAGGTCTAATATACGTTCGCCAAATGTTTTGATGTATGATAGGTATGTAACAAATGTCATTTATACTACCCCTATAACATTTAGAGAAATGCTTTCCATATAAGTGGCTACCGAAATTTATTTTAAATTTTTTTAGTGAATGTTTTTAACTGAATATGTGATTTTTTTTTATTTTGAAAAATCATCAAAGTAGTTTTAAAAAATAGTGAAAATAAAAGTAAAAAATAAAAATATATATTTTAACTGATTGGTAGAGGATAGAAATCCTCTATGGATATAGCAACGTCCTAACATTTTTGTTCATAGTTCTTTGCAGGCTTATTTTGTAAGCCTTTATTTTAAGGGAAAATCTTATGATCTGTACATCTATTTTTGGGCTGAAAACAGCCTCCAATAGGAGTTGGCCACGTAGCTCACCCATTTCACTAATAATGGTACGCAACGCATCGAAGCAAAAAAAAAAAAAGTTACCGAAGCACCCTCGTCTCTCACCATCATCGAACTCTCCTGAACCCCCCTCTCTCTCTCTCTCCTAAAGTAAACGAGTAGCAAGTCAGACGACCCTCATCTCTCTCTCTCACCCTCATCTAATCCGCAACCATGAAAATGGCGTGAACTGAAGGAAGTTGATGTTGGCTCACAGAGAAACGAGAAATGAGCATGGATGGTGCTCCAACACTGTTCGCAACAACACAAAGCCGTGGGCACGGCGGCGTACGTGGGCATAGAAATCGGTGCTTGCTATCTTTCCGTTGGATGCTCTGCGAGGTTCCTTTGGTTGCTCATGGTGAGGCTTGTGTGGTGGTTCCTGGTGGCGTGGTTTTAGAGGTTGGTGGATGAGGCTTTAGCAGTAGTGGTGCAGGGAGGTTGGTAGTTGCCGCGGAAGAGGCTCACGGTTTGTTCAAGATGGTGCAAGGCAGAACCATGCATGGAGATGGTGGTCTCGCGAGGTTGTGTTTTCTACATGCAGGTGGCTGGTCTGAGTTGTTTGTAGTGCATCAACGTGGTGGCTATGGGTGGCATTGGACTGCGTGGTGGCTATGGGTGGGTGAGAGCGTTGGACGCACGACTGTGTGGTGGCTGTGGGTGCAGCGTCGAATTGGGTGGTTGCGTCGGGCTGCCTGCCGTTGGCTTTAGAATGGCTGTGGTTGTGGCTGTGGCATTGGGATGCTGGCGTGGGATGGCTGGGCGGCGATGGCAGATAGCAACGGGTAGCAAAAGACAAGGAAAAGACGTAGGGTATTTTAGGTGTTCTGATGTAATCATCCTCATTGTGTTATAGTGTATATTGTTGATGTGTCAAAATCTTATTGGTTGCTGATCTAAAGGCTAAAACAGACATGACCAATTCAAAGCGGAACTCTTATTTTAATCCTTTTTTGTTCCAGTGTGGTCCCAATTTCTGTAGTATACTGAGTTCCTCTTAAAATAATTTTAAGTACAGTCTCCTTGAGTTTTATATATTTTCCTACCACGGCCACGACCACGATTTCTTTTGTTATTATAAAATGAGGTTTGTTTTAGAGAATGGAGTTGAATCGGTTGGATGAGACTGGTATTTTTTATTAAAAACTCGTTGTTTTATTCAACTACTAACAAAAAAGATATTAGTTCATAATATTTTGTAAATTTGAGCTCTCGATATTGCTGTTGCATGAGCACATTCGAGTATGAAATGTGATATGGCTTTTCTAACATATCCTCATCAGTGACTCTCTCCACATAATTTCAACTGAGTTTATTTTGAAAAGTGCATAATTGCATTCAAAACTGCTTTAAAATCTTGCAACCTCATATGCATTCAATCATAGCGAGCCTTTAGGAGGATTATGGTCTTCTGGTGCTCGTATCTCTTCCTTAGACTATTCCATAGAATCATGGCGAAGAAAAATCATTGTTTTGGCACGATTTTATAGGGATGTTTCATTCTCGTCTTAAATAGTATTTCCAAGATTCATTACATCAAGATGGATCTCAGCATCCAAGATCCAAGATAAGTAATTGTTGTCAGAAACATCAAGAGCAACAAATTCTAATTTTGTAAGATTTGACATTATCTATAATAAATATATTAAAAATCAAATAAGTAGATATTATGGAATTAAGAAAATAATAAACAAAACTCATAAACTCTATGACGTCATATGAATTGCATTGATACTATAATATTTTACTTCAAAGATAATTTTATAAAACATATGTTATAATATGATTAACAATAGATATCAATATTTATCAACACATCATGTTGACATGATGATTAGAAACTAACGTTATAAAATTGTAGAAAGACTTACATTGATTAGAGAAAATCTCACAGATAGCTTTCAACATCAAAGATCAAAAGAACACGACAATTGGCTAGAATCTCGTGCTAATAACATGTTGTAAAATTAAAAAAGAAGTAACAAGAGAATTGAAATACCATAATATATAAAACTAGTTCTTCGGGAACTCAATATTAGTTCTCTCAACTTCCTTATTGTGTGTCTACAACAAATGCTCCTCAAGACTCTCTTTTCTAGGCATGAGAGGATACATGATGTTAAATGAATATATAAACTTAGGAAATGACAATATATGAATCAAGGGGATACGTGAATATGAGAAATAGGAATATATGTGTAAGAATTCTAATAGGCATCCATCAAATACAAGGAATGTATTTTACTACATTCATATATTTACAACAGTTGATATAATAATTTATATGATTTTAAAAATACAGAGTTTTACTCTTGTAAAGCCATATCATCAATTATCTTAATATATTATTATCGAACAAAAATTAGTGCTCATCCACTCCCCATTCTTGTCAATATATTATTATATAGAATATTAAGCTACATTTATAAAATTAAAAGATTTAGGAAAAAAAAAAGAGTGTCATGTTAAATTATTAATTTTATTCAAAATCGTATATTATATAATTTTTAAATTTAGACTTTTTTCTCGTATGATAGGAAGCAATGTCATTGGATTTTTCATTATAAATCAGTAAGTTAAATTATAGGATAAAAAAACTAATATTTCAGGTTGGATTTATAATCTTATTTAAAATAAAAATTATCAAATGAAAATTGAATATGTAATAAAATTAGTAATTTTAATTTAAAATTATATGTCTCTTAGTGTTTTGTTTTTTAGTTTCCCTAATGCTTTATTGTTTGTTTTCTCAACATATGCTCTTTTATTGGGACACATTTTATAAATAGTTTTCAGTCTCATTCTCCCCTCAAACAAAGCTTGTGAAATTTGAAGACCAAGTTGCTCAACAAAAGTTTTGGAGATCAAAGTGATAACCTTGAAACTTTTATAAAGTTTCTAGTTTTTATTTATTTATTTTTCATCGAGACATGCTAACTTAGTTACACGAAATATTTTTCATTTAATCAATTTAGTTAATCTTTTTTTTTTTAATGAAAACGTCATATATTTCAATTAATTGGACTTGAACCAATACAATTTACATCTTTAAAAACTTGTAAAACAATAAACTCTAGACATTCCTCCATCCATATCTTCTCTTGGTCAAACTTAAAAGCGTTCTTTGCTAACAAATGAGCCACCTCATTCCCTTCTCTTCGGATATGCTGCACTCTCCAAGCTCTTGTCATCTTCAAAACAGTCTTGACATCTTCGATTATATAGCCAACAAAGGACAGATTCTCCTCCTCACTATGAACTGCTTTTACCACTACTTCAGCATCTTCTTCTAGAATTATTCTGTTGAAATCAAGTGAATTACGCAGCTCCATTGCATGCCAAAAAGCCACAGTTTCAGCCTCCACAGGATCTTGTACTGGGTTCTTTTTGTAACAGGCACATGCCATGATCTTTCATTTTTCATCTCTCAAGACTATGCCTAGTCCCAAACTGTGTTTACTAAGGGAAGCATCCCAATTGGCCTTAGTGAAACCTTGTATAGGTTTTATCCACCTATGATTAACTCTGTCACACCCTCTTACCTCATTTGACACTGAAGATTCTTGATCCTTCTCCTTCCCTTGAGCATCTCGAAAGTCATCAAGTATTGCCTTGGCGGTTTCTTCTTAGCCATAACATATGCATTAATACATCTACAAGTTCTGACTCCACACCAAACAATCTGTCCATGAACTTGTCCCATAGCAGTAAGAAGTTATCTTCTACACTAGACCATTTTTTAGCAGCTCTGAAGGACACTGCCCATACGTCTCTTGCTGTTAGGCATTGTCATACCACATGCATAGTTGTCTCCTCCTCTTGACCACAAATTGGACAGGTTGAATTTCCACCAATTTCCTCTTCCTCCCTTCTTCTTTGTAGCTAATAGGTCATTCCCCAATTTCCATAGGAATGCTTTGACTCCTCCTGGCACCTTCAATCCCCAAATACTCTTCCATTTCTTATCCTTCTCACATTCTCCAGAGGTTTGACCTTTAAGAGTTCTTTTTCTGCCTTACTCTACAAAGTATGCACTCCTCACAATGAAAGATCCCTTATTAGAAGGCCACCAAATCATTTTGTCATCTAAGCCTAACTTACTCAAACTAATGCTACAAATCAGATCTACTTCCTTCTATATGAAGACTTCACCAATTCCTCATTCCACCCATTTCCATCATAATTCAATAAATCACAGACCCTTGCAATGCAGTCAAGAGTCTTGACATGAGATTGAACACTGAATGATGATGGAGAATTAAGCCACTTGTGACCCCACACAAAGATGCTCTTCCCATTCTCAACTCTCTACCTCAGCCCCTTTTTAAGTAAGTTCAAGGAACCCCAAATACTTCTCCAAATTAAATATGGGTTATAACCCAAACTAGCATCTAGCAGGTGTTTTGCTTTATAATACTTCTTTCTAAATATAGTAGCTACCAAAGAATTACTAAGCTGTAGAAACCTCCAAACTTGTTTGGCCAATAAAGTTGTATTAAAACTTTCGATATCACTAAATCCCATACCTCCTTTTAATTTCTGGATCCCCATATTTTCCTAACTCTACCACTGAACCTTCTTTTCCCCAACTGCACTACCCCACTAGAACCTAGAAAACATGCTATTAATCTCTTTACACAAGCTTTTAGGCAATTTAAAAACACTCATTGTGTAGGTAGGTACTGCTTGCAACACAACCCTTGATTAATATTTCTCTACCAACAGGTGACAAAAACTTATTCTTCCAACAGTTAATTTTCTGCCATATCCTATCTTTTATACTTTTAAAAGTATTATATCTGGATCTTTCAACCATAGAGAGTAAACCAAGGTATTTTTCATAGCATCCACAAGGCACAAATCCCCCTTCCTTCAAAATTAAAGCCATATCCTCAGTATTTGAGCTAAAGAAAACAAAATTTTTTCTTTGTTCAGAAACTGACCCTGAGGCCCTCTCATAGACCTTTAGTAGTTCCATTAGCTTTTGCCATTCCTCTCCTTTTGCCCTACCAAAAAGGACACAATCATCTGTAAAAAGAAAATGATTTATCCTAGTGCCCCTTCTTGCCATAGTCACACCTCTTGTAAGGCCACTTGCAACAGAATAACTAAGCAGAGAGCTCAATGCTTCTGCACATACTAAGAATAGATAAGGGGAGATGAGATCCCCTTGTCTCAAGCCCCTCTTTGGAACAATTCTCCTCCCTGGCTTACCATTTATTAAGACTGAGTAGCTCACTGTTGACACACATTCCATGATAAGATTTATCCATTTTTCATAAAACCCAAGTTGTTTCATAACAGGCTTTAGGTAGCACCATTCGATCCTATCATATGTTTTAGACATGTTCAGCTTGATAGCCATAGATCCAACCTTACCTTTTAATCTAGTCTTTATAGCATGAAGGGCCTCATAGGCCACCATAATGTTATCAACAATCAACCTTCCTGAAATGAATGCACTCTGTGTTGGAGAAATAACCACTGCTAACACCTTCTTAAATCCATTAGCCAAGACTTTAGAAGCAATTTTACAGACCACGTTACATAGACTGATAGGTCTGTATTCACTAACCACAGCTGGATTTTTAACTTTAGGAATAAGGGTTATATAGGTGTAGTTTGTCATTCTATCTAACCTTCCTCTATTTAAGAATTTCAAGACAGCTTCACACACCTTATCACCCAAATATTCCAATGATTCTGATAAAAACAAGCCCCTAAGCCATCTGGTCTAGGAGATTTCAATGGGGCCATTTGTTTGATTGCCAATTCAATTTCTTCTCTACTGAATTCTTTTGATATACTTTCATTCATCTCCTCAGTCACTCTTGGTTTCATTATCCTTAAGCAGTCATTTAACTCCTCTTAAGATGGTTCAGTAGAAAGAAATAGCTTCTCAAAATAACCATTAAAGGCTTCTTCTATATCCTTCCTACTAGTCAGCTTGCATCTTTGTTCATTGTAAATCTGAAAAATCCTATTTTTCCTCCTTCTCTGATTGGCACAAGCATAAAAATATTTAGTGTTTCTATCTCCATGTTTGTACCAATGCCTTTTAGCCCTTTATCTCCGCATCAAATCCTTCTGCTCAAGAAAACCATCCAACTCTTTTTGAATTTTTCTGATTTCAGAATATTATGGCTCCCTTCATCCAACTGTAGAAGCTTTAAAGCCTCAGATTTTTCATTAATCTCTTTCACCTTATTTCTCCATAGGTTTCTACTCCACCTTTTCAAAGACCCTATACACCCATCAATTGACCTCTTTAGTTTCTCAAAAGGTCCCCTTCCAAAATTTGCTTGCTGCCAACCCTTCCTCACCACTTCCTCATAATTTGTTTCCATAGCCCACCATGCCTCATACTTGAAGTTTTTGCCACCATATATTACAATCTCATCTGTATGTGAGTAGCTCAATAGTACAAGTCTATGGTCAGAGCTTTAGGCAACTAAAGTCTCCACATTAATCTCCTTATGTGACTCAATCCATTCTTTATTAACAACCACTCTATCTAGCCTTTCTTTTGTAAAAGTGTCATCCCCATGCCTATTATTCCAAGTGAATTTGTCTCTCTTCCACCCTAGATCAGATAACCCTACTCCCTCCAATGCATTCCTGAAGTTGTTCATCAAATTATTTCCTCCAAACCTTCCACCTTCCTTTTCATCATTTGTGAGTATTTCATTAAAATCACCAATGACACACCATCCATTATTACAAGCAGGCTTAAGAGAAGTTAACAAATTCCAAGCCTCTTGCCTTTTGCCTCTTGCTAGTCTCGGGTTGCCCATAAAATCCTGTTAAGAGCCATTTTTCCCCCTTCATTGTCATAGACCCATGCACTTATGTGCCTTTGTGTAAAATTCAGTATCTCCATCATTCCCTCCTCTTTCCAAAACAGCACTAAACCCCCGCCTCTTACATTCAATTCCACCCCAAAATAGTCTGTCATTCTTAGAGTCCTTATGCCATCTAGCTTGTTTGTCCTCAATTTGATTTCCATCACAAACACCACACTAGGCGACTTTTCCTCCACTAAATAGCAGAGGTCTTGAACTGTCCAAGGGTTGCCAAACTCTCGGTAGTTCCAACTTAGGATTTTCATAATGCTTGGTAGGGCTGTTTAACAGCCTCCGCCAATCCTTCTTGTGATCTCCATTCCCCTTCTTTAGAGAATTTTTGCTTCTTTTTTCCCATCCCCCTTATTGCCACACAATTCTCCCTCCTCACAAGGCCTTTTAGTTGCTGCAAAATGGATCAAACTCCCACTCCTATTGCCCATAGCCCGAGCCTTTCTTTTCCAAGATTTTCCTTTTTTCATCATATCCTTGAATAGCTCATCCTTCTCCAACCTTACCTTTTCTATTGATACTATCTCATTAATCTGAGTTTCCTTCACAACCTCCTCTACTCTCATCTCTTTTTTTGAACCTACCTCAGTACCCTGTGTCTCATTCACTACCTCCTCATACCACATAAACCCATTAGTGTCCTTGAGACCACTGTCACCCCCAGATCCCTCAACCCTTTCACTCAAATTCTTTTCAACCCTTTTAGTAGCATTACTCCCCACCTACATCATCCTCTTTTCTTCTCTCAATTCCTCCTTTCCTCCATGATGTCTAGACTCCACCTCTTCCCCTACCTCCACCCTCCAAGACCCCATTCTTCTGTTAACTCCACTGTGATCATAAGTACTCTTCCTCCTCCCTACTGAGGTCACTCTCAACAAAGCCCCAAACTGCTCCTCCTTTTCACTACTCCTTCCACTCAAATCTTTTTTCTCGCTACAACCCTTAGAATCATGAATGATTTTACCACAAGAAAAGCAATGAAATGGTAGTTTTTTATACATGAATGAGATCCACAAGCTATTGCCCTGAGCTGAGATAGTTATTCCCCTCGCCAGAGGCTTTGTTAGGTCCATTTCTATGAGAACCCTTAGATAGTTTTCCCAGCTACTTCCATGTCCCTTCACATCGATGTCCATCACCTTCTCCACTGCGTTACCCAGCTTCTCTCCTTTTTGTTTGGTCATAAAAGACAGAGGCAAGTTGTATATATGCACCCATAGCTCCTCTTAATCAAAGCATATCTTCATTGGAGGCGTAAATCCATCAAACATCTTAAGCTCCATCAACTGATTGTCAAATAGCCATGGCTTCCCTTCCCGCACTCTTTGTTTGTCTGCATAGTTTGCAAATGTAATGACAAACACATTCTTCCCGACCTCTAAAAACTTTGCTGCCTTACTGAGTTTCCACACCTTGGTCATCGTGGATTCCATTACCCCAGAATTTATCTTCCTTTCCAACCACAGTTTTCCAACCAGACTACGTTCTCCCTTACTCCTTATTTCCTCAGGTAAATCCTCATCTAGATCTATGTCCATTTTTTCCTCATCGGTTAGCCTGAGATTATTCCATTGTTTCTCCAAATTTTCCATCATCATCTACCTTCTTTCACTCTCTACTTCCTCCAGCTCTTTTCTTACGTTCACACAAAAAACTCCTCCCTCAATCCACCGAGAGCTTATGCAGATTCTTCCTCATGAATCTTTCTGCCACCCTACACTGCCGAGAGGACCACCTTACACTACCCTTGTGCCATCGTACACCTTGCTCTGCCACAAACCATTAGAATCTTTTTGGGGTATAGTGCTACCCACTTCTCCTTTCTTTCCTCTAACGGAATAGAGAGAGAAGACTCACACAGCTCGCCGTCACACTTAAATAATAATAAATAATAAATTTAGTTATTCTTATGTATCGCGCAAGTTTATGACTAGTAATATATTATAACATGAACAAGATAGCTATCATGCATACTAATACAAAGCAATTTAAATGTGGTTTGTGACCATTTTCATCACTACTAACTAATAAAACTTCTTCTTCTTGTTATTATTATTATAATTATTGTTCTATTAATCCTAATCTACTCGGCCATCTATTTGTTAAATAGTTTGGAGCACAAGCCTGTTACATGCACAATTATGACATCTTCCAATGTGTTCATAAAAAAAATGGCATCTTCCAATGTGAAAAATGTCATAAAAGTTCCATCCTAGTGTTTGGCAACTTCAATCCATATTCTCTAAGCACATACATAACAGTTACTGTCTATAACAAAAGTGATATCAATATATTATATCTTTCAATCATTGAAGGTGCGTTTTTATATATAGGTAAAAACCAACTTCATTTTAGACATACAAGAAAAACTCCGTTTTTTTTAGGCCTTGCTTTCTTTCAAAAATGTTGTTCTTTGCTGGAGATTTCTCATTCCCAATCGTACATGTTGATATGTAATATTTTAAGTGATTGCTTACTTAATTTGTAGATATATGAAAGTGTTTAAAATACATCCCCCCAATGCCTTGGCCCATCATTATCAAATGATTTTAGAGAATCTAGAAGGTGTGTATGGCCAGCAAATAGAGCCCCACTCCACCTTTTTAGATTACATTAAGCTTTTTACCAGTCATTCTTCTCTTGTTGCTCTAATATTACGTAATTTTACTAGCATTAAGGTGAAGAAATTCTCCATCTAGTAGAACACAGCGAGAATGTTTCACTGGGGTGGTTTTATTAAGTGTCGGGTTATCTTTGTGCATTACCAATCATAACATAACAGGTCTAGAAAAGTGGAAATCTCCTCTGCTTAATAATTGATTGCTTCATACAGGGAAACAGAACTAAAATAGTTGCAGAGGAATTGGACACGACAAAGACAGGAGCAAACGTATATAGAAGGGGTAAACAACACAACCACAGGAGAAGGTGAGATAATTCGATACTTCTTTGCAAATATGGTCTTGTGTACGATCTGCTTATGACATGATATACGTTAAGATCTCCTTAAACTTCATTGGAATTTTGGAACCTTAGATACTTCAAGACCTGCATGCCAATAAGAAAGTAGGATAAGTGTTTTTAGTCTGAAGAAGAACAATTATTATCTGAAAAGGTTATGATCAGTATGGCAAAGAAGAATACATCCAAACCATAGAAAAGCTATCAAGTAAAGCAGTAATGCAGCCAAAAGTTTCAGATGGATTCTGAAAGATCTGGTTGTGAAGGAAGACAAATTGGTGGGGAAAACAACTAAAGGTTCCTGAGGAATGAAAAGAGAAATTTTTTTTTTTTTCAATGAGCAATAAAATATTGAGTTAGATCTGCAGGAGAATCATCATCGAAATCAGAAAAGAAAGGCCAAAGCTTTGTATCTCACATGGCAAGTGTTTAAACTAAGCATAGAACCATTTAGATGTTATCCAGAAATGGTAGGATTAGATCTCATGTGGGCTTTCTTTGGCTTGGCGACAGGATAAGAAGTTGCATGAGTGTGGTCAGGAATTGGCCTTTTTCATTAAATAAAATTGAAAATAAGCAGTTAGGTGGATAGGATGATGGACTTATGATCAGTTGGTCAATTGATGGTACGTAGAACTAGCACATCAGGGTTCACAACCTTCACTTTCCAGGATTATTGCCTGGCCCTACCACTGGAATTGTATCCAAGGACAAGGCGATGAGGAAATAGAATAACTGGTGTTTCCGATGGTTATAAGGGCTGGAAGTAGTTAAAAATGAAGTGGGGATATCCCATTATGAATAAGGACCTAGAATTCTGGCATTAATTTTGTTTTCATTGATCATAATTCAACATGGCTATACAACATATGGATTTACTTTTGCGGATACTGAGTGAAAAAGTGAAAAGGGGTTTTGGAAACTGAGTACTGGGTAGAAACTAGCTTCTAGTGTATTACCTCTGTTGCTCATACTCAATGCCTTGGCCTTTACTTTCCATTTCACCTGTAATCGGGAAATGGGATTCTATCAGATTCAATTTCCTTGACATCCGCAATGAGGATTTCATAGTGCCTCTTCACCTCCTCTACAGATTTTCCACCCACAGCTTTGGCAACCTTCTGCCAGCGATCAGGAGTGTCCTTGTCATGAACAGCTAGGGCCCTTTCGAATTTCTTGTTCTCCTGAGGGGTCCAAGAGGAGTTACAGCCCCGTGAAAAAGCGAGAGAGTTGGATGCCATTGGAGGATGTTTTAACGTACAGCAAGAAAGAGTGAAAATACTGAATGTAAAGGGGTAATTTGATAGGCTCTGGAGGATGATGTAGTCTGGAAATAGGTTGGAAACTGAATGTGGATGATAGTGTTGTCTAGAGTGAATAGCACAAAAGGGAAGAAAGAGAATAGAATGGTTGTTTCAATTAAAGAAGGTGACTCCTAGTCAAGTGTGGTATGGGAAAGAGATGACCGAGGGAGCTCCTTATAAGCAGGAGGAAAAGGGTTGGTGGGGTTCAGCCACTTGGGCGAATATATCTCGAGAAAAGGGCAGAAAATAAAGTAACCCGCCCCCTCAGGAACCACAAATAGAGCAGGACAAAGAAGAGCGAGTGAAAGAGGAGAATCAGAGATAAAAGGATGTGTCCTTTATAAATTTTTGACCAGACAATATTCTTTGATTACACTAGCAAGTTGAACTTCCTTTATTAGTTATAAGTCGGTGGATAAAAGGATCAAATGTACCATACTAATATCTGGAGGCTGGAGAAGATGTGTAATCCCTGATCTTCTAACCAAAATGAGATGTACCATGCTAACCATGTTTACTGCACTGCAAATTGCAGCAACTCACAAATTAACTCATTCATCTTAAGGCAACTCAGACCAATCAAAAGGATTTTTTATCTGGGTCCAGAGTTCGCCCTTATTGTCTCTCACCTATCAATTGGACAGATTTTCCTTTTCCATATAAGCTTTGTGGATCTTGCATCCTATTTTCGAACTTGTAAAGGACTAAAGGATTAAAATATAGGCCTTGTCTGCATAACATCATGGTTCCTAGCGGCCTCAGTGTAATAATGCTGCGGCTTATAAAACTTTCTCTGGTTGGACAATCAGCACAATTAACAAATCTCATAGGTCACCGCGGGAACATGTGGGTGTGTGGAAGCATCCCAGTAACTACAAAGGAAGATATCACTTTCTCCAGTAACAAGGCAACAAGGCCTCTTTAGGGTATCTGTAGACCCAAATACAGAACGGATCAGCATGTCAATTACAAATGGTCACCTCTTTATCATGGACTCCCTCTCTCTATCTCTCTCTCTCTCTCTCTCTCTCTCTCTCTCTCCCCTCCATTTTTGGGGGGTTCTACTCTTGATTTTTATATCAACTTGTTCGATTGTAAGTATGCTTTCTTGTTCATCAGTATACAATTTGGTACAAGGAAGAGAGAAATTGCAAACTTCTATGTTTTATCATTTTCTTCATTTTTATCCTCTTGTTGGGGTTTTTGGAGACTCATATAGTGTTTATTGGATACCACTTCAAACCCAAAAGCTCTGTGGAACTCCAAATACTTGGGGAATGGAGTCAGTCTTGGTGAGTTGAAGGCAATCACTCCCACTTTTACTGGCAAAAGAACTCAAGTTAGTACTATTGATCCAACTGGGCACCTCCCTTCTAAATATTCAATGATCTCCTAGTTGATGCTACTTATTATGGCTCTTACTTTCTTCACTAAGACATTGTTTGGTACACGCATTGTGGCTCTTTTGATTCTTCCACTTGCTATTATTCCAACCAAGGCATGGACCAAAAGTTCTTACTAGAGAGAGTATATAGCTGCTTGGAATATTAGGTATATTCCTCAACTTGAGATAATATCCAGGAAGATACCCAGAACCTCATTTACATACCTTGCAATTATTTGGCTCCATGGGCTGACCTTTCGCAAGTGGGGTTTTTCATATCAGTGTTAAGAATGCCTCTAGAATCCAGAAACTTCTTTCTGCAGTAATGGAAAAGAGCAGGAATGGAAAAGGAGATTTCCACTCTCTTTCATTTGGGTGTCAACTGTCATATGTTTTATGGATTTTGGCTCTAAACAATTGTAAGCAAGTATTAGCCAAAGTAAAAAATATCATAAGTGCTACAGTCACAGAGAGATTTCACAAAAATAAACTTTCAAACTGACCTGCATTCAGATGATATGCTTGATCTACTTTATAATAAACGTAAATTTATAATCTGGCGTACCATATCAAGTTACGTCAGTTTGCGAATTTATTTTTATAAAATTCCTTTGTAACTAAAGCATTTCACTAAAAATATTCATTTACAGCATTCCAAGTGCAAGGTATTATATCATACACAAACTTTCAGTATATTGCTTAGAGCTGTTGCTAGATGCTCAAACTGTAACAAGCAATAACCTATTCTCTGGAATACCCCGAAGATTCATATTATTTAGACGGTTTTGTAAAGTATTGTTGATATTATTGTTTCTAAATTGAGTGGCTTTAGTTTGCTTAATTGGAAGAATATGAGGGGTTGGGACTTGGGAGCTCATATCATTGGTTGAGAGGGACTTCTGAAAAAAAGGACTGGGAATCTGTACTGGTAGTGGACCTTGCTGTATATAATCTTCCTGATATTTGGAATCCTTATCACCTCATATGATCCATCCACTTCTTTGGAACAAAGCCTATGGATTCCAATTCCCTCTTGTAGCTTCTTTGGACCGGTATTACTTACATTTTGTCACCACTCATGATTTTATTTATTTATTGATACGTCTCTGTCGTCTTGTTTATTCAATGAATAATGATATATACAAATTCAAAATGTAAGAATCTTGCACATACCTATGATCAAAAAATAATCTCCCATGAAAAAATGTAAAATTTTTTTTTTTTAGTAAAACCCATTCTTTGGACCCTCACTCTCTCAATTCTCAGTTGAATCAGTTCTCATGAGTCACGACCATCTCCCACACTTCATTTGGATTGTAATTTAGGTGTTTTTATTATTTGGATTGTAATTTTGAACTTATGTCATTAGTTTTATATTTTTTATAGATATTGTGATTTTAACTTTTATGTGAAATTATATTAATTATGTCAAATGAACTGTTTGGGTCAATTCAATTCATTTTCATAAACGAGTTTAAAATGGTCAAATTAGGTCGTGTCGTGTTGATAGATTTTTAATTAATTCATAACGGGTCAAAATGGATCGTGTTGTGTCAACCTGTTATTTTAATGGTCATGTTAGGATTTGAAAATCTGACATGTTAACTTAACGAGTGGTATTCGGATTGACTCATATAGTATAATATACACGACCTGACACAATACGAACACAAACCGTTAACACGATTTGCCACCCCCAATTATTTGAAGATAGTAGCTACAAAGACTTCACTAATATTGGACCAATCATCGAAATCTTATTTGAAAAAATCAACTATTTTGAATATATTATATAGATATTTATGATAAACACTTCAAGTATTTTATGACATCCAACATCACGAATGTGAGTTACAGCGTGAAACATTTATTTTCACCTATTGAAATTCACTTCGGATTATTTTTTAGATTTTCTAAAATAATCTGAAGAGAAATACTAAATACAGTCCTAAAGTGAGTAAGCCTAGCGCACTCCTTTTGAAAAAAAAATAGAATCTAACATTAAAAAATAGTAATGCTAGATATAGTCCTAGGATGTGCAAGCTGCGTACTCCCTTTAAAAAAAAAAAAATTGGGTCCATTATTAAAAAAATAATTTTTTTCATATGAATTCCAGATTCTCTTACTTTTTTCAAAGTAAGTGCACAAGACTTGCACATTGTAGGACTACGAATATCATCTCTTAAGAAATAATTTGTTGAAGACCCAGCCATTGATCCAACATTGGACTATTGGATATTAAGTTTGTTAAACCTTTAACCCTCAGGATTATAACATTCTACCACACTTCCTAATCCTACGTCACCGGTGGCCCACTCTATTGACACTGACCCGGTGGTAGCCATTTTCCTTTTGACGGCTTTATTCATCTATCGGTATTCAATGACTTGACACTATACCAATACATAGTAGCAATGCAATTTAGTCCAGCTTGTAAGTCGCTCCATCCATGACTTGAAATCATGATGTGGTTCCTACTTTGATATCAATTGTTAAAGACCCAACCATTAATCTAAAAGCCCTAAAACTGTTGGATATTAATTTAGTTAAATTTTTAATCCTCAAGATCATAAGATAGCCCTTCAATAAAATCCATGAAAATATCCAACCATGGAGAAGTAGGATTAGGTACTAGCTACAATAGTCCAGGTGGATGGACATTCTCATTTTTACTAGTCTGACAAACACCACACTCCTTCACAATCTTTCTAGTGTCCTTACGCATGCCTTCCCAGAAAAAAATCTTACTTAGCCCTGTGTAATGTCTTGTGATGACCCACATGTCCAGCTTGTGGGTTATGATGTATATGGTGCAGTACTTTGATATGGAATGGGAAATTCTGAACCACTACTAACTTGCCTTTTCTCAACAAGCCCTGCTGAATTGTGTAATGCTTTGGACCCTCTTGGCCTTGTTGAAGTCTCAAGTATATATCACTAATTGTTAGGGAGAGTTGGTAGCTTTGCTTCAATTCTTCAATCCAAACAGGAGTTGGAAATGTAATCAAAGCAAGAGTAGTTGTATCATCTTCTGATTTTCCCAAAAGAGCATCTGCAACTTTATTATCATTTCCCCTCTTATAATCAATAGTAAAGTCATACCCCATCAACTTGGACAACCCCTTCTGTTGAGCTTTAGTCCCCACCTTCTGCTCCAACAAATACTTTAAGTCTTGCTGATCACTCTTGATCTTGAAAGCCCTTCCCAACAAATACGATCTTCTCTTACTGACTACATATACAATTGCTGGTAGTTCCCTCTCATAGGTTGATAACAACAAGGTTTACCCTTCAAAGCCTTGTTGTAGTAATAGGATATCTCTCTTGCATAAGAACAACCCCCAAGCCAACACCAGAAACATTACACTCGATTGTGAAACTTTTAGAGAAATCAAATAACCTTAAAACAAGAGGTTCAGTGATAGCTTTCTTCAATTATAAAAAAGAATGAGTTGCCTCCTCCTTCCAAGCAAATGAGTTCTTTTTCAACAATTTAGTTGATGGTGCTGCTATAGTACCATAATTCTTTATGGACTTCTGTAGTAGCTAGTAAAGACTACAAATCCTCCAACATTGAAACAATCTTTAAGAGGTCAGCTTTAACTCCACTACCCTGTATACTTGACTTTAATAATCAATCTCTTCCATTCCAAACTTACACTTGCATACAAAGTGTGATGCTTTAACACCTCCAACATTGATCTAAGATGCCCCACATGCTCCACCAAATTGTTGTTGTAAATCAGAATATCATCAAAGAAGACCAACACAAATCTTCTCAATAAAGTCCTAAATATATCACTCATCAGCCCTTGAAAAGTAGCAGGGGCATTAGGAAGGCAAAAAAGCATTAATAAGAACTCATAATGGTCTTGATGAGTTCTTAAAGCTGTCTTCTCAATGTCTTCATCTTTATCTCTAATTTGATGATAACATGATCTCAGGTCTAGTTTGGAAAAAACATTGGCCGCAAACAATTCATCAAGCAACTAATCAATTATAGGTATAGAAAATCTGTCTTGATAGTTTGTCAATTAAGTGCACAATAGTCAATGTACCTTCTCCAACTACTATATGCTTTCTTCACTAAAAAAATGTGTGAAAAAAAAGGGCTTTGACTTGGCCTCACTACTCCAGATTTCAGCAAATCCTACACAATGTTTTCTATTTCAATTTTTTGGTAGTAAGGATATCTATAAGGCCTAATTGAGATGGGTGCAGTTCCCTCTTTCAAGGGAATATGATGGTCAAAAGCCCTCCTTGGAGGTAGCCTCACTGGCTCCCCAAAAACTTCTTTGAACTCATCAATAACCTGTGACAATACCTAAACTTGACTTCCAGGTTTCTGACGTTGTTCCACTGCCACCAGCTACAGAAACCAAGCTTGTTTCCTAAATAGAGAGGACTTAAGGCAATTCTCCCCGATCAGTACAAATAAATTCTCACTGTTCATACCCTGTAAGGTTACTCCATCAACTGTCCCAACATGAAGCTCATGGAATTCTTGTGAAATCCCAATTAATTGGCCCTAAAGTCTTCAACTACTTAACTCCCAACACAATGTTAGAGCCCCCAAGGCTAATACTTGAAAAGGAACTGTGAATGTAGGGCCTTGAATCTTGACTACTTACTCGCACCTATGGACTAGAATCACTATGGATTCTCAACTTGGTTGTAGGCACCATAAGTGGATCTAGGAAGTTGTGAGTACTTACTAAATCTATTAAGATTTCTACTGAGCAAGACCCTATCCTTCCCAGCAACCTCATAGCATTGTTGCTAAGACAACCTGAAATACCATGGATAGAAATCTCTAAACTTTCCTCCCCACTGACTATCTTTTCTACCAAGCCATTGAATTCCTTAGTGTTTTCCTCAAATTCTGCTATTTCTGCTACTTAAACTTTTGAAGCCTTCCATACTCCGCTTCTCCTCACAGTTGTAACAATGCCCATTCTTATTTTTTTCATCCATTTAAGCAGATGAAATCATCCTAATTGGAACACTTGGTTTCTGTGATCTATTCTATTCCCTTCCCACACTGAATCAGACCATTTATCAGTGTTTATTTCCCCATTCCTCCATTGTCTCTTGGTTGTCAACAAATATTTTTCTTGGATTTTTGCCAATCTAAAAGCTGCTTTGAGATTAATAGGATTGAGCATTCGCATAGGCAATCGAATCTCATCCTTTAATCTAATTAGGAAGTAACTCAATTTATGCCTCTTAGACAACCCCTTAAGCCTATTAGATAGACCCTCAAACTAAGACTTATACACAACCACAATGATGTTTACTTATTATAAGCCTCCATAGGATCATCATAAGCTGTAGGATCAAATCTAATTTGCAAGGCTTTAACAAAAGAATCCCACCCAGTAAACACACCACAATCAATGGCATCCCAGTACCATATCAAAGCCTCACCCTCTATATGATAGGAAGCCATCAGAAGTCTTTGGCTCATAGACATTTGATGAAAATCAAAATATTGGGTTGACTTGAAAATTCATCCCGTAGGATTGCTCCAAGCGAAATAGGGAAATTCCAACCTCACTCCCCTAGGTCAAGAGAATCATTCTTCATTATTAACAATTCTAGCCTTATGAGGATCACCCTCTGGGATATTTGCTAACGATTCTTAGCCAAAGTCTTAATCATATCGATAAATTGGTCTAACTTGTTGATAATGTCATGGATTGCATGATGGTGGTCATCTAACTGTATTTACAGAGCCTCTTGCTGCTTCTACGTCCCTTCTTGATGCATCTTCAGGGTTCCTCGAATTCCTTCTACCATGAAAGGATCGACCTCTCAAATACCAATTGTCACGTGTCTTCTTCTACTTAACAAGAACACAAAATAACAAGAACCACACACATAATTCATAACTAGAAAATGAAAGAAACCCAAGAATCTCAATCTTGATTCTTGGAAGAAGCCTTTAAGGGACTTCCAACCTCCAATTGAATATTAACATCAAGAAGTCTGAACGAACATTCTCCTACAAGTTCCCAGTTTTATACTCTTCTTTATTTCAAAATGACAACATTTTACTACATCTAAAGATTAAATGTAGCGTCAAGAGCTTCCTTCTCGTGTATTAAGCCTTTGTCTTTAAACACGCCGCTTTACTTAAATCCACTACGCACCGTTTCGACCTACTTTTGTTAATAGTCATTGCACCCAAAACGCACAGCTTCACTTAGTCTTAACCCACCGTTTTACGTTGTGTTAGTTCGAAACTATTGCTCACTCAATCACTTCATAGCTTCACCTTACATACTTTTTTTTACGAGGGTCCCAGATTTACAAATTTTTTTCGAAATGGTTGCATTATGCTTACCAACTTAGGACTGTAAATATCATTTCTCTTTAAAAAATAAATTTTTATGTGAGTCCCAGATTTACTATTTTTTTTCAAAGATTGTGTGCGGGGCTTGCACACCCTAAAGCTGAAAATATTTTCTCTAATCTGAATCGTAGATTTTCTAAATTCCAACATTTATTTTACGTTTAATTTTTTTAATATTATTTTTGTTTTGAAATTTGAAAATTTTATATTATTTTTTATATATTGTTTAAGAGTTTGGAAAAGTTGTAATTATTATATAAAAATATTAAAAATTTAAAATTGAAAAGTATTTGTATTTAAATTATGTTTGGAAATAAAATTATGAGAAGTTTTGAGATAAGATGAGATCATCTTACATTTCAAACAAACCCTAAAGCTGTGTTTGAATGCTGAGGTAATCTCAAAGAATTTGAGTTGATCTGTAAATAATAATGTTTTGTGGATCTCCTTAAGATATGTTTGAATGTATAAAGTAGATTTAGATAAATTTAACTTTTTTATAAGAAGTTAAAAAAGTAGTAAGACCCATAATGATTAGTTTATTATGAATTGTACTCACTCCAACAACTAAATACAACCTAAATCATTTTAGAATAATCAATATTCACAAAATATTTTATATGCCTATCTCTTGTTACAAAATCCAAGTGCTTCAAGCGTAAAGAGAGTGAAAGTCCCAATTTTTCCAAACACGTGGAAAGAACACGAGATTGGTTTGCATTCCATTTTCTTCGACTCATGGTTATCCATTTAAACCACAAAAGTTACCGTCAACATGGCTTGCGTGTTCGCGTTGTTATGCCAACTACTTTAATAAACTTTTGCTTTCTTTTTTGATTGGAAAAAGGTTTTCGGAATCTCACCATATTTTTTATTTCAAACCTTTTCAATAATTCAAAGAGACAAAAGCATTATATAATCTTATAAAATGTTTATTATTTAATGTTGTCCACACATAAGACCTCAAATTTTTTCCTCGGACAATGATACAATGACAACCTATTTATCATTTATTTACAACTTATTAATAAAAAAAATATTTTTTACAATTTAAATGCATCAAATCAAAATCAAAATTAAAATATATATTTAAAAATATACTATTTTATTCTAAGATTGTAAACAAGTAGTAAAGTAGTAGGTATTTTATCATTACCCATTTTTGTAACCCTCGAAGGGGCAGAGCAAATAGTCCAAAACCTTCTATTCTTCTGTTTTAACAAGGCACCGCACCTCATCTTGTCGTCTTGTCTTTGCTCACTTACGTTAGGGCGAAGAGTTTGGCCTATTAACGCTTCATTGGACAATTGGGTAGTAAAGAGAGTATAAAAGAATAGGAAACGTAGCACACCGCGTAAAGAAAGAACGACAATATGTAATATGATTTGTGAATTCACTACGAATATAATACGAAATTAATAAATTTAGATTTGATATAAATGAGTTTGGGTAAAAAACAAATTGACCTATTAAGAAACGATTAATAAAGTGGCTAATAACGAATCAATCTATTTAACTTAAAATCAACTCGTAATAATTCGTTTAAAATTTATTTCAAAATTAAAACTTTATTATTATTGAGTTATAATGTTGATATTTCTCAATATGCTTGTGTTTTTATTATTGAGATTGTAATTCTAGAATCATGCTCATATTTGTTATTGTAAAATATGTAATATTAGTTTTATTATAAGTTAAAATTTGAAAAATATTAATATTTTTTGTTAGTAAGTAGTCTTATTATTTTTTATAAATATTGCGACTACTAATAAATATAGAATTTAACTTTTATATAACATTATGTTAATCAGATTAAATATGTTATGTGTATTAGTTCAATCTATTTATATGAAACGAGTTAAAATGAGTAGTGTTATATTGACTTATTTTTAATTAATTATTAAACAGATCAAAACGGATAACAAGACATAATTTATTATTTAAATGAATTGAATTAGAATTTAAAAATGTATTACATTTAATTTAACATGTTAAATTTAAATTGATTTATATAATTAAATATTTATGACGACATGAATACGACCCACGTGAATTGCCACAATTACGAGAAGTTCTCCTTATATTCGAGAAAAATGAGATGAAGAACCGGAACAAAACAAAATGATGCGTTTCTAGCTCTTGTTTATAGGGACAATGATGAGTAGTTACTTAAATCATGTCTATCCTTGTATCAATTGATGTCATTCGATTCATATAGAAGTTAAAAAAAAAAACGTTTTTGCCGTCAATTAGTGATGGTAGGTACAAATACAATTGGTTGAAAGACATTAGTCGGGTGCCATCAACCTAGGTCAATGTGTACCCATTGGCGGCGTAATGAAAAGCTCCCAAAGTTCTTCCATCCATCAATCCAACCAACCCACTTCGATCTTCATTCATTTTATTTTGTGCCATTTTTGTAAAAAATCAAATTGATCAGAATAATAAAAGGGTGTGGCTACTCTGCGACTCCATGTTGACTGTTGGGTTTACTGTTTAGTGTAAAAGAAAAAATTTATATTTTTTTAATATATTTAAAAAATAAAAAAAATACATCAATATATTTAAAATCACTTCCTTAATCATTAAATAAAAAAAAAATTAACCAAACGGTCAAATGGAATAGGCAAATGTAGAGGGCAAAGTAGTGATTCTCATAATAAAATAAAATGAATGCCACCACTCAAGTGCTTCCATCTACATTGTCCATTTGTTGGGAAAAAAAAAAAATAGCCCATTGAATTCACATTTAAGGAACTGTTTGAATAATAAGATAAAATAAAATGATTTTAGATAAAAGTTAAAAATTGAATAAAATATTATTTTTTTTAATATTATTATTATTTTAAGATTTAAAAAATTAAATTCTTTATTATATTTTATGTATAAATTTAAAAATATATATAATAATAAGATAAGATGAATTAAAAATATTTCTCAATCCAAATAACTCGGTACCATCTCTTTTAACTCCATTCCTTACAAATTGGCAGCAAGAGCATGAGGGTTTTCTTCTCAACCATGTGGGATGGTTTCTTCTCACCCCTTCAATTATTGCTTCTCATGTTCTAGGTATATTTTAAGTGATTTCCTTTTCCGAATACGCACGACACTGAAAATTATATTTTAAGTAATCTCTATATTGTAAAAATATATTGATAATCATGGACATGATCTTTGCCTCCCACTAAAACAAAGATTCTTCAAACTTTGGGGTAAAATAAAAAATATTCATCTATTATTAAAAATATATAATTTAAATATTTATATTATAATAAAAATAATAAATAATAAAAATATCTTATATTTTATATCGTATAAATACTATTCATTTTTTTCCGCTGGGGCCAAAGTGGCCCACTTAAAGCGGGCTTTAGATGTTTCGGCCTTACCTACTCCTGTCATTCCAGATTTCTTTAACCTTTATTCTGGTGCTACTTTTCAAAGTTTACAAGTTTTGGCACGGAGAAAGTAAAGAAGGATTATGTCAACGGTAGAAAAAAAAATAAAAAAAAAGTAAGTCGAGATTAGATGTTTTATATAAAAATTAAAAATTAAATAAAATATTATTTTTTAATATTATTATTAAATTTAAATTTAAAAAAATTAAATTATTTATTATATTTTATATATAAATTTAAAAAAATTATAATAATAAAATAAGATGAAATGAAATGAATTGAGATAATTTATCAATTTAAATAACGCCAAATTAGTAATTTTAAAAGAGCCCCCACAACAATTAAGGACTCTACTCCAAAAGAATGTCCATTTCACCTACCAAACGCGTTTTCTTCTTTCTCAAATACAAAAATTTTAGATTTATAAAGGTATTTTTGTGAAAGAAAAAATTTCAATCTATAAGTATGTTTGTTAGAATATTCATGATTATAACAAGTTTCATAATAAATAGTTATTTACATGTTGATTTATAAATAATAAAAATTCTTATTTATATAAATTATATTCTAATTTAGTATCCACCCTTAGAAGTTTGTGTGTTAATTTTTAAACACCTAATTGTCCAATATATTTGTTGTGCATATTGAAAATAAGTAAAAAAATAAAAATAAAAATCGAGAATAATTAGAAGGATATCAAAACCTTCTCACCAAACTATTAGGAATTTATGCTTTACATCCTAAATAATCAAAACCTACACATTGCAATGTTGCATCTTCAAATTATTAAAACTTGACATTTTGCACTCTAATTTAATAAAATATATTTATCTCTTAATAAACTAATAAAACTTCAAGCGGAAAACCTCCCCCTTTATAAATAATAATAATAATAATAATAATAAAACTTCAAGACTTGGATGACGGGGGATGTCGAACGTCATTCAATCATACTTTACGCTTTCCTTTAATACAAAGAAAATAACTTGGCTTTAATTTAAATAAACACTAGGAGTGTAAATTTAAATTGAAAAATTGGTAAACCGGTCTGAACTGGACCGATTTTACTGGTTTTGAACCGGTCCAGTCCGGAACCAGTTTCTAAAATGCGTAAACCGGTTGGAACCGGTTCGATTCCGGTTTTGAGATTTTCCGGACCGGACCAGACCGATTGATAAAAAATATATATAAAAACTAATATTTCATATATAAGTTTTATATATAATTAGGGGTGTAACCGATCCGGTCCAGTCCGATTTTGGACAAAATCTTAGACCGAACCGGTATGACCGGTTTTATATTTTTCAAAACCGATTACGCACCGATTACCCCCCTAAACCGGTACTTCCGATTTTACTGGTTTCCGGTCCGGTTTTCTGATTTTTTTTAAAATGTAAAATTGATATTAGTATAATATTAGACTATTAGATAGCTATATATTAGTATATATTAGTATTAGTTATAAACTATATATTAGTAGAACTATATAATACATAATCAATTACATTTTCATTTTTAAGATTAAACTTTTATTTTATAATAACATTAACTTATATATAATTATATTAATAGCATATGATCAAACAAATTACAAATGTTTATATTTAAAATTAACATTTTGTGTTATAAATTATAAATTATAATATGAAATTATTTCATATATGATATATAATTATATTATATATATATTTCACATATAATTATAAATTCTATATAAAACTTATATATAAAATATTATTTTTTATATATATTTGATCAACCAGTCCGGTCCGGTCTGAAAAATCTCAAAACCGGAACCGGACCGGTTCCGGCCGGTTTATAAAATATGAGAACCGGTTCCGGACCGGACCGATTCAAAACCGGTAAAATCGGTCCTGTCCGGTCCGGTTCAGACCGGTTTACCGGTTTAAATTTACAGCCCTATATATAATTTATAATTATATGTGAAATTTTTATATATATAATATAATTATATATCATATATGAAATAATTTCATATTATAATTTATAAATTATAACATAAAATATTAATTTTAAATATGAACATTTGTAATTTGTTTATCATATGCTATTAATATAATTATATATAAGATAATGTTATTATAAAATAAAAGTTTAATCTTAAAAATGAAAATGTAATTGATCATGTATTATATAACTATACTAATAGTCTAATATTAATACTATTAGTCTAATATTATACTAATGTCAAATTTACATTTTAAAAAAATCGAAAAATCGGACTGGACCGAACTGAAAACCGGTAAAACCAGAAGTATCGGTTTAGGAGAATAACTGGTGCGTAATCGGTTTTGAAAAATACAAAACCGGTCATACCGATTCAGTCCAAGATTTTGTTCAAAACTGGACCGGTTACACCCCTAATGAAAACTAGTGGAGTGTTGGATGCCCACTTCATCTCCTTTTGCACGTAGAACTTATACAATTATGAATATTATATGTTATGATAAATGTTTTATGATACATAATTCTAGTTAAAAAAAACTTTGTAACTTGTGTAACACATTTTAGATTAACCTAAGAATCTAACAAAAAATCGTAGCATTTAACTTTTTCTGAATAAAGTAATTTATGTAATTCGTTGTAATACCACGTCTTATAAACTTCTTGTAATAAAATTTTTACGTAAATTTAACACTTTTATTTTAGGGAGATTTAGCACTTCTTTTAACTTAAATAGGAATGTTCTTTTTCTATTGATGTTGGGCCTAGGCTCCATTATTTCAGCATGTGATGTGCATGTGTTACTTTTGAATTGATGTGACACGAATTAATATGATAATATCAATAAAAATGACTAGCTTTAAAATACTTCAATAAAAAAAAAAAAAAATCTCTTCTTTTGATTGTAATTTTTTTTTATCTTTGTGTCTAGTTTATTTTTATAATTCATCTCATTTTATTTAATTACTTTATATAAAAAATAAAAAATTTAATTTTTTTATCTTAAAATAAAAATAATATTAAAAAAATATTTTATAATAATATTTTATTTAATTTTTAATTTTAATTTTAACTTATTTAAAATATTTTATTAATTTAAATCACTTAATATTTTTAATTGATATCAATTTATTCAAGGGAAAGTGACATGACAGACGGTGGATAATGGCAGCTCTAGCTTGGCCACTTCATAACTTTCCCATGAACCTTCCGTAGAGCGGCACGCCGGCGGAGCCCTTGTATTGAGATGTCCAAAATGCCCTGGTTAGGGTCACAGTCTCTGTCATGGAGCTTCCGGTAACTGGTTATTGGCTGGCTTGGAGAAGCAGGCTACTGACTCCGACTGTCTGTGTCTGTGTATGTGTCTCTCTTTTTCTGTCGTCGTTGAGGACGTGATGGCTGATGCTGTAGCGACGCTGAATTTCACAGCAAATTCAGGTCGTTGACGCGTTGTACTGTCTCTTCCCCCCTCCCCCATCTCTCCTTCGGTCCAAGTTCCAACCAATTACATAGACTTTCCCATCAATTCTCTCTCTCTCTCTTACCCTTTTTGTTGGGCAGAAAAAAAAAAACTTTTTGGTGTCCAGCAAAATCAGAAGTATTAGCTCACTTTGCAGTGATTGGCTTTTATTTTACCTTCTTTATTTTTTCTGGCAATCCGATGCTGTTTTGATTTGTGTGGTATAGTTTTGTTTTGTTTTCTCTGGGTTCTTATCAATGAAGGAACGCCAGTCTTGAGGATTGTGGAGTTTTCACGAGTAAGAAGATCCTGTGCTCTTTGTACCGTTCTCTGACAGAGATATTCGCTCTCATGCATGGGAGAGCTGTGGTGAAGATACTCTGAAAAGTTAAAAGTCTGCTCGGAATACGGGTGAATTTGAAGGAACTGATGCGGTTTAAGAGCTGGGTTGTGGTGATTTTTCAATAGTTAAGAGCCTCTAGTGGTTTGAAAGTAACTTGCAGAGTTTTAATTTTTTCTTTACTGAAGGGGGAATTTGTGGGGGGAAGCTGCGGTTTAAGAGTTGGGTTTCGCTCGTTTTGATCGTAGAAGGGCTTCTTTAGCTGAAAAAAAAGAAGGCCACGGAGTCTAGTTGCTTCTTAGTAAACAGGGAACACAGCTTTCTGATCATCGTTCTGGTTTCCTCTCCACCGGGTAAGGATTCGTTCCTGTTGTTCCTTAAGCTCCAACTCAACTTTCTGGTTTCAAATTATTTTTTCTTCTAAGGAGAGCCTAATTTTAACTTTCCGAATTGGAACTGCAGAAGACCTTTTATTATTTTTTCATGGCCTACAACTTCATCCCTCAAGCCAATTAATCTAGGGTTCCTGTCCGTGGATGATGAAGTAACGATGACCATAGAGTCAAATTTTGAAAAAGCTACTCGGTATAGGAGGAAAAGAATAAAGAGAGTGTCGGTGTAGAAAGAAAGATTGGCTGAGCAGGATTACATCTATATGAAATCCTTGTGCATATCAACCCCAAATTCTGTAATATGAATTTATCTTTCTGGTGAGACTTGTATATGATCACTGGAAGTGAACTCTCACGCAGCATATATCAAGCTAAATAGTTGTTAGGATGGTATATCTAAAAAAAAAATGGATGGGGAAGTTAATGCTTTTGCTACTGTTCTGGCATCATTTTGCCATTTGTCGACAATCGTATTCCGTGTGTGAGTTTAATGAAGAACTTTGGTATACCATGGCATATATGGTGCTGCATGTGGAATTGCTTTATTTTGCATTTGCAAACTTAGTAATTATGTTCCGAGCGTGAAGTTATGGTGTTTTTATTTTGGATATTGTGGAATGTTATCTATATAGCATCTTGATTTGATACGTTCTGTTAGACGCTATGAATAGATTCTTTTGAGAACACAGCATGACTGATGCTTTCAATTGTTACTGAACCTACAGATCTAAGATAATCCCCCTTCCCAATGGGGTCTGATGTTGCTGAGGTAGTGGACAAACAGTCTGTTCCTTGTTCCTTCAAGGTACCATTACCATGATCTTTTTTCCCTCAGATTTGGCTTACATCTATTGATTTTTCGCTGCATATAACTTGTGAAAAAATGGATGAAAATCGATTACAGTAAAAAAAATGAGTAGAAATCTCATGATCCGGTCCATCCATTTTTTTACAAGATACATCCAGTGAAAAAATACTAGGTATAAGCCAAATATTTATTCCTCTTTAGGTGGAATGCTCTGATTTGAATTGGAGTACTTTTTTATTTGCAATGTATATGGGTCGCAATGACATGACCCATGCATTCATGAGTTTTAGATATATCAGCAGTAATTGATATAATCACTTTTGTTTCTCGGTTTTGGTATTGGCCTTAGTTTTTGTTTGTTGGTAAAATCCCATACCTTTAACACGTGGGCAAGATTATATGTACAAGGACACCTAGTCTTTAATTCTTTTGAAACAAGAATATTGTGTTTCCTTTATGAAGTGGAAACCCCAGTTTCTGAAGTGAAACTAGAAACTGGAAAACGTGCTTTTAATATAATTTGATCAAGATAGTAAACTCACAAAATGTTGTTTATCCAAAGGTATTGATCTAATCAAATTGAGAGTGCATATACTTTTTTTCCCTGATGGCGGAGGGTATTATTTCTCAAGAATGACAAGCACTGTGGCTGCCTTGTGATTCTTATGAAATGAAGATTTAAGTCTGACCTCATTTAAGTCTTTGAATAGTCTCTGTACTTCTACTTAAGTTTTCTGTTATATCACATCGAAGTATCTCATTATGATTTTCTTCATGATTGCAGGTGCATTGTTTAATGTGCACTAAATTTCAGAAATTGGTTACTAGAATATCAAGAATATTTCCAGCAATAGAAGAGGCTCGCCCTCGATCCTCATCAGGAATACAGGAACTATGCTCATTAAACGATGCAATTGAGAAAGCCAATCGACTTCTTCAGCACTGTAGCGAGTCTAGTAAACTTTATCTGGTTTGTGATTTCTTCAATAGGATAAACAAAGTAGAGTAATGTGAACACTTTCTGCTGCATTTCACCAAAGTGAGAATAACCATAAACAAGCCAAAAGGAACTTGACAGAAACAGAATCATGCCATTTGACCTTGAGGATAGTAATTTCTAATTTGTCTGTGCATTGCCAAAAGTATATAAATATGTACAAATAAACAAATAAAATAAGTTTTTCTATGCTGGTGAACTCGAGAAGAGAACGAGAATTTAAAAAAAAAAAATTGCTGTTAAAGAACATAACCTGCACATGCTATTTTATATTTTGGGGTAAAATACATATGCTGATTGATTGTGTCATTAGTGGTTTGATTTAAGCCCTACAAGCTACAATCCATGGTGGAAATTATGTTTGTATGACGGATTATGGTCTATCATTTCCAATTGGAACTTTACTGGAGTAAAACATGTTCTGGAATGTTCTTGTTGTTGATGAGCATTTTAATAAGCTTGCTCCTATATATTTTTTTAAGAAAAAAATATTTAACGAAGAGTGTGCATGTGAATGCATTAGACTACTTGCTCTTCTGTTGTTAGATCTAATAGCTGTGTCAAAGCTGATGAATTAACAAGTAGTTTTCTTCATTTATAAACTGTGTAGTTGTTCCAAATTTTTTTTATTGTTAAATGTCAATCCATAGCTGATAAGGCTCACAATTGACTCTCAGGCAGTTACAGGGGATGTAATAGCCTCAAGATGTAAAAGATCAAGGAACTTTTTGGTGCAATGTTTAGGTCAACTTCGAACTTTGCTTCCACTTGAGTTAGGTGAAGAGGTTCGTCATTACATGCCCTTTTGAGCTTTCTCTTCTTTTTCTTTTTTTTTACATTTTCAATCCCCCCAGCCAAAAGAAAAAAAAAAGGAGAAAAAAAAATGGTTAGTGGATGCATTTGTATTGATATGAGAAGAAATCGTTATTATATCCGAGCAGTTCCTTAGTTATATTTTGTTTCAAAATTTACAGTATTCTTGTTCCCTTAGCTATCGAGTGTGCTAGTAATATAGTTGTAGATTAAGCCAACCATTCTCTCTGGATTCTGATGCATATAACCAAATTGGGAACCTGTTTAAAGAAAATGTGGTCCCATTTCCCAATTTTCCTGCTTTCAGTCTAGTTTCTAGGTATTCGGTCCCCTCCCCTCTCTTCACATATACAAAACTGGAAAAAAAAAAAAAAAAAAAAAAAAAAAGAAAGAAAGAAGAAGAAGAAAAAGAAGAAGTCTGGCAGAGCAACTTCTGGGTCTAGAAACTTTGTGGGTAATAACCTGTCACATTGCTATGCTAGATTTGTTCCATAGTTTCTTCCTTGATACACTCGGTTCACTTTGAAGACCGCATCATCTCTGACGTATGTATTTAACCTGTGTTTATTGGTTTGTAATGAAAAGTATAAGGCTTTTTGACCTCTCGGTTAAAGCTCGTAACTGAGCCTAATTTGCTAGGTGCAGCTAATGATGAAATCTCATTTACAGATCTCTCACATCATGGATGATCTTAGGCATGCGACATTTACCCTGGAATCATCTGAAGAAGAGGCTGGTAAGGCTGTGCGAGGATTGCTCCATCAGGATGCTTCTGCAACAGACTCAGTGGAATATGAAGTAAGAGCTCTACAATTGGCAGCTTCAACACTTCATATTACATCCCCAAAGGCTATCTTGATAGAGAAACGATCTATCAAGAAGCTGCATGATAAAGTCAGTGATAGTGACCCAACTAAAAAGAAGATTTTAAAATATCTCTTGTATCTATTGAAGAAGTATGGAAACTTAATCCTGCAAGAGCAATCGAGGAATGGCCATGATCAGCATGAAGGAGCATTTGCATTTCAGAAATGCAGACATAATTCTGGATTTAGCCAGTCTGTTGAAGTGGATTCGCTCATAAGATCTCGGCATCATGAGGACCAAATTGACTTCTCAAGCAGAGCTACACCTCCTGAGGAATTTAAGTGTCCTATATCGTCAAGATTGATGCATGATCCTGTTGTCATCGCTTCTGGACAAACATTTGAGAGGATTTACATACAGAAGTGGTTTGATGAGGGAAATGATACATGTCCAAAGACTAAAATGAGACTGGCCCAGCTCTCATTGACTCCCAACATGGCCATGAAGGATCTAATATCAAGGTGGAGCATGAGGCATGGAGTCACCATTCCTGATCCAACTATTCCACCAGCATTCCTTCACTCTTGGGAAGCTTCTTCCACTTCCATTGCTAGCTTTGGAAGTTCTATGAATGATCTACGCCTTCCGATGGATCTCAGCAACGTGTCACTTGGATCTTTAGATACCAGTTACAATTCGGATTCATCAAACACTAAGACAGCAGATGGTTTAAACTTGAATCCTGTACAGACAAAACATGAGCACAAACGTCAATCTTATGCAAGTATACATGAGACAGCTTTGGAATCTCTATCGAGACTAGCTGAACTTGAATGGGAATCCCAATGTGAAGCCATTGAAGATATCAAAAAGCATCTGAATAACAGCGAAGAAGCTTGTCAATTTATGTCATCTGACAATTTTGTTGAGCCGCTTGTTAGATTTTTGAAGGATGCAAATGACCTGCATGACTTGAGAGCTCAAAAAGCTGGATCTCAATTGCTGCTGGCATATGTGAGCAGAAGCAGGTCTGTTACTCTGTTGATGAACATGCAATGGATTGTGTTCAAAGGCAACTGATATCTTTTAAGTCAAGGTTTTTCTTACTGTGTTAACTTGAATTCAACTGGTGTGGCAAGTTCAATATCCCATTCGGTGCCTAGTGAATTGAGAATTATGAGATTTTGATTATGTTGGGAACAGTTGGTATTAAATGTTTAGCCTGCTGATACAGCATGATTTAATCCAAGACCTTGTGTTGGTTTAGAACTCTATCTTATTGCTTGCACTGATGTTTTTTTCATAAAATGGAATTTCATAACAATTGACAGTTCAAAATATATAATAAAGAGGGTGCATGTCTTTCCTTGATTTCTCTGACTTTTACTTTTAATTATCATGTTTCCTTTATGCATGAGCTCATGTATAACGCTACTTTGTGTTGCTTCATTCAGAAGTGGGATCTCATACTTATGTGAAGAAGCATTCAGTCCCTTGGCCACTGTTCTTGGTTCAGAAGCAACAGAAGAAAGTCTAGCCATATTGGAAGTGTTATCTGGCCACCAGTACTGTAGAGATAAAATCAAAGCATCTGGTGCTTTAACTTCTATCCTAAAGATGCTCGACTCCTGTAACAGAGAGTTCCAGGAACGGGCTATCAAAATTTTGTGCAATTTTTCCTCAAATATTGACATTTGCTCCCTCATTGTATCTTTGGAATGCATCCCAAAATTGGTTCCTTTGTTAGATAGCAGTATTGGAGGAAATTGTGTACTTCTATTGAAGAATTTATGCAATACTGATGAGGCTAGGGTATCTGTTGCTGAAACTAATGGATGCATTGCCTCTGTTGCTAAACTACTTGGGTCTGACAGTCACGAGGATCAAGAAAATGCAATTGCTGTTCTCCTTTCATTGTGCTCTCAACGTGTTCAGTATTGTCAGTTGGTCATGGATGAGGGTGTCATTCCTGATCTTGTTGATATATCTGTCAACGGAAATGACATGGGCAAGGCAAGTGCATTGGAATTGCTCCGGTGCTTAAGAGATGTTGAGTATGTTGATGATCAAGCATGCATCAGATCTGATATTGATTTCCCGAGTGAGTCTCCAAATCTCTCTGAAGAAAGGAAACCATCAAAGACATCTCGGTTTTTCGGAAAAATATCAAAGTTCAAACCCACTTCTCTTCCCACAAGAAAGAAGAAATGAAACTGGTGCCTTCAGCTTATTTTAACCCTGTGCTGACTTGAAATATTGTAGCAATATGCTGTAGTAAATGAAATAGAATTTTCTTGGTGAGATTCTCTTTTTCTCCTAAACTGTAGAGATTTCTGTAATTCTGTTTATCTGCATTGGAGGAATGAATTAGCCATGTATGGTAGGCGGGGTGGATGGATTTTTGGGATCTATTACTGAATGCTTCAAGTATTGATTCATTATGTTTTTGTTGCCATTTTTAGGATATTAACTTGACAAACGTGTACATTTTTGTGCTGTTCTATGTTGTATTTTAATAAATTTCATGTTTGTTTTAGTTCAATAGTTAGTCAGGGACTCAGAAGACCTTATTTGTTTTTACAGATGAGATAAAATGAAATAAAATGAGTTGAGATAAAAATTGAATAAAATATTATTAGAATATATTTTTTTAATATTATTTTTTGTTTTGATATTTGAAAAAGTTGAATTTTTTATTTTATTTTATGTAAAAATTTAAAAAAAAGATAAAATAAAAATAGTTGTAAAAGCAAACGAGATCCAAATTTACCATTTGTGGGAGGCTGAGGTTGCACCCCGGGGACATGTAAGATTAGGTTAATCTCAAACGTTTTTTATTTTGACATGTGGACGCGGGAAAAAATTAGAATTATTTTTTAGTCCCAAATTTACTTTATACGGGAAATGCATTTTTAACATATTTTTGTCGCATAATCCTTTGGGAGGCCTTTTCATAATATACTTGGGTCATCATGAGGTGCGAACTAATTCATAAAATACACAAAAGCCGAATTAACCTTAGGAACCCCAAGCATTTACGAAGCATGCACTATAAGCATGGAGTTCTTTAAGCACGAGGCTCGTAAACAAAACATTTATCTTTTCTTCTTTGAATATTATTTTTTTGACTTTGATATTGGAGGTGTCATGGACACACTCAACCACCATCTTTTTATTCTTTTGCAGTCGCTTGACAATGTTCAAAGCTGGTGGCTACAAAACACGCATTAATAGTTGGTGTCATCTATAGGATTTGATAGTTGTTTTGGTCCAATAGCATCAGCGTGCCTTTGGTATGGCAGCCACGATGTGTTCCTAAGCAAACCTTGAGCAGAAAGTTACATCAACAGACATGGAGGGAAGATTTGCATAAACGGAAGAATGCATGAAGTAAATGACCTTAGATATGGAGGCCTTCTAATGGGAGAACGAGACCAAAACAGTGAAATGCTAAGTTCAAAGAAGGTGCTGAACCCAATTGGATTGAATGGCTAGAGGGGAAGTCACAAAACGCTAGCGAGGTACCACCCGAAGACGAGGAATGGAAGAGGATGAGCAACAAGCTACACAACCTTATGGGCAAATACAAGGAAATGGTGAAGAGAATAGAGGGATCATCCTTCGTTGACCAACTGTTCAGCAGCACAAACTTTTCTTACAGCGCTTAAGTGATGGTCATCCCACTTCTGCCTAAGTTCAGAGCTCCCCAAGTAGAGATGTACGACGGGTCTAAGGACCCCAATGAACATCTGAAAATATTCAAGACCCACATGACGTTGTACGGTTTTTTCGAAAAATCGCGTGTTGAGTGTTCCCTCTGACACTGAAGGGCTCCGCCCAGGCATGATTCGGAGCCTTGCAACTGGGTATCATCAGCAACTTTGAAGAGCTAGGTCTGAAATTCTTAACATAGTTCATGGCCAACAAGAAGAATAGGAGACCGACCACCTATCTCCTCACTATGAAACAGTAGGAGGATGAGAGTATGAAGGCATATCTATGTCGATTCAATAAAGAGCTCATGACAACGGATGAGCAAGATGAGAAGATCACACTGGCGGTGCTCTTAGGTGGCATCTGGCCCCGAAGCCCCTTTCATGGGAGAAATAACACGAAGAACCCTGGCCACCTTGTGGGATTTCATGGACCGGACTAACGACTTTGTCAACGCTGAAGATACCCTTAAAGTCCTGACTGCTTCGAGAGGACCCAAGCGGGGTGCCAACATGAAAACCCACGAGAAGGAACCTAAAGTAAGGAAGGGGCAACACGAGAGAAGGAGTTACGGTGGCACTGCCCCACAGAAAGTGCACTCAAACATGAACATGCAAGCGCGGGATGAAGGGCACCTGCGGGGAGGCTACAAACATGGCCAGATAGCTTGTAGGTACTGCACCTTTCACAATGTGGAAGACCATCAAACCGAAGATTGTCATCACCTAAGGAAGAAGATGAAAGAGATCCAAGAAAAGATGCTTGGACATTAGGGCACCCGCCACTTATCACTGCCCCGACGAGTAATGGGAGAAAGACAAGAACCAAGATGGGAAGATCGCTAAAGTAAGAGCTCAAGAAGGAGGAGAAATGAGCAAAGTTCTCCACGATGGAACTAGAATAACTTGCCATTGGGCGAGATCCATACCATAGCTAAGAGACTCACCAGTAGAGGCACATCCGCATCCAGTAAGAAGCATAAGCTAAAAAGGCAAGATATGAGGAAGTCTTCAGTGTCAGGAGGCCGCTCAAGCAAGCCTAAAACCAAAAGATCTCGGTAGTTTCCTTTGATAATGTCGACTGCGAAGGGGTGATCTACCTGCATGATAACTCTCTGGAAGTAATGATGCTAGTGGCCAATTTCACTACTAGGAGGATATTAATAGACAACGGCAGCTCGGCCGAAAATCCTATTATGGGAGGCCTTCATAAAAATGGAGATCAACCAAGATCGACTGCAGCCATCCCCCACACCATTGAGGGGATTCTCCAATGAGGAGGTACAGTTGTTAGGTTCCACAACCTTGCTGTTGACTGTTGAGACATGAAGACTCACAGCGACCATCATGGTGGACTTTCCCATGGTCAAGGCTCCTTCCTAATACAACGCCATAATTGGGCGGCCAACACTGAATAGCTTGAAGGTGGTGAGCTCGACATATCATTTAAAGATGAAGTCTCTAACGAAGGCTGGCGTAAGGGTGATACACAGCAAACAAATGGTGCCGAGGGAATGTTAAGTGCAAGAATTAAAGAGTAAGAAGTGCGGCGGCCACACGACGGAGTAGCTGAGGGGCAAGAAATCAGCTTCCTTACCTAAAGACTTCCAAAGCTCAGCCAAAGGCTGTTGAGTTTGAACTTTCACTCAAAATAATGAATAAAAAATCCAGATCAGTTTTACTTGCAAGTATACAGGTGTTGTAGTACTTTACAGGACCGAATCCATAGGGATTGACTAATGTGATAAAGAGAAAAAAATAAAAATAGATTATTAAAAGGAGCGTGCAATCAAAAAGAAAAGAGATTACATATATGAGAATTTTTAAAGTAACAAAAATATAACTGAAATAATAAAATAAAACAATATAGAGAACGACTAAGGCTTCGAGGATCCGTCTAATAATTTAGAATATTATTTCCAATCAATTTAGCTCAGTTAGACTAGAATAAAGATTCCGTCTAACTGGAGGATTTAACAATTAAGCCCAAGAAAACTAATCACCAAAAATTAAGTTTGAATAATCGATAGTATAAATATTTAAAAATCCATTTGATTACCACAGAGATTCTTCAAGCATCCAATGTATTCGAAAATCACAATGGATCAAGAAAAGTATATAGATAATCAAAGTTTCTAATAATAATACCAAAAATTCTTTCGATTACTAAAGATTAAGTTTGAACAATTTATGGTAGAAACATTCACGAGTCTAATTGATTACCACAGGGATTCTTCAAGCATCCAATGTATTCGGAAATCACAATGGATCAAGAAAAGTATATAGATAATCAAAGTTTCTAATAATAACACCATTCAATTGATCAAACTCACAATATAAACTCTATTGTTGATCCAAAACAATATTTAAATCATTAGACTTCACCTCTAACCTTGAAAATGCAGACATGTAGTTTATAACTCCAAACTGAAATAATAATAAAAATAATAAAACAAAAAAAAATAAAATCACACTTGAAATAATAATTCTACTCAACTCTACTCAACTCCTAATTACAAAAAACTATAACTGTTTTATTTCTCTCCTAAAATCTGCAAAACTTTGATTCTCTTTCTTCGTTCACTTCAAGCCTTTTTATAGGCTTCAAAAGGCACAAAGAATAATTGTCGTGCTGTGTCGTCGTCCACTGAAGAGAAAAAGATATATCTTCTCGCTGGCCGTCCTGTGTGTTGTTTCCCACTGCCAAAATCCCACTTCTTTTCTTTTCTTTATTCTTCCATTTCTTTTCGGCATCACATGTGTGTTTCTATACTTTATTCTTCCATTTCTTTGCGTCTGTTTCTTTTCTTTTCTTTCTTTCTTTTTCTTTCAGCTTCTTTTTCTTTCATTCTTTTTCTTTCGGCTTTCTTTAACAGTGCATCTTCTAGCAGCAAGTCCATATCCTTCTTTAGTTTATTCCTCCCCTTTCTATTACAGAATGCATTTAACCGAATGGGTCCTCTAGCGTGCATCTCGTTCCAGCGTACTGCCAACCAACCCAGTGAAACCGAGGCTTCTTCCACGTGGATCTGCTGCTGCTCTGTAAAACGAAAACTGCATGCATTATTGCTCCAGTTGGTCTCGTGTGAATGGAGAGCATCTGCGGTAACGCACTGCATCTGCATGCATTATTGCTCCACCAAGCCGTGTCTTCTGCTGTGGTCCGAACGCACTGCGTTTACGTTGGTGCTGCTGCGCTGTTGAGGATGAACGTTGGCAGCGAGGTGGAGGTGCTTCCGGGGCTGTAGTTGCGCAATGGTGCATGCTTGGCTCACTGGTTGTGGAGGTGCAGCGTTGCTGGAGGTTGAAGATGGTGGCTCTCGGAAAGGTGGTGGATGCGTAGCTTGATGGTGTTCGGAGTAGTGCTACTGGAGGAGGCTGCACGGTGGCTCTTGGTGATGCCGGTCGGCTTCGAATGGTGGCTGGGCGGAGGAGAAAAAATGCACGCATGGAGTCTGTGTGCAGATGGACGGAAGTTGAAGATGACGAAAACGACTTGTCGTTTTTGTCTATTGACTAAACGACAAGTCGTTTAGAACAGAGGGGCTTTTAATTCGACAGACAAAACGACACGTCGTTTTAGTCCATGGACTAAACGCACGTCGTTTAGTCCAGCTGCCGAATTCAAACCAATCACAAAACGACATGTCGTTTTGTCTAGTTGACCAAACGACATGTCGTTTAGCCTGCGCAGAAAATTAAAAATAAAATAAAATAAAACAGACAGAATAAATAATAATTACATAAACAAAAATAAAACTAGAAAAATAAAATAAATAATTAAATAAAGATAAAAAAAAATTAGACTAAAATATTAAAAGTGTGTTGTGCATGTGAATAAATATTGTACAATTAAATCACAAGTTATAAAAATAAGCATAAACTATGCTTCTAATCAATTTAAATCACAACTTGAATTTATGCCTCTTAATCATTTTTTCATCTAAAATCAATAATAAAATAGTAAAACAATTAAAAATGTATTGATTTTAACTATATAAATTATGCAATAATGTAGCTCAATCAAAGGCCAACCAAGAAAAAGCCTGAAAGGCCAAATGTACTAGGAACGAGAAATAGTTCCCTCACTTGTTCCTCACAGACCTCAACTCATTCTTGAGTCGCTAGTGGGACTCGCCCAACTCCACATACAAGTCCTCTACTTTGTCCTTATTCCTATGGAGTGCAGCGTTCTTCACTGTAAGCGCCTCCTTCTCCAAGTCTCTGCAGGCTTCCCCGGCTTCTGCCAATGAGGCAACATAGCTCAAAAAGCACTCTTGGGTGTCCTTCAACTCCTCGAAACGAAGTGCCTGCCTTTGCTCCATGTAACCCTTACTTTTGACTGGTAGCGAGACACTTCCTGCCTCAACTCCTCCATGCCCTTTAAGAGATCGGATGCTTTCCTACGGAGGTGACCAATGATCTCCAACAAAGACACGTTGCGAGCCCCAACTTCAGCAAAGGCCTTCTTGGCATTCTCCTTCGCAATCTAAAGCCTGAACATTTTATGGATGGCCTGCTTGCCGAGACTATACCAAGCGTGGGCCTCGTTCTTCGCCTTAGCCCGACCATCCACAACCCAAGCTAGGAAATAAAGCCCCTGCCAAATGAAACTAGTCAGACAAGAGAAAAAAGGAATTGCTACTATAGATCAAAGAGGAAACAAAAAGCCCTACCGAAGAAAGGATGCTCCTGAGTTGATCAACCACCTCCCATATGGTCGCGGCCCTACTCCATTAGACTTCGACAGGCGAGACATGGAATGGCCCTCCCGACTTTGAGGTGTCAAGCCACTCGGTGGCCCAAGGGAAAAGGGTTGGGGGTGTCGGACGTTTGTGATGTCGAGGGCCCCTCAGACTTAGGGTCTTTGGCTTCCCCACTCCCCGATTGCAAGGAAAGATTAACATACCAAATCAACCCGCAGGGAAACCTCCTCGAGGGCGGCGTCCTGCTTGGAAAACCCACAGGGTGGGAGGAGGAGGCTAAAGACTCATCCTCACTAGCATCACGAAGTCTTCACAAGAAAATCCCTTGGGGGTAATGGGCTCGATAGGTGCCTCACCATCAAAAGTCGTAGCAAGGCTAAAGCCCGAAGAATGGGGCCGTCATCAGCATGACTCCAGATGGTTCCCTTCATCTTGCAAGAAAGATCCTTAAAAGTCAACGGGTGATGAGCCCCTTGAAGTGCGACACCCGAAGCGGCGAAGGCACCATTGGTCTCCTCAAGTGCTCCACAACAGCAGGCTCTTTAGGCACACCAGGTGTCGAGTCCAACCTCAAGGAACGCCGCCTCTAACTCTGCAATGTCTTGGTTGGGACTAGCCACCATCCCTTGGATGCCTCGTAGGGTGGAAGGGATGTCTAGGCCAGCGTTGAGATCCTCCTGATCGGGGGCACCTCCACATTGCCCCCGGAGACTTCTTCTCTGCCCCTCCCCCTGATAAAGCCTTATAAGGCCTTTTCAAGCCTATGAGAAAGGTGATCCCTCAAGAAATGGTGGCATCCCACATGAGACTGATCTGACGCCACCAAGAACAATCGATGTTGGCCCTGGTCAAGAGGGTGTTAGTCCAGACCTCTTCTTAGTGCTCCTGGACCCAAGAATATACAAAATGTATGTGAGCTAGCTCTCGCTCATAATGGTCCACCAGATCTTCCTATCGTCGGGGACGATCCCCTAGTCAAACCAAATGGGAAACTCCTAGGCGGTGGCTTTGTTGATCGAAAACTCTCATCTCCAACCCGACAAGAAGAAGAATTTGAAAGTAGATCTAAGGAGCGAAGAAGAGGAAGAGATCTAGGTAGAAAAAGAGGGTGTCGATTGAGAAACTCAGAAACTAGAAACAAGGTAAGGGTCATATGGAGAACAAGATGAGGATTTAAGCAAGGGGAAGGCATTGATTGAGAAGCCTCAATAGGAAATTGACAAGACATGTAGACACAAACGTTGCGTCCATTCCTGAGACATGGGAATATGCAGTGACAACTGAATTTAAGTGGGTGAGTGGAAACGTGCTGAGGAGAAAAAATTCCCGTGGTAAAAATTAGTGGGATAACTAGAAATGGGCTTTTGTAACCAGCCATGCTTGTCCCACTTTGCCTCAACTAGAGGGTCGTTACTTGGAGAGCCAAGAAGTGAAAGGAAAGAGGCCCAACCAGCCTAGGAAGAGAGGAGTAAGGAACGCACTCTCAGACGCGACACATTAATGAGAGAAAGGCTGGTCGGGATCCTGTCCTCAACATGATTAGCCGTATTAAATGCGAAGTCAAATGGCTCGCACTAGAGGTTGAGGAACAGTGGGTGATCATTTTAGAGGTAGGAAAGTCAGAGAACTCTCTAGAAATAGGGGTATAAATAAGAGAATGATGAAAAGGAAAAAAGATTAATCACTATCAGAAAACTCCTAGCTCTTTTTATCTTTTGCAGATGCTTGACGGAGCTGGTGGCTACAAAACATGCCTTAACAATATTATTTAAAAGCCTCTACACTACACATCATCTATATGACATAATTTGATTTATAAGACTCAAATTTTAAGATGATTTGTGATGTAAAGACTTTAAAATAGAGTTATTCTAAACTTAATTGTGAGTTGCACTCTATTTTTACGATTGATCATTGATTTTTTAAGCAAAATACTATTATATTTTTTGTTGTAATAAACTCTAATACTGAAATATGAAATCTTATAGGGTGTAATGTATTCTCTTATCTTTTTAAATACTTAAATCTTGTAATTGTAAAGTTAATATCGATACCATATAAAAGTAAGGAAGCTTTGGTTACTAACCCCCTTTGCTTAGACCAATTTGAAATTCATTCGTTAGGCAATCTTATTTTTTATAAATAATAGTTGGTTATTTGTTACTTTGGATCGGATATGTCAACGAAATTAGAGGTGTACATCTAGACTGGATTTTTCTCCAGTCTGGTTCGGAACCCGAAAATTCAGATGAATCCCTACGGTTAGAAAAAAAATAGAGTTGAAATCGGATACCGATTACAATCCAGGTATCCGGTATACTTGCTCGGTTTTTAAAATCCTAGTACGGATCCATATATTTCGAGATATCCAAATCCCTATCCCGATGCACAGTCATAGACAAAATGCTGACGCAGATTCTTGCGTGTAGATGAAATTAGATCAAAGGGTGTGTATGCATGGTAGACCCTATAAAATATCCAAACTACCCCCTAAAAATATAAACATCACAATTCAAGTCCACCATAGTACCATACCATGCCTTCCCCTTATTTGAACCCCTTTTGGCTCTTCGTCATCTCTTTATTATCAAGAATACCGTCAATGGCAACAACAACAATGACCACATACACGTTTTGCGGGTCAGTGACATTGTGAAAGCGTTTAGAATACGAGAAGAGTAATATTACATGTATTTCAAGTTTTAGTTATAATTTTACGTATAAGATTTATTTTTTTAATTTTTTTAATTCAAATTTCATAATTTTCTGTATATCATTAGTTGACACGCCAATACGTATTGTTATGTAAGTAAAAATTGTAAATACAAATAGCATTTTTCTTTTAGGAAATAGATGGTATGTCACAATGATGGGCTCGGGCTGTGCTGTAAAATAGATAATGTGGCATTCCCAACCTATTATAATATGTCATGACATTAAAAATGATTGCGTAAGCATTAATTTTAATGACATAGCAATTTATGATCAATAGGAAGTATTATGTGTTCGTAGCCTAATTCCATCCACATATAACAACCCATGTTAGCACATTGTTAGTCAATAGAAAAAAATGAGACAGAAGGATCCGATCTAGAACAACAAACAACGAGTATTAGTAAAAACAAAAGAAAATTACATATGAAACGAATGTCAAATCAAGCTACACGAGTTAAAGACCAAATCTCACTGAAAAAATCCAGCTCCTCTCTAGAGAAAGAAAGTCTCACTTCTCTCTAAAAAGAAAAAGAGTACCTCATCCTCTCTGTCTTCTTGTTCCACTATAGAGGAGGATGGTCCTCCTCTCCATTCTATTTTTTGGCACCGTCTTGTTTATAAGTTTTTCTTCTAGTTTTTTTAACATTTTCTCTCCATTTGTTCGGTCTAGGCTCGATCTACAGCTTTCCCTTGACCGATTGTCTACAAGCATCCCACCATGCATCTTCTCAACCACCAGTCTATTGCTACAATGCGGAACTGTAGTGAAAATCTTGGCATGTTACTCTCACGCATGGCTCAACTTGCACATGGCACTGTGCGCTGCCATGTCAAAACACCTCCAACAACTACACACACCGCACCAATAGTTTCGTCATTCCAAGATCGATTAGATCTAATCCACCCCATCCTACTATTACCGGTGCATGGCCTCCATGCACCATCATAGGCGAGCGTAGAGAAAATTGCCAACCGGCGGTTCAAGCTAATCGATGTCATTTATTTTATTATATTTTCGCTTTCTTTAACTGAAGATCTTGAAGATGAAGACATTGGTCTCTTCTATGAACATTTAAGGCAAACAAATTGTAGTGCATCATCAACAACCACTGCCTCTAGCGGTGGCACCACAGTTCATACAACGAACTATAAAAACCATCATTTAAGATAGTGTTGCCCTCTTTGCGGGGAATGGGTAAAGTCTAATTTTTTGATTTCAAAATCCTATTTATTTTTTTCTTTTGGAGTGCATTTGTTATAATAGAGTGTTTGTTGGGAAACACCACCACCTCTCCATGTATCTTGTTCTTTTTATATTAATGAAATGCAAGCTTTAGAAAAAAAAAAAAGGGGGACCAAATTTAACATATAAATAACGCAAGACTCATTTCGTAACCTTATGTTATGCAAAGATCAGTACACAGCGAAAATCATTTATACAAGTCGAGAGCCGAACTAGCGCTAGCCGCTCTTTAGTTTGGGAGAGAGAGGGAGAGAGGCTACACTTCCTCAGCCCTCATCAGACACCCCGCGCGAGAGAAGAGGTTCGATATTTTGTTCTCTCTCTCTCTCTCTCCTATATATATATTCGTTTGCTTGTGGACGTAACTTCTAGTACTGTAAGCCTTTTATGCCCGTTCAAATCGGAGTGCGCCTGGTGTTATAGGAATCCTTGGCCGTTTGTCCCGTCTGAAAATTTTCAGCAAATAAATCAGATCAAGTTTTATTTGTAATTCGTTTTTATCTTCGTCAACGTATTTTGACTGTAGTTCCAAAACGGAGCAAAAAGCCTCGGATCTATCAAATAGAGCTTTAGTTCTAGGTTAGAGAAAAACTGGTTTAACATATATACTTCGAAGATTCTTGGCATTGATTAACGATTTGGGGCTTGGAGATTGCAGTCATAAGTCTTTGTTGGGTGAAATAGTTTTGTGATACAGTTTCTATCATATCTTGCTCAAAAGCATTTCATTGATTCCCAAATTGTTCGCAAACGTTAGATTTATTTCATGATAATAAACATAAGATTTTGTGTGGGTACCTAGTTAACAAGCTGTCTTCCGAAACTTATCAGTGAAGCAATGACACTATCGGAGGAGGAAATCACTAGGCTTTTCAGGATCCGGAGAACCGTGATGCAAATGCTGAAGGACCGCGGTTATTTTGTTGGGGACTTTGAGATTGACATGACCAAAGAGCAGTTCAAGAATAAATATGGGGAGAGCATGAAAAGGGAAGACCTTGTTATCAATAAATCCAAGCGAAATAATAGCTCTGATCAGGTATGTATTAAATCAATTGTCTCCATCGATGTTTCTTTCGTATTTGGTGGAATTTTGTGGTTCTTGTGGATACTTGAAGTGAGCTTTCCTATAAATAGTGATACATATACTAACAATTTTACATACAAAATTTATTTTGTCAGTTTTTTTTTTTTTTTAATTTCAATTTTCATAATTTTCAAAACTGACAAATGGAAAAATAAGTTTTTTATACATTTTTCTTAATTACAGTAGCATTTTTCTGTTCCTATTGCAGTAAGCATTATTATTGGTTTGATGTGGTTTGTGGTTTTTTTTTTATTTTTTTATTAAGGTTTGTGGTTAAAGTAAATGTGACTGACAAAGTGTTTTTTTTTTTAGAGGAAGAAGACAATACTCCAATTTTATTGATATGCTATCACTTACAGCGGAATAAAGCGCAGGGTTGAAAAAAAATCCCAAACCAAGACTTTAAAACCTTATTCTATCAAATCAGCTAACGTATTAACAAAAGAGACCAAAATATATATCTATACAATTACAACCGATGAATGATACAGAAAAATGAACTCCATCTAAAATTTGGTAAACCTGCTTTGTCAACCATCAAAATACCATACAGAGTATGAGGCAGATCTGCTGCACCAAGGTTTGCAAGTCCATCAGCTACTTCATTACTCGATTTCATCTCACAATACAAGATAGTTGCCAATTCAAGGATATCCTCCCAAATATCTATATATCGCCAAGGATGTTTTTGCTGTTGATGAAACCAATTTACTGCAAGTAGAGAGTCTGTTTCTGCTTAAAAGATCATAAATGCCCAGCTGATAACACAATATCAAACCAGCTTTAAATGCAGAAAGTTTGCATGAACATTTGTGCCAACCCCCAAGAAGAGCAAGAATCCATGAATGAGCTGGCCGAAGATGATCACGAATTATACCACTTCCAGTTGACCTGGATTGCCCTTAGGGCTCCATCAGTATTAAGTTTCGTTTTTCCAATGGGAGAAGTTAACCACTTGACTAGCTTAGGCCTTTTCATTTTTACCTGCGGTATAGGAACGTGCAGTATTTCCAAGGATGTAATATCATTTGGCTTTGATAGAGCCTTTCCAGGCTTAATTATCAAGTTCCACTCTCTCAGCCATCTAAAAACCTTCCAAATGACGAAAGAAGATTTTTGAACCCCTTCATATCTTGCTGAGTCTCGAGCTAACCACAATTCTTAAAGATTTAAGCAAGGTGTTAATTGTGCAAGTAGTATTAATTAGCCTGAACGCTCGAAAAAAGACGACCATGTAGTCAATTTATCCTTCCATCCGAGAGCTGCCAGGTAGGAAACGCCAAAAAGCTGCGCAAAATGTGACCAAACAGATTCGGCAAGAGAGCAATCATTAAAGCATGACAGTCAGATTCAATAGCATCATGTAAGCAACAACTGCATTTTGAGGCCCAAAGAATGCCACATCGCTGCCCATTAAGATCTAAAGCAATACCTCCATTCCACAATTTGCAGGTGAAAAATGAAATCTTGGTTGGAAGCACAGAATTCCAAATGAGTTTAGCGAAAGGAAATTGAGGAGAACGAGACCTCAAAAAATCCCATGCAGATTTGTAGTGAAATTCCCATCATTTGTGTGCTTCCAAAGTCTAATACCATTTCATCCTTCAACTTGATATTAGTGTTAAGAGCATCACGCATGAGGCCTAAAGAAACCAAACATTAGCACTGGAAAGGTCTTTGATTTGACATGTTGAGTTTGAAACAAATGAGCCCCCAAAGGCTAGAGAACCATCACCCATCCTAGTCATCAAACCAGAAAGTCATGGTGCCTTGTCTTCCATAGACTTTCAGATTGTAGAACTGGCAGAAAATGATAAAGGGATCTCCAAACATAAGAGTGTCATGGTCTGGACTGACAAAGCTTTTTACATAAAGCCCTTCTCCTCTTCACTCAAAGAGGTTTCCTTGTCTTAATAGAAGCATTGTGGCTCTAGTAGAGTATTCTTGGTTGAATTTATGTCTTACTGATTGTTCTTGTTTTGTTAGTTATGTTTGGGTTTATTGTTGTTCATATCAGTGCCTGTGGCTGACAATTATATCTGTAATAAAGATATAAAAATGCAAGGGAGTGGATCCTTAATATTGGTGTTAGCTAGCCCTGTTTAACTTTTTCTTGCTTCTGGTATAGTTTAGATTTTTGTCGGTGCAGAATTTCCTCATATTTACTTTTACTTATTTGTCCGCATGTGTGTATGTGTGCATGCACGTGCAAATGAGAGTTCTTAAACTGTAAGTTGCCTGCTGCTGATTTATTTTTCACTGCATTCGTTTGTTCGTCTTCTTATTCGTTGTTTCTTGTATACTAGATTTATATCTTCTTCCCCGAGGAACCAAAGGTTGGTGTTAAGACAATGAAGACTTATTCCCAGCGCATGAAATCAGAGAATGTCTTTAGAGCAATCTTGGTTGTTCAACAAAATTTGACGCCATTTGCTCGGAGCTCCATAAATGAGATTTCTACAAAATTCCACTTGGAGGTTTTCCAGGTGAGAGATTGCTTTGATGATGGTATAAGAATTTTGTGGCTTTTGAATTACATCTAGCACCTCACCTTTCTGTTGTTTCTTGCAAAGGAATCTTAGTACCATAAACATCAGGGCTATTCAATGCCTAATTAAGGATAGGTTTGGGGGGTGAGATGAGAATTTTGTGTTTTGTTTTAAAATTTAAAATATTATTTTTTAATTTTAAAATTTGAAAAAGTTGAATTGGGATTTGAAAAAGTTGTATTGGAATTTGAAAAAGTTGTATTGGAATTTGAAAAAGTTGAATTGTTTTTTATATTTTGTATAGAGATTTGAAAAATGTATAATGATGAGATGAGATGATATGAGAATTTTGTGTTTTGTTTTGTATCCCAAACCTATCCTAATTGTCTCCCAAGGGTCTTTGAGGCTCTGATGGTTTATTGGCTAGGGTTATCTCTCTTTTTGTTTTTTTAATGGGCAATTGATGGAATGGCAGTTGGAATATAGTATGTTACAATAGAAGTTGCACTTGGGATGTTTATCCAGTAAGTCACCCATTCTTCTAACTTAATGATTGAAGGAAGTTTGTTGAAAGATATCCAAGAAGAAATACTGTATTTTCTGTTACATTTAGTGCAACGCTCCAATGGAAGACCCAAGCCACATGGCTTATTATTCAAAAGAACTAGTCAATGATACAATTGGAGCTCCATTGGAACATTATAAAGAGCAAGAACTTCTCCCTCCTAAGTAACGTGGGATCTCATACGCCATCTACCATTATCACTTATCAGAATGGGATTCACATTTACTCTCCTTCGAACTGATTTACTCTAAAGTTGATAAATTTATATTGGGACATCTTTCTGACACATGAACTGTTGCCAATATGTTTTGAGTTGTTTTTTGGTGCCATTCCATTTGCTTGCTATCTATGGCACATATTCAACTACTGCAGGGTGTGGATATTTACCTGATTCTTATCTGGATCTTACCTTATTTTCAACGACAAATTGCATCTATAGTTAATGGCGTGCATTATCTTTTACTAATTCTATAGTTTATTGGCATGCATTATTCTTTTTCTTTTTTAGTTTCTAATTATTTTCACTAATAACTAACTCATTTATACAGGAGGCGGAGTTGTTGATAAACATTAAAGAGCATGTACTTGTTCCTGAGCATCAGGTGCTTACAAATGAGGAGAAGAAAACTTTGCTGGAGAGGTACACTGTGAAAGAGACACAGGTCAGTGACTCAGTATGTGTTAAAATTGCAGTTCAGATACTTGGAAGTGATAAGAGTAACGTTTCTTAGCATCTAAAAGATTAGTTCCTGAGAGTCCGCTGTTAGAAGTAAATTTAAAATAGTCAACATTTCTGTTACCAAATTAGCATCAATTTTGTGGTAGGTTCTTACTCCTGGCCTTTGCTTAAAGTTTAAACCCTACACAGGGGGTTCTGTTACCACATTTTAAGCTCAATTTGTTAGGACATGCTAGCCTGCATTTCTGTTGTAATTCACAGCTTTGTGCTTTTAAGGAGGAAATTAAATAACGAGCAAACAAGGATTTCTAATGATTCAAATGTTTTGCTCTAATGAAGGGCATTCTCACGGTCAGTTACATGGTCCTGAGATATTTTGAACCTTTGTGTTTTGGTGTTAATTATTCATATAATGTGAATCATGAATTATTTCTACTCTATCTCTAGATGGACGTCAGTCTTCTGAATGCATACCTTGTTTTGCATCTGTTGCACATCATAATATTCTGATGTTTGCTGTCTTATGTTATAATTGGATTGAATTCAGCTGCCTCGTATTCAAGTGACGGATCCTGTTGCGAGATACTATGGGCTGAAGCGTGGACAGGTTGTGAAGATAATCCGACCAAGTGAAACTGCAGGACGATATGTCACTTACCGATACGTAGTATAAATACAAGTTGAAACACGGCTCGAGTTCAAACTGCTCTTTGCCTCTGTCGAAATGGCTGGAGAGCTCAAATTCAATGATATGATTTATAATGAGGGATGTTATCATTGGAAGACAACACTGGAACTCATTTATGCCCTACTGCTCAGTTGTGAATCCCGGTATTTGCTCTCTGGGAGTTGTTTGTATTGCAGTTGGGATACTAAAGGATCTTATAGTAATCTCATGTGTGCTTGTTTGCTGTGTCCATGTCTGGAATGGGGCATACCCATTGGTAGACATAATTGGAACAACAAATAAATTTCAGAAACTTTTTCTCTGAAGAATTAAGATATTACCATATGGTCAGAAGAATTGTGCTAAAATTTAAGCTCCATGGGTCCAATGTCCAAAGAAGAAAATTTGAAGCTGATTCATGTTATGAACAACATTAAAAATTTACAATGACTAGTTTTCCATAATTTGGCAGTCCTCATGCATCATCTTGTCTTTATTTCTTCCGTACAGTTTTTAAAGCACAAGTAAGCAATTTGCTACTTTTGTGACTTTTTTTTAATTTTTATTTTTAGGCAGGACTATTCAAATCCAACCTCGGTCCGTTTGGATAGTGAGATGAGATGAGATGAGTTAAGATTATTTATGAGTAGTAGTGAGATTATTAGTTGAAATGAGATGAGATGAGATGGTTTCATATCACCTCTATGTCCAAACCGACCCTCGGTCAAAAGTTGGAGGCCTTTTCCTTGGGACTCATTTCTTCTTTTTAAATGAAGGGGAAACTAATTAAAGAGGGACTCAACAGATGAACTGTAGTTTTAAATTTTTAATTTTATACACAATGTGTGGAGATTAAAATAAAAATATCAACGAGGAAAAATTTATTCAGAAGAACTCAACTGGTTTGAATACTATATTTTAACTTAGGCGGCCACCAGCAACAACTTATCCACCTCCTCCCTGAGTACCCAAGTGACAACAAAACATTCTTAGGCTGTAGATGGTCCAAGAGAGACACAAATGGAAAAATGCTAAACTTATAATTAGTCTACACCTATTTTACTTCTCTACTTAAAATGGAGTTTCTTTGTAAAATTGAAATTATTTTTTAATGAAGTGTCAAATTATATTGGTTGATTTAGAATGAGCTGTAGAATAATTATAAAAAAGTTGTAAGTGTATCATTATTTGACACAAATTTTAATCGTTTGACTAACGCAAGAGCCATAAGCACAGTCATAACAGCATATGAGCATCGTGCGAGTGTCATGATTCTACGTCCAATAGTTACACGAGTGATAATAATGAATTAAGTTATGCTATATATAATCACAGAATGTGTAAATTTCGCACATTATTTTTGAAAAAAAAATAAAATCCACTATTAAAAAAAATTAATTTTTTATATAGATCTCATATTTATCTATTTTTTTTAATAAAGTACTCGAGACTTACACATCATTAAACTCCAAATATCTTTCTCATTTGTAAATAAAATCTCATTCTTTATTTATTTTTTTTTTATCTTCTTTCTATCATTGATTGTAAGTCATAATAGCATATGAGCATTGTACGAGTGTCATGATTTACATCCACTAGCTACACGAGTGGTAGTAATGAATTGAGTAATGTTATATATAATCACAGAATGTGTAAATTTTGTACATTATTTTTAAAAAAGAATAGAGTCCACCATTAAAAAAAATTAATTTTTCATATGAATCTCATATTTATCCACTTTTTTTAAATAAAATATGCAAGACTTGCACATTATTGAACTACAAATATCTTTCTCATTTGTAAATAAAATTTCATTATTTATTTTTATCTTCTTTCTATTATTGATTGTAAGTCCTCATTTACTATTCTTATATCTACTACTTAGTAATGAGTAATCTTATGTGTATTTATATTTTTATTTATAATTTTAGTTATAAGACAAATTTTACTTGTAAATTCGTATAATTTTTAGAGTATTAATAATCGAGAAATGGAGAAATAAATCTTTTATAAAAAAAAATTTAAGTACTTACTTTAATGCATCAATCGTTTTAAAAATAATTAAAATGCGTTATTATATATTTCTCATTTTATTTCACAAACTTCAAGAAATAAGAGAATTTTTTTCATGGTTTTTGTATGCTGAGCTCGGTCACATTAGGGTTCTGAAATTATTTTCGCCTTGGGCTTTGTTTTCGGTTCTGTTGATTGCCGGAGGGTTCACAGATTATTAGAGGGATTCTAAGCAAGTTAGGCTTCGACAAAATAAATTTTAAGAAAGCAAGAGTTAGGTTATGGCAACGGAGTCGTCGGAAGGAGAAGATGAAGGGAAAGTCACAGGTGGGAATCCTGTGCTGTTAGTGGAAGATGACCTTAGAGAAATGGGGAAGAAGGCGGCCTGGAGTGTCAGCTCTTGCAAGCCCGGAAATGGTGTCTCTTCTCTCCGCGACGACAACCTCGAAACCTATTGGCAGTAATGAATTACACCTACACCCCCCAAAACCAATCTCTCTGATTTCTTACTATTTCTATCTTGAAAACCTAACCATTGCGTTTATTCTTACATTTTTGGGTTTCAGATCAGATGGTGCACAACCCCATCTGGTTAATATTCAATTCCAAAAGAAGGTTAAGCTTCAAGTATGTGATATGCAGATTTTGAGCTTAGATTTTGCTTGATTCTTCTTTTTTTCTTTTTTGTTAGCTAGTAGAAATTAATGGGTTTGTTTTGTTTTGAAGTTAGTTGTTCTTTATTTGGATTTCAAACTTGATGAGAGCTATACTCCGAGTAAGATATCAATTCGTGCCGGTGATGGCTTCCACAACCTGAAGGTAAGTTCTCTGTTTCGGACTATTGATAATACTTCTGAGTGATTACGTCAATAGTGATATAATCGGAACATGTATAAGTTAAGCAGTGATCTACATCTTTTGTTTTTAAGTGGAATCTGTTCTCCAAGTCAATTTGGTTAATCTGCTTGTGCTCCCTGAAAATATTTTAGGAGATAAAAACAATGGAACTTGTCAAGCCAACTGGTTGGGTTTATCTATCCTTGTCTGGAAATGATCCTAGGTAAGTGACTGAAGCCATTTTTACATGTTCTATTTTTGCTGTTGTTCTTTCAACCACTCGCATATTGATTATCTTTCCTTCCTGGAAATGATCCAATGTAGCCTTGCATTCGAGAACTTCAGTAAATTCCTATGAAGAAGCTGTAGCTATTGGTTATTATTGATATAAGGTCCTCGAAAAGATAGAATATATGATCAATATGTTCTCTAAAAGATGATGGCCTCTCTACATTGGCCATGCACTTAGATGGGGTTGCTGTAAATGTGCCAGAATAGACATGCGTGGTATATTGCCAAAGAGAGGAATTGTAAGGCAATTCCCCTTTTATATTTTGAGATCAGGTTTGATGTTATGCATATGCACTGGAACTTTGCTGCTGTGGAGTTGCTAAGTGAAAATCAATTACCGTGTGATTGAACCATGAATGCCTGAGATTAAGGAAATTGATTGGGATTTTTTTATCATGTGTAGTTTGTTTTCTTATTTTATAAGTAAAAATTGATTAATATCAATAGGTGTAACCAAGTACACTGGATGTATACAAGAGAAAACACCTAGCCCATAATGTGTGGTTTGTATTTTTCTGCACTGATTTTCGTATCATGAACTTTATATCCACATTTTCTGCAGGGAAACTTTTGTCAACACTTTTATGTTGCAAATTGCTGTGTTGTCAAACCATCTGAATGGGAGGGATACTCATCTACGCCAGATCAAACTTTATGGACCTCGACCGTGCGTCTTCTTATGGTTTTTATTTTTTTCAGCAATTACTGATCATTAATATTTTAACGGATAAGATAAATAAAATTGCCCCATTGCAGGAACCCTATTCCCCATCAACCATTTCACTTTACTTCGAGGGAGTTCATTACCTACTCTTCTGTGAGATAAGAAAGGTGACACGGCAGAACTTTGTTGAGTTGAGGAGGAAAGCATGCTGCTTACGGTAACCGGATCATTATAAAAACCATGGGGATAAATCTCTAGTTATGTATATTTGTGACATTTTATTTTCTCAATTCTAAAATTAATACAATTTTTGTACGGTCCCTTGTTGCCAGAAATCTTGGTAGTTTGATTTGTGAAGTGATTGCTTAGTGTAACTTGAATTTGGGGCCATTCCGCTGTTGCTTTATTTCTTAATTCCTCCTGACGTTTCTGACATCTTCAGAAATGACATTGGGAATTTGGTTTTGCTGCTTGGCATTCAAGGTTTATGCCAAGCGCAAGAACACCGTACGGGTAATGTTTCCCAGGTTCATTGTGCCTCATAGACCTTGTTTAGAAGATTTGGGAATAATTCCTTAAATGGTGCTTGTTTCATGCTTTTGAACTGAAGAGAGTTGTATCTACTTTTTTTGTTTGTTTGTAAAATATGAGATTAAGGTACTTTAATATTTGCTTGATTGTAAAATAGTTATATGGATATCATTATTTGTGGCTAATATCATATGCACACAAAATCGAAGAGGACTGCTAGGTTTTCAAAGGTATCTCATAATTTATAAGCTGATATGATCAGATGTAATATATTAAATTACTTATAAAAAATATATACATTAAATCTACTTTACAGAAAGAAGAGCTTTATAATGTGATGTACATAGCAAACTTATATAGCAAGTTACATCAATTTGTGAGATAATTCTGTGAACCAAACATTTCTCAAATGGAAATGCTTCCTGACGAGTGTATGTGCAAATAACTTGAGATCTAATTCACAAACTACTTGTTAAATCTTCTTGATGCAGTGTGCGGCATGATCAGACGAGTCTATATGCTTCTGAAAAATGAAAATCCCAGTTCTTTTTTGTAAAGTTTGTGCCATAATTCATTGGGAAAGCAATAAGATTAACAGAAACTTTGAGCATCCCATTAAGTCAGCCACGAGCAATAAATTTTTATCTAAGACTTGAATCGATGGTTTAAATTCTTGTTCTACTTGATTCTTTCAGAATTGGTGGAACTAATTCCCGATTAAACATTGGACTTGGCATGTTTGGACAAAGAATTTTCAAAACTTCTTATACTTTTATTTCTAGACGTTACTTAAATACAAAATATTTTTCCATCACTAGAATCCAGTTAGCTAATACTCACAAATAATAAAAAAGAATTGATACATATAAAAAGAGATTATACAAAAGTAAATCTACAAACTGACATACTTTCACGTGATACGTTAAATCTATTTTACACTAAAGGTAATTTTACAATCTGACGTATTGTATCAAGTCACGTCAGTTTGTGGATTTATTTTTGTGTAATTTCTCTGTGGCTAAAATATCTTTCATAATAAAATACTAAGAGCATATATATAAAAATATATGTATTATATTATATTTAGCGAGATGCAATTTGCTAACCAGCAAGTAAGAATCGAAGTTGTTGTCCAATGCATAGATTGTGTCACCAAAAGAGGAGCCATATCTTACTTACTACTCAACGCAAATAAGATAATATTTGATTACTTCATTCATCTTGTCTTATATCATACTCCAACACCTTGATTTTCATGCCATAATTGCTTTTGTTTTAAGTAATGCCAATTATCATCCTATTCATCATCCTCTTTGACGCAATATCAAACTATTGAAAAGCCTCCTCTCTTTTTTTTCTTTTTTTTTCTTTTTTTTATCATTCCCTTAATTGCAACAACTTGATTTTCAATCCTAAATATTTTTAGAGCAATAATAAATTTCATTCCAAGTTTTTTCATCCCTAGTTCTAGTTCTACATGTAGAAGTGTGATATTTTAAGTGAATTCATATATCAATAAGTGTGATTGGAGATGATAAAATTTAGGATGAAGAACAACATTTCTCATATTTCTAAAATCAAGATCTTAGCATTTCTTTCTAATTATAATATCTCAATATGGTGTGAATTTTATAATATTCTTTAAATATTTAATACTCTAAAAATCGACACAAGTAACTATAAATATTGCGTGATTCTCTACGAATCCAGGTTTTTGAACTTGGTAAGCAATAAATAGTTTTCTAAATATTATAGTGGTCCACACAAGATCTCCACTTACTCTCAGAATCTCCGAACGGAATTTAAAAAAGAAAAAAAAGTTCCAATGATCCACAATTGCCTTCACTTTTAAGCAAGTCCTGAATTCTCAACAAGCAGTCTATTCAATAGGTTGGGATTTTTCCGGTAGATACTTTCGCTATTTCGCCATTAATTACTCCTTTTCGAGAAGGGCACATTGTTAGTTTCACCGATTAAAGCTTTGTTTGAGATTATATTGTTTTAACTGAGTTAAATAAAATATTATTAAAATATTATAATTATTTAAAAATTTAAAAAAATTAAAATTATTTATTATATTTTATATAATAATTTAAAAAAATTATAATAATAAAATAAAATCGTTTCTCTATCCAAACAAATCCTGATACTTCATTCAAGCCATGATATCAACTAAAATAACTTATTAAAAATATAATTTTTTATATATAGATGGTAAATCTTATATTAATTATTTTTTTAAAAGAATACATAAAACTTGCGCCTTAAGATTATAAATATTATTTTTTTAAAAAATTGATAATAAATGCACGATCACAGGTAAAGAAAAAAAGTAACATTTCTTTTAATTGATGGTTATATTTTAAATAAGTTTTTTTTTTTTTTCATTTAAGGAATTGCCCTTTTAAACTCGCCATATAAACTGACAGTGTAACTAAAGATGAGAGATTTCGGTAGTCTTAAGTCGAATATGTACACATAAATTAACTTTAAATTATTTTTTAATTTAATTTCAGTAGTGCCAGGTCGATGGAACACAATTCGAGTCAAATTCCCAAGGGAAAAGGAAAAAAATGTGGGAAAAAAAAAACACTACAGGCTGCACATGATTCTCAGCTGTGAACGGCCATGCGTGCTGAACTACCAGGAAGAGCATAATATATTTATATTCCCGAAAATTAGACAAGAAATTCAGCAAACGGAGAGCACTATCTCCAACCAACATGGGTTTCATTCACAGGCTGGCTTGGTGTCAAAGCTACTCAAGCAGACGGCAAAGGCTTGGAAGGCAGAAAGTGGGTAGCGATAATCCATGGTGAAGATGTCTTTTCCAATCTTTCCAAACTGCAAGATTACCTTTTCTTGCTCTGCAGCTGAAACATTGTGGGATGGACCCACAGATGCCACAAGCTGGAAATTCTTAACAGAGGCCACAGTAACACGCCCCCTGAAATTCAAGCACCAGCACTGCAGCTGCTCATGCCATCTAGGAGCCTTGTTCTTAAGGACCAGTGGCTCTCCCAAGCCCGGAATTGATTCCGGTGGCTCTGAAAGGCTTGTGAAGCTGAAATCTGTAATGGAATCCTTTCCTTTCGGACCTGGTAACGGAGAAAACTGTTCATCTAAGGAGTGCGGGAATGATGTCGGTGTTGGAGCGTTTCCACCCTCCTCAATAGACGAGACAGGTATGGAGTTCATGACACAATGCATTCTCCTTGGCCCCCTTGTGCAAAGAACATTGAGCTCGTAGGAGATTGTCCCTACACTGTAATTACACGCTGGAACTCTCGGAGACACCTGCTTAGAATGGAATCTTCGACTGGATCGACGATTTAGTTGAACCATGGCTTCACACGGAGGTTGGCTGTCATATATGGTGAACTTTGTACCCAAGAAATTAGACCTGACAAATATTGGTCAATGAATTTTAGAGGAAATGAATGAAGAAGAGAGGGCGAGAGGGCAGGGCAGGTAGCAAGTTTAAATGCCAAGACTTGCCTCAGTTTACCAACATATGTACTGCTGGCCCTAGAAAAATCATCCGCAACCAATGATATAACAAAGTCGGTGCTTGTTGCCCTTCTGATCTTTTTGGCTGCTAACAACAATTTATCACATGCATCTTCGGCTGTCAATTTAATAAAATCATACGTGAGAACCACGAAGGAGCTGGTATTTTTTTCCCCACCAATGGAGGAAAAAGCTGATATTTTTATGTTAGAATTCTTAACGAAGAAAAAACAATCTCAGAAATAATTCATATAAAATTTCTCTATTTCCGTATTTGGAAAATCAGTAGTAGTGCTACCTTAAGTTCCTCAACTGAATAATTCAGGAATAGGGTTCACGATGAAACAAGCATAATCTTTTTTGTGTATACAACTCTCCAAGCATAGTAGTATCAAAATCAAGATATGAATGATATGAAGACCAGAAAAATTGGAGTACAAAATTCTCAAGCAATAAGTCCAGGTTCATAAAAAGAAAAGATCAAATTCATTTTTTTATCCGCAGAAATAGCTCAAATTCATTGAGAATGAGAGAAAATAAAATTACTCACAAGGCACTAGACCGTAGTACAGACAATACGTAGAAGTGGCTCTGTCCCTCTTGATAAAGCACTGTATTGGAGACTCGCGAGGCCCCGGCTATTCAAGCACAAAAAGAGTTGATGACGATGGGAAAACACAAACGCCGATGCGAAAAGAAAAGGAAAAAAAAAAAACTCAAGGCAGAAAACAAGAAGGGAGCATAATTACCTGCTTCAATGAGATAGGAAAGGTGAGCCTTCCACATTGCTCGGGAGTTTTGACAATCTCCTTAGTAGTTACCCTCCATGACTTACAAACAGAAGCACAACAGACCACGACTGCCCGAGCAGGCCAAGATGTCTCACTCTCTTCTACCCTTCGGATTATGTCCAAGAGCAATTCGGGTGGTAAATTCGACCACCGGCCCTGCTGCTGAATTGATTCGGACGAGGTTGCTGGTGCTTGATCAGGAGCAATATGCGACCTTGTCTTTCTATACCAAATCTTCCTTTCCCCTCTTCTCCTTGACATGCTTCCAATTCCATCCCTCATCTCCCGCAGCTCACGAACAATGCTTCTAAGAGACATCTTAATATATCATATATTGCCCCTCTTCCACTGCAAGCCGATGAAAATAGTATGAGATGCAGCAAAAACCAATAACCAGTTAGACCAATTCCAGAAGTTTTGATATGAAGAAAAAAAATCGTAGATGCAATCTGTTTTCTACTGCGTACGCAAATCTAACTTTTTTTTTTCTTTAGAATGTTCTGCGTATAAAGTCAATTCAGAATTTACTCATTTCAGCGCAATTAAACCTTACTACGCTAAAATTCAAAGCATTTAATAATGTTAGGTTAATCACTGTGGAAAAAGACAGAAAATTTCCGTATTTTTCCGGAAAGTTTCACAACCAAACTCTTTTGTTCCGAAACCAATCTTAGCCCCCAAACTCGTTAAAATCTCAAACGGAATTTTAAAGGAAAAAAAAGAAAAAAACAGAGAGAGAGAGAGAGAGAGAGAGAACTATTTGTGAAAGCCACAAACTCCTAAAGATAAGATTTACAAAACGTGAAGAAACTACCAATGCAAAATATACGATTTCAAAAACCAGAAAAGCAAAATCATTGCTAAAGAAATTAACAAAGCTTCATAATCCCAAGGGCAATAAGAAATGTGGATCCAAAAATCGAAGATCATAAACAACCTGTCTAGAGACACCGCACAACAAAGAACACGGATCGGACCGAACCAGCTCAAAAATCCAGAACCTTGATTTCTTTCACAAATGTCATTTGGAGGACACAACCGCGGGTCAGCGAGAAACCGCTCAAAATGCCGGATCCACAGAGAGAGAGAGAGGGAGAGAGAGAGATGGTGGAGGCTCCGTCACGGCGTAGCACGCAATCTCAACCACCGGAGCGTTGTTGAGTCGTTGCCTCCGCCACAAAACCTACGGTGCCGGCTCAATCACCGCAGTGAAGACGAACGACACCACAACCGCAAGGGCTCAGCTTCCTCGTCTGTATTAAAGGACTCCGGCACCCATATCCAAAAATCTCTCTCCCCCTCCCTTAAAAACCGGATCCAAGGCCCCCCACCCCACCCCACCCCACCACACCACACCCCACCCTTCTTTCCTTCCTTTTTTCTTTTCTTTTTTATTTTTCTAATTCAGATTTACTTAGAGGGAATCTGTGGTCTGCTCTGCTCGTACCTTAGTACACGTGTCCATCGCGACTTTTCTTTCTATAAATAAAATTCTTTACCATATTACATCTAATTATATTAATTTATAAATTTTATTATAAAAAGAATTATAAAATTTCTTTCGTTAAGAGATGAATTAAGATAATTTATGAATAATAATAAAATTTTTTAATTAAAATTTATGAATAATAATAAATAATAATGAGAATATCTCTTAATCCAAAAAAGAATTCACTTCTCTAAAATTTGAAAATTTTCAATTTGGAATAATCCAACCAATTTTAGATCCCATTTGGATTAGAGGTGATACTCGCCCCCTATGGAGGGCCACCCCTTCCCCGCACCTTGCCCCTCATGGGACGGGGTTTTCACTCCCTTCCCCGCACCCCGCCCCTCATGGGGCGGATAATCGCCCCCGCTTCCGTATACTTAAAAAAAAAATACTACATTTTAATTAATTTAAAAATTATTTATAAGTCTAAAAGTAATTAAAAATACATTTTTAGACCTAAATTATAAATTTAAATTTTGTAAATATGATTATAATTTAAAAACTATGTAATTTTTAAATTTGTTAGTACATATTTAGTATAAATTGTAGTGTATTAGTTTTTAAATTATGTAATTTTGAAATTTACTAGTGCATATTTTGTGAACAAATCTAACAAATTGTAATATATATTTATATATACACAATTTGTAAAATATAAATATATATTTATGTTTATGTTTATATATATTTATATATAAAAATATAAGCGGGAGCGGGGCGGGGTTGGGCCCTCCACGCCACCCGCCCCCGCTAGGGCCCCTAGATGCAGGGCGGGGGACCCCACCCCCGCATGGGAGGAGCGGAGTTGCCTGCCTCACCATGCGGGGGCTAGGCGGACGGGGGCAGGGTAGCGAGGTGCGGGGCCCTGCTGCCCACCCCTAATTTGGATTTAGAGTTGATCTCAACTTATCTTATCCCATCTAATTTCATTATTACAACTTTTTTAAATACTCATATAAAATATAATAAACAATTTAACTTTTTTAAATTTAAAAAAAAATATTCTAATAATATTTTATTTAACTTTCAACTTTCATCTCAATTTATTTTATCTCAATTCACTATACAAACCTTGTATTTTTTAAATAGTTAACCAAGCTGCTTCCATAGACCTATATATGAAGACCGAGTTAAGCTAATTCTAACTAATTCAATACAATAATTATTTTTTAAGTTGTATTTGATAAATGAGTTTTTTTTCTTTTTATTTCTTGTACAAAATATGTCAAAATTAAGTATATATTAGCTTTTTTCGTCACCGTATTAAATAAGAATGGTATAAAATTTGAAAGATAAATATGTAGTTCTTTATTTACTTTAGTTGAACAAAAAAAATAGGAAATGGTTGAGTGTTTTGTATTAAATTTGTGAACGTATACAAAATTACTCTATTAATTAGATAAATGTATTGCTTGATTTATTGAATCGCTTATAACAGTTAGATCGGCCCGAAATTATAGATTTAGATCGGCCCGAAATTAGAGTTTAAAGTGAGAGATGGATATACAAAATGAGTCTTGCTAATATTAATTGAGCATTTATTTGGACAAGTAGAAATATTGAAAGGTCCATATTATGTGCCTATCTTTTTCATTCTAGGGTTTAAAAGCAGATCCATTTGAAAGTTAGTCTAATTTTAAATTGAGTCTAACATTCAAACATCTAACTTTAAAATTACTAAACTTATTTTAACTCAAAACCTCTTTACACGTGCGATCCATAACATTTTTCAACTCAATATCTCTTTACACACAGAACCTACAACATTTTTCAACTTCTCATAAATACATTTAAACTTATCTTAACATTTAAATGTATCTAAACTCATCTTAAGTAGTCTCTATAAAATTCACTACACAATCTCAACTCAATATTATTCATAAAGAACTCAATTTATCTTAATTTAGCTCCACATCCAAACGGACCGGACATATGGATCTATTGAGTTTTGGTATTACATTGCAAAATGGTTAACTTTGGTGCAAAATGAGTTCTTCCTCATAAAAGTAATAAATGATATTTGTTCCAATAATGGCAATGTTGCGTTGTACTCTTCTTATTGTTTTACATTAACCTTAGTTTTCTTTTATTTTTTTCAATTCACCAATTCATGTAACTAAACTACGTAAAGAAAATGACAATTTTGTCATGTCTTTCGAATAGAAAGTTCTGAATGAGTGCAAGATATGATCGTCCATCCATGTCAGGATAGTGAATTATAATTGAAATGAATGAAAATATATATTAGCCACTAAGATGTCTCATCTATATGATAACTCTTTATAATCTGAATTTTGATTGAGTTTTTCTTTTTTTAAGTAAAATTTTTATTGAGTTTATGCAAAGTAAAAATACTACAAATTTACATAAATTATACTTCCAAGCTTATCTAAGCACAAAAAATAAAATAAAATAAATCAGCCATATCAATTGCAAATGGTATTTTAATACACGAAGAAATTCATAAAATAACTTTAACCAATAGGCACAAGTTAATAAAGGCATTTTTTATTTTCATTAAAACTTTGTTTTAATTGAAATTAAATAATGTTCGAATAATGTTGGGTATTCTTTAATATTTTAGTAATATAACTCACTAAAATTTATGATTTGGAAACTATAGAATATGTATTCTTAAAACTAGGGATGTAAATTAGTCTGGTCCGATTCTGTCCAGTTTGGTGATGGACCAAAAGTTTTGGTCTATCATTTTCTCTGGATTGATAGCTATTGGTCTGTTTGGTCTGACCTAATTATTATTATTATTATTATTACTTTTTAAAATAAATTAATAAAAAATTATTTAAATTATTAAATTAAAATTAAGTGAATTATTAATCTGAATTATATAACTAGCTCATTAAAAAATATTTTTCTATAATTATATTTATGATGTTGATAGTTACTACTTACTAATTTAGACTTTACTCTTTAATATGCATAATTATTAATAATGTCATACATTTTATATATAGCTAATGAATATCAAATAATTTTATTATACATAGATTATTCATACTTACTTGAAAATTAAGTATTTAAAAAACATTACCTAATTATTTAATTAAGTGTAAATGGTAGAGTATATATGAATATATGATGTATTAACTATTGAAAAAATTTATTAATCATTCTCACACACTATATTTTTTTCTCTTACCAAATGTGTAGTATATGGATAATGAGTAGAAGAATTTAATAAGTTTAAAAAAAAAGTGTGGTGTGTAAGATGATGAGCAGTAAAATATATAGATTATCACGTGATTTATGATTTATTATTAATTGACAGTATATATTATCTTATATGGTTAATGATAATAAATTAAATAAAAATTGCATCACTAACTTATATAATTATTATATAAAAATAATATATTAAATTATTAAAAATATTTTTGAAAAATATATATAGTAGTTTGGTCCAATCCGGTCCAAAATTTATAAATTCTGAGATAAGACCGAATTTCATTGGTCTATATATTTTTAGAATCGAGACCGATTGATCCAAAATTTGATCCGATTTGATCTGGACCAAAAATTTAGTCCAATCGATTTTGCCGGTCCAAGACCGAATTATTTACATCCCTACTTAAAACATTGTTACGAAATGAAGATTTACAGATTAATTTTGAAATTAAATTGAAGGAAAAATATAAACTGTTTCGGTAAAACAAAAAATAAAATGGAAAAGAAGTGGAAGTTTGGGCCCCGAGTGTTGGTCAAACTAAGCCACGTGGGGGCAATATGTCAGATTGGACCCAACAGAGGTCACAACTACACGAGGTATAACCCAAAAGCTCTATCTAGTGACGTGGAGGGATTGCAACCTTACCCTAACTGTTACTATTCTCTCGTGTTCAAAACTTTTTTTTTTTTTTTTAAAGCAAGTTATTACATAGATAAATTAAACGGTTACAAAGATATAAGATTCGGTGAGATAAAAGTCTCCAACAATTTTTTCAAAACAAACAAAAAGCAGCACCAAAATAAAAATAAAAACATGATAAGTTAAAAGTATGACTCCAACCCAGTCTCACAAGGAGAGGTCGCTCAAAAATGATTTTAACATAATCTGGTAAACAGAAACCTACGACTAAATGTTGTAGTCGGGAGTGCACTTCATTTTGTTAATCTAGTCCAACTGTAAGAGACTATCACGATCATATCGTCTTGATCGCTGATTAAGAAAAGCAGGAACATAGGATAATAGCAATTAGAAGATGGCTTGATACACCGGCGAAGGTCCGCCACCGACAGCAGTGGCACTTGTAGGACACGCGCCAAACTAAGCAAAAAAGAAGCACATGGATTTGAAAGATTTGAGGTCGCTGGCCACAATGGTGCCACGCGTGGCGGCTGGAAACCCATTCGGATGCAGCAGCGCATGAGGCCCACGCGCACTGTAAGCCATGCGTGAGCCACACATGCCATTGGTTTGGGCAGTTTTCTTCCTCCGTCCGATAGATCAGTAGCTGGGGAGACCATTGGAGAGGCGCGTGGTGGTCGAAGAATGCCAACAAACAATAGATCAAAACACCTTGTTACTATCACCAGAAAATGTACAAAAATACTAGAAATAAACCTATGGACTAAGGTTGGGCAATCGGAGAGGGGGAGGAGATGAAGCTCCACCCACCACCCCCCCCCCCCGGCCCCCGTGGTGACGCTGTGATGGCTGGCTCGATGAGAAATGAGAAACGGGAGAGACAAAGAGAAAGGAAAAACGAGAGTAATGTCCCTAAATTTCAATTGCATAGAAATGATAGTTATAATTATGAAATATGTAAGTATTGCGTAATTTTTTTTTATTATAAAAAAGTGAATAAATATGAAATTTATATAAAAAATTAATTTTTTAATAATAAATTTCACTCTTTTTCAAAACAATTGGTTCGATACTTATGCATACTACAACTGTAAATGATATTACTCTTACAATAATGATTATTTGTTATAGAGTATAGGTAGATTTTAGTCAGGAGGTTTAGGTTAGGTTTGGATGTTGAGATAAGAATTTTTAGTTTGAGATGAAAGTTAAAAATTAAATAAAATATTATTTTTTAGTATTATTATTGTTTTGGGATTTGAAAAAATTGAATTGTTTATTATATTTTATGTGAAATTTTAAAAAAATTGTAATGATAAAATGAAATGAAATAAGAATTTTGTATTTGAATAAACTTCCAAACCTAACCTAGGGAAGGTTTGGTAACACATTTGTTTTAGATATTTTAAAATTATTTTATTATTATTTATAAATAAAAAATATTATGGTGCATATCAAATGTGCAACACCAGAACAAATGATTTTTTTTTCTTTTTCTTTTAAGTATTTTTTAAGGAAAATTCTTTACATCAGCCTACTATTTAGGATCAGCCACAACACACCTTATGTGTCATTATCTAAACCACTCACATTATTCAAATCACTTACATCCAAACCACTCATAAAGTGACACATCAGGTGTGCTATGCATCAGCCCGTGAACAGGGGCTGATGCATAGCACGGCTCATTTTTTAAACATATTTAACCATTAAAAAATAAAAATAAAAAAGTAAATTCACTAATAGGCACTTTCTCAAATATTAAAAAAATAAAATAAAATATATGAGTGGGCACATTTGAAAGTCATCCTAGTATTGTTTTTATAAATTATTCACTATTATTTATAAATCATTCACTATTATATATAAACTATTTTACTATTATTTACAAATTATCTAAAATACTTTTAGTATTCAAACGGAGATTTGAAATATATTTTTAATAACTTAAAAGTTATTTAAAAAAGTAGTACATTTATAAAAAGATTTTTAAGTATTTTAAAAAAATTGAAAATTCACTTAAAAAAAAATATCAAATTAAAGATTTTGTTAAAAAAACTCACGCAAATAATGCTGTATTTCTAAAAAACCATCATAACTAACTTAAAAAGTGCATTTTTTTTTTTGTTAGTTTAAAATGCATGTTTATCCAACAATAAAAGACTTTTTAATTATGGAGTTTTTTAGTAACGCCCTACAATTAAAAACGCTACCATAAAAAACTCTATTTGTTACCGTGATATCAAAACATGCACTAAGTTTAGATGTGATTTAGACTTTTCTTAAATTGTTGTAAATTAACCGCTAGTTTGGGTAGTACAGTATTTTCATAATATTTTATTATTTTTTATTATTTTATACTTATTTTTTATTGTTATTCACTAATATTCACTATTATTAAATATTTTATCATTACTTTTCTTTATTTTTTTACTACTATTTACAGAATATCTAAGATCACTTGACTATCCAAACATAACCTAAGACAACTCTTAATAATATCATGAATTGCGTGCTCATTTTATTTTTACAGATGAAATGAGATGAGTTGAGATTAAACTTAAAAGTTGAATAAAATATTGTTAGAATATATATTTTTAATATTATTTTTATTTTGACATTTGAAAAAGTTAATTATTTATTTTATTTTATATGAAAATTTAAAAAAATTGTAATGATTAAATGAGATGAGTTATGAAAACAAACGAATCTTTCATAGATTATATTCTTGCTAAATCTATTTTTTTTTTCTATCTTAATTTATTGATGGTCGAAACTCTTTGATGCAAATTCTTATATATAAAAAAGAAAAGAATATTTTTGTGTTGATGAAATGAACTTAAATAATATAACCAATGGAATATAGAATCAAGAGATGGAAATTAGGTAGTCCCACATATTCTCAATGGTCCATTCTCAACCCCTCGTCATGTGCACATAGATATAAGAAATGTACTAAACAACCTTAACAGTATAATATTGGATCGGATCAAAACATCTAAATCAATTTCCACGTGTCGAGTCACTTCGACCTCGAATTAGAGCATAATAAAAAGACATATTCTTAACACTTTTCAATGTGCTGTGACACTTCGTCCGCCATGTTTTAATTTAGGATTTGGTAGCCAATTAATTGTATGGTAATAATTGAATGTTAAGGACTTTGTTTGGATATTAAGAATATTTAAAAATAATTATAAAATAATTTATAAATAATAAAATAATTTTAAAATATCTAAAAATAATTGTATTCTCAAACAGACCAGACTATCATTCAAAAAATGTTTTGGTGCATGTACAATAGCTATTAGCTAACTACGACAAATTGATGTCAAACATGACTAAGATTACTGAAGTATTGAAACTTAAGATCCAAGTAGAAAAAACAACTCAAGTAGAGAGAAACTAAATCATGAATAGAGAGGAGAATAGTCTTAACTCCTAACCACCTCACAAAAAATAAAGTGATTCTAATTGGATTATGATCCAACTTTGAACTTTGAAGTTCAAACTAATCCCACATATTCTAAGTGCACATGAAAACAACATAGGAATTATACTAAGGATCTTTTGGAATTAAAATCATTATCAAAATAAGAAGTAAAATATTTCAAAATAATTAAAAAAAAAAAGCTTAAAATATTGTTGATTAAGATGAAAATTACAAACAATTGTTAAACGTTCAATATTGCCTTAACCGTATCAGAACTTGTCATCTTTATATTGATATTCATCGTTACAATCTCCTAGCGTCATTATTTTAGAATTTGAGAATAGCATCTACCTATCTGAGAAATAGTTACTTTATTAATTATTAAGTAAAAAAAAATTAAAAAATAAAATAAAATACATAAGCAATCAAATTGAAAGAACAAACTCAAGAAGTATAGTATAATTTTCCTTGTTAATAATCTATTTTATTATTATTCACAAAAAAAAAAAAAAAAAATTGACCTGATTGACACTCTTAACATCTAAACTAACCTAACTTTGTAGATTGAAAGTACATAAAATGAATCATGAGTTGGTGAAGCTTGGATTGGCATTCATGGATGTATTGTTGACAGTTATGAAAGAACAAAGACTAGGAGGCTATACCCCTATAGTAGATCCATGCATTTAGAGGGGAGACCAAGAAGATAACATTAGTGAAATCAAACAGGAACTGGTTGGGCGTTCAATGGAGGAGGAGTTGACCATTGTCGTCTAAGCTTAGTTGTCTTTGTTGGTTGACATTGTGGAGCCACGTGTACATCATCCCCACTACTTTTTACGATCGTTAATTGCTCTAAAATTTAATTTTGTGATGAATTTTGTTGGGTTGAGGTGGCCAGCAGCTGGAATCCGTTGGAGGCTCCTCGATTATTCTTTTTTGGTTGAGAAAATTGACTGGGCTGGCATATTCCATGCAATTGGCTACCCATCTCCATCAAAATGTCCTTTCCATTCCTTTGCCAGCTGATAATTCATCGTCTATATGCCCCACGACCCACTACATGCACTTACTGATTAATAATTAAAAAAATAATATTTGCAGTTGCGTAAATATAGTATAATTTTATTAAAAAAATTGAATAAATATAAGATGTAAATGATAAAAAATTAATTTTATAATAATAAACTCTTTTTTTTTATAAAAAGATTATACAATTCTTGTGCAAACCACGACTATATCTGATATTGCTCTTAATAATTATTAGATACTCAATTTTCATAATTTTAAGGGTCATGCTATGGGATATTTGGTTTTGTTAATTGTTCGTGGTTTTGATTTGTTTGTTTTCATAAATAAGATGAAATGAGTTGATATTAAAATTAAATTGTTAGAATATATATTTTTTAATATTAGTTTTATTTTTTGATTTAAAAAAATTAAATTATTTATTTTATTTTATATAAAAATTTAAAATAATTATAATAATTAGATTAAATGAAATGAGATAAAATGAGAAAACAACGATGCCAAGTACCATCAACTGCTAGCTCATGCTTACCAATTAAGTTCGTTACTGGCTGTGGAGGAGCCACACAATATTGTTCTCATAGCTTGACTGCAATTGAACCCATTGAAAATTATAAACAAATATACAATGTTTTACATAATCGTAATTGCACCCACAAAATAAAAATTACAAGTCAATAATAAGCAATCTTCTTAAAATGTGGATAATTATATGCTACGAAAATAACTATATAATTTCTATCAAAAATGAATTTATTTTCATAGTAAATAATTCATTTTTCTTGTAGCTAGCACGAGAGGGAGAACTTATTGGATTACCGAACTGGTATGCTAATTTATATATATATATATATATTTATTTATTTATTTATATGTATACATATATATATAATTTATATGTGTGTGTGTGATTTTCAGAAGACCAAACCCCTCAAAAGTCTTCAGACTAATAGGGATACTTAAAACACAGTACACAGCTTGTACAAATAACACTATTACAGTGAGAGTAGAAAATACCAACTTTGTGTTTGTTACGGGAGTAATGCTACGTATAGTTTTGGAGAATCTAAACGTAGTATAATCATTTTGAAAAAGAATGGAGTTCATTATTAAAAAATTAATTATTTTTCATATAAATCTATATTTACTTTTTTTTTTTTAAAGGAATTGTGCGGTACTACTTGCATACTCTACTACTCCTAATATCATTTCTGTTCTTAGATAAGGCTCCGCACGTGTGATTTTTTTTTTTTCCACGTAAATTCTAAGCAACCTGCAAGGCACAACATGATGATCAGTCAGTGGTGGGGCATTTGCTCGTGCATGCGTGCGTGCTTTTAAGTCACTCGTGTTGAATTCATGGATACTGCTGCTAACATATATACGAAAGGCATCCTTACTCTCTCTAAGTCTCTCAGAAAAATCAATAAATCTTCTCAACCTTCCAACACTCTATACTCCATCTTTTTAAAAAAAAAATTTTTAATTTTTTTTATTAAATGATTTTTATATGAATAGTAAATAAAAAATTTAAAATACTTTAAAAAAAATATATATATATACACACACATGCACATGAGATTTTCGTCACTGCCCTAAGGCCAGGCGTTACTGCTTATTGAAGATGGAGGGGCTGCACATATATAACTAATCTGGACGTCCCTCCATTTTAGTTAATAAAAAGTCTAGTATTTTAGTTTTTTTTTTTTAATTTTAAATAACATGAAAACTATTTTAATTTTTTATCTCAATAATATTGTTTAGAAAAAGGACAAAAAATCTGTTGGATTGCAAATTAGATTGGGCCAACTAGTACAGTACTCTTTTCAAGATAAGCCCAAGATCACAGACTGTACTCTTTTTTTTTTGAGATTTGCTACACAACCTCCTACTATTCACCTACACTCCACACTCCATATTTTTTAATATTTTTAAAATTTTTTTTTTTAAAATATTTCAGATTTTTTATTCACTATTCATATAAAAAATATTTGATAAAAAAAAATTAAAAAAAAAGGTGGAGTGTGTAGTGTGGTGAATAGTAGGAGGTTGGGAAGATTATTTCTTTTTTTTTTCTAAACTTTTTTGTGATCCGTCTACTTTATAATTAAAATGGAGAGCCGAACCATATGTTTGGAATTAAGCTAATCTTTTGTGTTGAGGTTAATATCAAAGAGGTGGAGAATATATATGGAGCATAGATAATTAGTGAAAAGTATATATAGTCACTTTTGCATACTTTACTCCACTGATATGATTGACTAAAATCAATTATTTTATATTATAAAAAATGATACAATCAATCACATTAGTAAAGTGCACAAAATAGTATATAAGAGTAACTGCATATAAAATTTTTGATCTATATAATGGTATGTGCTGATCTGTTGTGGGAGTAGATATATATATATATATAGTGTATATATATATATATATATACATACGAAAACAAAGGGGGAAAATTAGATCAAATTCAGATAAATTATATCAGGATTTCTTATACCCACATGCTTTTTATTATACAAAAAGAGATAGATACAAAATGTGGACTCTATTATAATTCACGTTAAAATTCATGTCGCCTAATTAATGTTGTCAACCTTTAATTCAAATTACAAACTCCATGATCCGTACCTTCCATGCATGCATATATGGCTATCTACAACTTCCATAATCCCATAGTAAATTATTAAGGATTAATTATTACAATGTAAATCTGTTGACTAAATCTGTTTTCAGAATAGTTTTGGCACCATTGACCAATTTGGATGTAGACAATTAATGAAGAAGATGAGCAGCAGGAGCAGTATGACTCTTTGGAAATATTAAGAGATACAAATATTTCTATCTTTGTTTATATTGGAGGCAGATAGTTATAGCATTGAGTGTTACATCTTGGTATTGTTGTGATGTATTATTATTTCTTTTGTTTGTAAATTGATGTTTTGCATTGTGATGTAAACAACAATGTAATATGCAGCGTGTTGTGGGTGTTGATGTTTATTATTAATTAGTTTGTTTTATAAAAATTTGAACGGTCAATAAAATGTTTTAAATGCCTATACAGATATTCATTATATAAAAAATGCCTATAAAAAATAATAAACATAATGGCTTATTAAAAAAAGCCCTTTAAAAAGTGTAAAATATATATTTTTTAAAAAAGGCTTCTAAAGTGTTTAAAAGATTTTTTTTTTAATAAGACTTTCAAAAAGTTCCCAAAGAATTTTTTGTTTTAGAAAGTGATAAAAAAACCATTTACAAAGTGTTAAAAAACTAATTTAGAAAAAAAAAAGTAAAAAAAAAAAAGTATTAAAGCGGATATCCAATTACAATCCGAATATCCAGACCCAAATCCAGTACCCGTTTGAGATTTGTCTGGATTTATTCGAACGGATATCCGACTAGATCCTGATGCGGATGCACAACCCTAAATTACATAATTATAAGTATTTGAATTGAGGTCACAACGTCTTTCACGATATAAATATTTGAAAATCTAAAACGTTGCAATTATATATATAATATATCTTTGTTAATCTTCCATTTTTTACATAGAATATTATATATCGCGTAGCATCAATATACCACGTGTTAGCATGACACTTTCAACCTATATATCTAATATTTATGAATTTTTTTTTAATTCTCAAGTATAGCTTTAAAATTAGGAAAACTTGTCTCTGGATTTACCTCCTGGTTTTGAGCACTAATGCATTTTGACCACTAATGCATTTTTTTAATTGATTGTACGTTACTAAGCAAACATCATCTTAATTACCTACTATTAAAAAGGAATTAGCAGTCAGACTTAAGAGAAAATCGAGAATTTTAGAGAATATTAATGGCCTCCATCAATCCTATAACAAACATGTATATAATATAGTACTATTTGCATTATATATGAACATATTATAAGTATGAAAGGGCACATTGGATGGTCGTCCTTGCTTTAAGATTGCAATTCCTTCACCAAGCAAAAAGTAGTACTTCACACACATTAGTTACGTGTAAATAGATCAGGAACTGACATTAGAAAAATGCTTATTTATAGTTAGTTATTTGCTATAAAAATAATATTTTTTTATTAAAATGAATCTATTTTTATCATAAAAAGTTATTTTTATTGTGAATAATTATTTTTATTGTAGTGTGATCTATTTGAAATAATTTTGCATACTATAAGATTGAAAAACTAATCGTGACATGATATCAAATTATATCGTTAATAATAAATGGATCGTTGCATGAGATATTTAATTAATTAAATGAGATAGAGTATAAACTTAGGGTTCGAGTTTAAGATCTCTACTTTTCATGTTAAATTATCGTTTGTCCTAAAACATCAAGCTAATCGAAATAGGTAAATTTAATTATTTAACAAAGAATATTAATTCTAACTGCATGATCAGTACCTAAAGAGATCGCAACAACCGATCGTTTTCCCTTCTGATCACCATAGGGCAACTTTGCTAGGAATCTTACGTACCCTGCTTGGATACTATAAAGAATTGCGTGTGCCACTGCCAGTATATCGATAGTCTTGATCCTAAGGCCTATATATTAATCCTTTTGCTTGACGGTAAAGCTGATCAGGCTTCTGAGTCTGTGACACTTTTAGGGTTCGGTTGGCCTTGTGTAGCTCTCGTCCCCAATATATGTATTCAGATGCATGTTTTAAGTTATAAAAGGAAAAAGAAAACAAGTATCTTGCCTGCAGATGTTTTGAAGTCTTCTTGGTTTAGCAATCTCAGCCTCTACGTCAGTTAATGGCCGGTAGTCTCTTTCAGTATTTTGCTTACAAGCTTTGATGTTCATCAACTCCCAATTCACAATTCCCACCTAATCCTTAACCCCATAATCAATTCTATCCTTTAACAAACTGACAGCCCACCATTAATTACCTTTATACATTCATATATATAGTACCTCTCATGATGATGATCTTTACGGCCTGATTCATGCATGTGATCCCATCCATACAAACAGTACTTAAAAAGCTTTTCTTTTTTTGACTGGCCGGGATATCCATGGCTAGAGTTGTTCCTGGGTTCACCAGCTTCCTTTTCTTTGGATTTCTTGGCTTAATCTTTTTTCCAGCTGAAGCTGCCATAAAGAATTACCAATTTGATGTGAGTTTTTGCAGGATCAGTACTAGTACTTGCATGCACAAAGTTGCATTAATGGCCTGTTCTTTATATGTATCATCTTAATTGGTTTTTGTGTTGATCTGCATGTAATTTTCTCAGATTCAAGTGAAGAATATGAGCAGATTGTGCCATGCAAAACCCATCGTAACTGTAAACGGGAGGTTCCCAGGGCCGACTATATATGTTAGGGAGGGGGATAGAGTTCTTATCAACGTAACAAATCATGCACAATATAACATGTCTATTCACTGGTAGGATTATTTGCTGATCATAACGACCGGAGAAAAAAATATATATAAGAACTTGTAAAATTTTCTTCTTGTTTTTCTTCATTGCTTTGGTGATCATTCTTATACTAGGCATGGACTGAAGCAATATCGAAATGGCTGGGCGGATGGACCAGCTTACATTACTCAGTGTCCAATCCAGACTGGGAATAGCTACACTTATGACTTCAATGTAACAGGACAAAGGGGAACTTTATGGTGGCATGCACATATTCTTTGGCTGAGGGCTACTGTCCATGGTGCATTTGTCATCATGCCAAAACCAGGAACCCCATTTCCTTTCCCACAGCCGCACCAGGAATTTGAACTTCTGTTAGGTGAGTTTCAAGGAAATTTACATCAAAAAATTCCCATGGAAAAGTTGGGCCGTTAATTAGTTTCTGTAATTCTCGCTTTCTTCTGCAGGAGAATGGTGGCATGCGGATGTGGAAGAGGTTGTCAAGCAAGGGACGAACATGGGTTTGCCACCAAATATGTCAGATGCACACACAATCAATGGAAAGCCGGGGCCACTCTTTCCATGCTCTGAAAAACGTAAGCATATTTAATATATATGGGCACATGCATGGCTGAGAAAAGAATCGAGTTATGCATAGATACTCCTTATAGAATCCCTCATTTATACTTGTTTTAGATACGTTTGCAATCGAGGTGGAATCAGGCAAAACGTACCTGCTGAGGATCATCAACGCTGCCCTCAACGACGAGCTTTTCTTTGCTATTGCTGGACATAACATGACAGTGGTGGAGGTTGATGCAGTTTACACAAAACCATTCAGCACTCAAGCTATACTTATTGCGCCCGGCCAGACCACAAACGTTCTGGTGCAAGCTAACCAAGTCCCTGGGAGATATTTCATGGCTGCTAGGCCTTACATGGATGCTCCGCTTTCCATAGATAACAAAACTGCTGCAGGAATACTGCAGTACAAAGGCATTCCAAACACTTTCCTCCCTACTCTTCCCCAGTTGCCCGCACCCAATGACACCGAATTTGCTTTGACCTACAACAAGAAGCTCAGAAGTTTAAATACTCCACGGTATCCTGCCAATGTTCCTCTCAAAGTTGATAGAAATCTCTTTTACACAGTTGGTTTTGGCAAGAATTCTTGCCCAACTTGCCTCAATGGAACCAAACTCCTTGCTTCATTGAATAATATCTCTTTTGTGATGCCTCAAGTTGCGCTTCTCCAAGCTCACTACTTCAACATTAAAGGAGTGTATAGAGTTGATTTCCCTGACAGGCCTCCGACTCCTTTCAACTACACCGGTGCTCCACTTACAGCTAATCTTGGTACTGCCACAGGCACAAGGATTGGCAAGATCGCCTTTAATTCCACAGTTGAGTTGGTACTGCAAGACACCAATCTTCTAACAGTTGAGTCACATCCATTCCATCTTCATGGCTATAACTTCTTCGTTGTTGGGACGGGTATCGGGAATTTTGATCCTGCTAAAGATCCGGCAAAGTACAACTTGGTTGATCCTGTGGAAAGGAATACAGTCGGAGTTCCCACTGGCGGTTGGACTGCTATTCGATTCAGAGCTGATAATCCCGGTACTTGGTTTAATTTTAGCGAAGTTCATGCAGTTATAAAATTTAATTATGGGAGCTGCTACTTGTTTCCCAAAGTGACTGCTCACTTTGACAGCTAGTGTAATTCTTTTTTAAATATTTAAAAAAAACACATTTTTACACTAGATGTTCAAGTGAGCGGTCACTTTGAGAGAGCAACATAGCATTTTCCTTTAATTATAATACAACCGGTTGACTTTGAGACGATATATAATATATATATATATATATATCTTAAACTTTCAAAATGTAACCCTCTTTGATGAAAATTATGGAGGTTTATTTGCTCTAAAATAATTAGAGATCTTTGCAATTGCTCTAACACTCCTAACATGACTGTCTAGGCGTTTGGTTTTTGCACTGTCATTTGGAGCTCCATACTGGTTGGGGATTGAAAACGGCATTTGTTGTAGAAGATGGACCAGGAGCCGATCAATCTGTTCTGCCTCCACCAAAGGATCTTCCACCATGCTAGCTGTTTAAGTTTGAAAAAGCTGAGGGGTCCCTTTGTATTTAAAAGCATTTTAAGTGGGAACTATTGTTTGCTTCTGCCCTGCAAAAGTTGCAGGCCAGTGTTTCTCGGGAAAAAATGGTTTCACGATTTGCTTGAAACTCAAATTGTAATATATATGTTCCAGGAATATGTAATAAATGCTACTTGTTTGATTCCAGTTTATCACTTCTAATTACTTCTGAAACAATTTATATCACCCTTAATGAGAGAACTGGCCAAGATGAAATTATTAGTCACTTTTGAAAAAGTGATACTCTTCTTCCTGAATTTTATCATCCCCAATCACATTGGATGATATGAACCATTTTAAGTGATTTCGTAGATCAAACACTTCAATTAAAAGTTGCATTTCTCTTGCTACTGTCGAAGTTGAACTTGAACCACTGATAATTTGAAGAATCCAGGAAACAATTGAAGAGCCAAACCATAGGAATGTTTGTTTAACACAACCAATATTCTATTCAGGCTAACATCATTCAGCAATCAAGACAAGATTATGATCAAAGCCTGACACAATTTGTATAACCTCGCAACCTTGTAAAGAGTCTAGCAAAATTGGCTCAGCTTCATCACTGGAGCTTCCTAACCCAAGCCTGCCATTCTTACCACAGCCCCAAACCCACACCTCTCCCTTAGATGTGAGAACAACGGAATGTGCACGCCCCCCTGACACAGAGACTGGAATTTCATCAGCTAACCCTTCAACCATCAATGGGATATGCTCTGGTCCTGTCCTTCCAAGCTGAAAGCTCCGATTCCATCCCCACGAAACAATACTCGCAGCATCTTCTATCATATCCGATGATGAAAGCCTGCAAATTGCCAAAGAATGGCCAAGACCTGCCGCTATAGACACAGGAACAATGGTTATGTCAACTGGCAACATTCCCAAATCTTGATTTACTCTGCCCAGCTGACCATATACGTTACTTCCACAGCTCAACAGGGTGCCATTACCTGAATTAAAGAATTAGAACATAAATGCAGGCATAACGTACATTTCCATATGCATATTAACGAAGACAACTATTATTACTTACGGTAGAGAACTGTGGAATGATCTAGCCCACACGCAATGTCTGTGACTTCAACACCATGTAATTGCTCCACTAAACAAGGTTCCCAGACAATTGGCATGTTTTCCTCCTCCTTCATTCCTTCTAAAACCAGCTTCTCGGCAGCTTCGAATGCCAAGCTTGAGAGTTGTCCTTTGTTTTCTGGTATACCCACACTCGAATCCAGTCGAGACCTCTCGAAAGATTCCCCAACCTTCCCTATCCTAGCATCAGCTGAATAACCCCAGCCAAACAAATTCCCATCCTCAGTTTGTGCAAGTGTATGCCCCCAACCAAATGACACCTATCAAAGGAAGATGCACCTCAACAATGTTTCCCATCTTATGTAAAGCATAAGTGTTCAAGTGTTGCACATCATGGTCATGCAGATTATACACCACAATGCTTCAAAAGAATATAGCAATTGTATACTAGTAGCCCACCTTGGCTATCTTTTCTCCAGCAAGCGCTTCAACCCTGGAAGGTGCTACAGCCTCAACGATTCCTTTTCCAAGACCAAGCTGTCCACGCTTAGACTTTCCCCAAACCCATAAAGACCCATCATCTCCAATGGCTGCAGAAATTACCCCGGATGCAAATGCAGCGCAAACATTCACTTTGTCCAACCCTTGCACTCTCTTCGGCTCCTTCCAAGAATCTCTGCTAAAGCTCAAATTTTGACAATCAGTAATGTACCTTCCAAGTAAAATTGGATATGAACCCCCACCCACGATCAGATTCAGAACACATTAAGCAAACCACGTATCCGACGTCAAATCACTCAAAAGCAACACCAATTTTCATCAACATTACAGAAAAAAAAAATGAAAGAGAGAGATAGAACGGATCAAACCTGGGAGCAAGAAGACCACGGCCGAGCTGGGCTTCGTTGTTTCGACCCCAAGCCCACAGCTGACCTTGGGAAGTTACAGCCAAAGAGTGGTAGTGTCCGGCACCGAGACCGGTAACATCAGAGGGAAGCGCAGGGACCGGCGTGGGCTCATAAGCGTCAACAGCAAGACCCGTCAGAGAGGAAAGCAGTCCGAGAGCCCCCTGGCTCCCATCCCCAAAGCTCAGCACCGCGCTGCTCATCCATCTTCTTCGTAGCCCTTCCCCACAAACCCTAAATTCTCTCAATTTCATCATTTACCTCATACTGATCTCTTCTTCTGCTGTGTCTTGCAAAATCTTTAACAGTAATCCCATATGAATATAAGCCGTCCGCAGAAAATACCACAAAAATAGGGACTGCTCTTCTTTCTTTTTAACTCCATTTTTCTCACTTTAAATTATCGGCTTAAAAATAAATTTCTCACCATTTGATCAAGGACTCCTTTATTTTCGGAATACATTTCATCTCATCTTAATTTTATTATTATATTTTTTTAAATTTTAATATAAAATAAAATAAATAATTCAACTTTTTTAAATCCATCTCATCTTATCTCACCTAATCATTACAAATTGTCTAAATTTCAATATAAAATAAAATAAACAATTCAATTTTTTCAAAATTTAAAATAAAAATAATATTAAAAATAATATTTTAATAATACTTTATTTTAATTTTTAATTTTAATTTCAATTCATCTCATCTCATCTCTAAAAATAAACGAGATTTAAATATTTAATATTATCCCAAAATTTACATGATATTAATAAATTTTATGTTCTAAGATTTGAGTTATCTCAACATAAAAAAAAAAAAGCTTTAAAACGCTTTTATTTATTAAAATCTAGATCGAAAAAGGAATAGACAAGATCATTCTTAGAACATATTTTCCTAAACTTCCTGTCAAAATCATTGGAAAATATTGATTATATATATACATATATTTCGTTTGCCAAAATTCTTTTTTTTTATATATATGTAAATGTTAAAATTATCTATTATTATAAAGAAAATAATTTGTATAATTTTAAAATATACAAGTATTACATATTAATTTTGAGATTTATTATGAATCAATTATTATTTACTTTCGAAGAAATTTATTCATCATCTTAACATCCATCATTCTCCTATTATCTTATGATGTTGTGTTAGATGATAGGTCCACAAGTGAAATATAATAAATAATCTATAATCATCTAATGCCACATTATAAGATAATAGGAGGATAATAGAATTTAGGATGATGAATAGTATTACTCTTTACTCTCACACCCTACAATTATAATTTTTTTATCGGGCGTGATGTATTTTTCATAAGATATGAAGTTATTTTTCATAGAATATGGAGAGTGAGATGGTAAATAGTGACTGATGAAAATAATTTTTTTTAATTTTTTTTTTAAATAGATAAACTCCGTACACACAAAAAAAAATCTAATTTTTAATAATATATCCTATTTTCTTCAAATAAAATAAGCGAAACTTGCAATTGTGTCTAACCTTTCTTTTATCCCAATAATTTAATTTGGTCGTTTTTGCTTATATTTATTTGTTAAATACATATAAAAACCTTTTTTCTTTTTTTTTTTCCCTCCCGAGGGCCGAGTTAAAGACGATATTTCGGAGAATAAAACCTAATTTTCCTTGAAAAAAAGAAGACAATCATGAGAACGAATGAATATCCGAAATTTGACTAGGATAAGTGCAAATACCAGTAACGGCATAAACGACCAGAACCATTCCCAAGTAAGTGTGCCATTGGGTTGTGACTGTGAGTGTGAGGCAGAGAGAGAGAGAGAGAGACCTTGGTTAAAGAAGATGGCGTTGGTTTCTATGGCATTCTCGCTCCCCACCTTAAGCCCACCTAATCTTCGCCGAGTCAACAGGTGAGTTACTCTATTTTCTGCTTAATTCGTCAAATCCCATGTTTCAAGGTTGCCATTATTTGATTAAACCCTCGATCGGTCGAGTTTGCATTGAATCGGAGTACGTTTCGAGAAACTAAAAGGAAAATTAAGTTTTCGAAAACAGGTATAATTCTGGCAAGGCTTATGCAACTGTGGGCAAAGAAGCCTCTACTTCGTTGGGTGTGCGAGTCACAGAAGGAGAAGGGAACTTGCCCAAGGTTGTGCTCACTTCCGCTACCGGTAGGTTAGTATTCTTAAGCTCATTCCACGCCTCCCTCTCCTTACATTTATATATGTACGTCTGCTATGCAAAAGGTTGCCCATGCCGTTAATTGGAGCAATTACAATTGGGGATTTTAAGTTTCTAATTTGTTCCCTTCTCTTCGTTTCCTGATTTAAGATATAACTAATTATTGTAAGAAAAGTAATTTTAGTTCTTTTAATATATAGCATTAGTGTTTTAGGATAATAGATGCATATATAGACTTCCACGGATGATTGAATTTGCTGTGTGCAGCGAGGCAGATGTGTACTTGTTTGGAGGCTGTGTCACGTCTTGGAAAGTAGCAAACGGCAAGGACCTCCTTTTTGTTCGGCCAGATGCTGTGTTTAATAAGAAAAAACCAATCAGGTTTGTCTTCCTGCCAGCCTCATGCCTTTCAATCTGATTTTTTTTTTTTTTCATTTTTTCTTTAACCTTTCGTACATTTTTGCTCCTTTGCTGAATGTAGTGGTTTGGGTTATGTGGTAGATCGATGAATGATTTGGATATTCATTATTTGGTTTTTATGTTGATGACTATCTTACAGAAATTAAATTTTCACTTTTAAACTGGGTAACTGATACCAACAAGCTGAAGCTCAGTTAGTGTCTATTGAACTTTGCATGTGATCTCCATTCTCCTGGTAGGTGATCAAGATTTAAAGCTAGTTGACATAATTGCAGGTAATATGTTTCAAGAACAATAATTTAATGAATTTTTAGGTGTTCTAAATTTGAAGAATGACTGACAAAACAGAAAGAAAAAAAATGAGGTCATAGATAAACTTTATGACAACGAATTCTCCCATTATATTCTGTTAATTTCAGCCTCTGGCAAATTACAATGTCTAAAGATTATTGAAATCTTGCATTACCACCACTTAAGGAAATTATGATAAAGAGGATTTAAATCTTAAATCTCTATGTTTTAGGGGTCATAAATTTTTCATTCTGCATATGATGCATGTATTGAATCCTATTATTACTCAAAAACTTAGGATCCTTAAATACTAACACTGCCTCTCTTGGAATAGTGGAGGCCTTCCACATTGTTTCCCGCAGTTTGGACCTGGCCAAATACAGCAGGTACGGCTTTCTACACTTGTTCATACGCCATTACTAGACTCCATACATATATTTGCATTCTATACCATATGAATTCAAGAACAAAATATATATATATTTTATATGAGATCATTTCATTTGATTTCTAGCACTTCACCCTGGAAAAGTCCGTTTATGGATCTTTCCATACTTAGTCAGTAGTACTTGGGGAGTGATTTTTGGGTTAGAATAATTGCTTTGTGGAAAAATTTGAAGTTTGTCTTAATACTGACAGAAATTGTAGTCCAACCAAAAGTTATGGATGATTGAGCTCTTCCTTTCCAGTCAATACCCACATGAGCCAGAAGAGTTTCTTGAGAATTGCCAATGATTACATTTTACTTTATTCTTCATTCCTGTCTTCTAACTATTATTAATTTTCTTTTCCTTTTTTTAACTGATGGAGATTTTTATGTAATTTACAGCATGGATTTGCAAGGAACTTGGATTGGTCCATTGTTGATTCTGAAAATGTGGAAGGAAATCCTGTTGTAACTCTAGAACTAAAGGATGGTACTTACAGTCGTTCCATGTGGGATTACAGCTTTCAAGCTTTATACAAGGTCGGGTGGTCACTTATCTCTTATGCATTTTTTTAGGAAGATGGTACCCCAATTTTTTTAAAGAAAAAAAAAGTGAGGAAAATCATGGTTACATTCCAAACACCTTGGGGATACAATACTCAATAAAGCGCAAAACCCAGAGTAAAAAAACCAAACCTTACCACATATTAAGAACTATAAAGAAACTTAAACAAATATCTCATTTACAACTTAAGGCAGGGATGCCCAGTTTATCTATTCTCTTGCTTTGCAAGGCAATCAGCAGCTTGATTTATTTCTCTATAAACATGCTTCAATGAAATAACCATATGATTTGACAGCAATTTGATTCTGTCCCAATCTTCCCTTACTTCCTAATGGACACTTCCAAACCCATGCCACCAATCCACAAGAACTTTAGAATATGTTTCAGCTTTGATTTGGAACAGATGAAGTCTATCACAAACAACAAGTCCTTCTAGCAAAGCTTTTACCTTTGCCATCATATTGTTTCCCCCACTCTCTTATGTAATTAATGTTCAGTTAGGCTTTCTGTATACTTCATGGTCTCAAATTAACTTGTTATTTACTCTATTCTTTGCAGGTCATTCTACATACAAGAAGCCTTTCAACCGAACTAACAATTACAAACACAGACAATAAGCCATTTTCATTTAATACTGCCTTGCACTCATACTTCCATGTAAGTATCATAATTTCCATCAATCATCATGTTCTTAACCAAAATAAAAATTTCTTTTGATGATACTGTTACTGATAGGTAGTGGAAGAACTTACATAAAAAAAGGTATTGGAAGAACTTAAGATTAAAATTGGTAGAAAGAAAATATGGGACAATTGGTAGGTGATTTCACGTTGAAAGTCTGAAAATGACCAGAATATTTCATCCTTAACTTACATGGTGTTGTGAATTTGATTTTGTTACATGATCTTGCAAAAGTAGACACAAATTAATAACATTCATTTCCACCATTGTCATGCAGGCTTCTGTGACAGGGGCATCAGTGAAAGGTTTGAAAGGGTGTAAAACTCTGAACAAAGATCCAGATCCTAAGAATCCATTGGAGGGTAAGGAAGAAAGGTATGTCGTGTTTCAAACAATGAATTTCCCATATTCTATTGGGTTGTGAATTAAACTTAACATGTTTTTTCTCTCTCTTTAGCCACTGTCTGGGAACTGTCTGCAATATGTATTTTGTTGGCAAAATAAGTAGTTCATTAGTTACAACTGTAACAGTGTTGCTTAGACATAAGAAAATTTTTAAGCAAGTTTAAGGAGGCTTTCTTTGCATAGGCATCATAAAGAGGGATATTTCAGCAATTTTATAAGACTAGAAATGGGATCCTGCCGTTTGGGCCCTGATTGCTTGTGTTGGTCAGACACAAATGGTTTCGTCCCTAATTTGGAAAAAGGGATGCATTGCAACAATTCTTTCAGATTTTCGGTATTAATTGCCCAGACCTGAAGTGTGATGGAGACATTGCAACAGGGACGGTATGTTGCAGTTGTGAAGTATAACTTAACCAGATGATTCTAACTACTATGTGAAGCTGTTAAGGGTAGTATGAGTTCTCATAACTCATGATTCGCACCAATCTCTAAATAGACTTTTCAGAAAGACTTTTTGCATCTTCTGACATTTTTAAATCACAGGGATGTGGTCACTTTTCCTGGATTTGTAGATTGCGTCTATCTGGATGTGCCTAATGAATTGCAGCTTGATAATGGCTTGGGTGATACGATATCTGTCAGGAACACTAAGTGAGTTGTAAACCTTATTTTGAAGACTTAAATTGGTATCACTGAGACCTGTCATCAAGATTTGTTTGTTTAACATGCTTATCTTTTTCCTATGCAGTTGGACAGATGCTGTTTTGTGGAACCCTTATCTGCAGATGGAAGCTTGCTACAAAGATTTTGTTTGTGTTGAGAATGCTAAGGTAGTAAATAGTCATTTTCTTTTCTTAAGTTAACTGTCAAGACTTGATTAAAAACAAAAGTTTCATATTCTATTGTTGAAACTGACCACAGGCTTGATGGTGCATCTAAAATGGTTTTAGTAACTTTTATTTATCCTCTCCAACTTCTCAATTATCTGCATAGTGATTTTTCTTTTCCATGCCTAATTCAGATTGGAAACGTCCAACTAGAGCCTGCCCAATCTTGGACAGCCACACAGCATCTTAGCATTGACTGAAGTGTAGCTCAGCACTGCTGTTGAATTTTGTACAACTTGTACCACTGTCAATTCCAAAGTTTTTATCTGAGTTTTGCAAACCTTCAGCTATAAAAAGCAAATAACCTGGTTTGTATCACTGAACTAGCATGCTCAAGCGATGCTCTTGTATATGACCCGTATATCTGGGTTTTTGCCTATTGTTATGATCAATAAAATTTTGTTTACCGATCAAAAAATAAAAAATAAAAGCAAATAATCTGGCTTGTCCAAAGTTCTTATTCAAATTGACATATCTTTTATAGGTATTTCTATTTTACGCATTTTAGAGTCTACTGAGTGTGATCCATGGCATCTCTCCTTCTCACCAATAATCTCTGCAAGAACATTTCCCATTTTTGAAATGGTGGAAACGAGTTCTATCCCGAACAATAATATCCCTAGCATAAATCTTTGAGATGAGCTTTGTAACTATGTGGCAGTCCTCACACACCCGAAGATTCTTAACAATCCGGATGGTTGTCTCCGGTCTAGTGCTTATTAGCCCAAATGCAATAGCCAGCTTTTCACTATGATATTGGATTGCTCTCTCTTTCTCCTCATCATATAGATCAAGCAGTAAGTCCCCTGTTGCAGGTTTATACCCTTCTTGCCTTAGTTTCTCTGTAATCTGGTTCCACATCCAATAAATCTTTTCCATCTGTGGATGGCACCCATCTCCAGCTGAAAATTCGTGGACAATACCATTCAGGCTGATTGCACTACACCCTGGAAGTTTTGAAACTCCTCTGTGTTTCATCTGGCTTCTCACTTCAACTGCTTGGTCCCATTCCCCAGCTGCAGCATGAATTCTTGCCAAGTGAATGTATCGCCCACCATGCCCAGGGTCAATTTCAAGCAAGATTTTCCCTATCTGTTTCCCTAACTCAAGATGTCCATGAATCCAGCAGGCGTTGAGCAGTGCTCCCCAAATGGCGGCATTCGGCTTTAAAGGCATTTTCTCAATTAAGTCTTTTGCTTCCATAAGCAACCCAGCTCTGCCTAGAAGGTCTACCATGCATCCATAATGCTCGATTGTTGGGTTCAATCTATAAACTGTAGTCATGCTCTTAAACATTGACTTGCCATCATCAACAAGCCCTGCATGGCTACATGCAGTCAAAATTGCTGTGAATGTGATCAAATTTGGCTTAATTCCTGCTTTGTTCATTTGCACAAACAAATCAAGAGCTTCTTGTCCCTGCCCATGTATTGCAAAACCATTAATTATTGTTGTCCATTCAGAGGTACCTCTCTTCTCAAGTTTTGTGAAGACTTCTAGAGCTTCTTCCATGTCTCCACACTTACCATACATGTCTATAAGAACACAGCCCAGTATACGATCGATTTTGATTCCATTTTTAGCTATATAGGCGTGAATCCATCTGCCTTGATCCAATGCTCCTAGATGTGCACACGCCGAAAGTGAGATTCCAAGTGCTACATTGTCAGGTTTGACTCCCGCAATCAGCATTTCACCAAAAAGGTTCAGAGCTTCCTTGTTGAGTCCTGCCCCAACAAAGCCAGAAATCATTGCCGTCCATGAGACCACATTCTTTACTGGCATATTTTTGAAAAATTCAAAAGCCTTCTCTAACCTGCCAAATTTTGCATACCCATCAATCATTGAGTTCCAAGAAACAATGTCTCGCTCAAGAAGCCGCTCGAAGAGGAGATGTGCAGATTTGATGCAACCGGAGATGGCATAAACATGAAGCAATGAATTTGTGGCATAAACGTCCAAGCCAAAGCCTGTTTTTATGACGTGGGCGTGGATTTGTTGGGTTTCTTCCAAAGCTGACAGAGTGGAACATGCTTTGAGCAGGAAAGGGAAGGTGTAAGCATTATGGGGGACTGAATGACAAAGCATTTGATGGTACAGAAGCAGGGCTGCTTCTGGCTCATTGCTGTTTGAATATCCTCTAATCATGGTGTTCCACATGAAAGTATTGGGTCTACAAATTTCGTCAAAAACCTTCCGAGCATAAGTCAAGCTGCCATAATCTGGGGAGGTGCTGGAAGCTAGGAGCCTGCTCATTGCGTTAGAGTCTCCAATGAGACCTGTTTTATAAAGTCGAGCATGAATCTGCTTTATTTCCACCATTTTTGAACATCTTTCAAGCAGACACAGGCTCTCTACTACGTTTGATTCTATGGAGGTCTGATTTTGTAGATTCACTGAAATGGGTTCCATGGAATGGTTGATATGTGATAAAATTGGAATAGGTTCATAACGAGAAGAAGATGAGAAAAATGAGGAATTGTTTCTATGGTTGTGATTTTATTAGAAAGTAGGATAAGGTTCATGATATTGACAGGAATATCCGGGCTGCCTTTTTTTTTTTTTTTTTTTTAAAAAAAAAAAAAATCTTTGGAGGACACTTTTGGCTGGTCCCCATTTGGTCATCGATAAATCTTCATTGAACTCTTGCAAAATCAAGCAATGCAATTTTTATCTTCTTTCGCTTACTTCTCGCACTCGTGCATAAAGAATAAGGCCAAAATTGCATCATAATCATGTGCAGTGTCGCACAATCCTAGCATAGCCAAGAATATCCTTATGTAGTCTTTATCTTGGATTGTGTCTCATCTTTAATAATGCCGACTGATGCGGCGTATTTTGAGTAGCTTCATAAGCCAACCACTCAAATAAAAACAACTTAAAATATGACTCATCAATTGGTATATTTGAGTATGATAAAATTCAGAATGAAAGACAACATTTCTTGCACTTCTAAAATCTTAAACCGGAGCTCATTAGAAAGCTACTCAATGTCAAGGGTTATCAGGCATATGAAGAGCACTGACCAAACAGGCGAATCTACTAAAAACATCTTTAGTCCAATCAGCTCTTTTAAGTATTGACAAACTTGCCCATTGAGATTTTCCAGCAGTCCAAAAGAACCTGAATCAAACGGATGATACTATCAGACTCAATTGATTGATTCCCCTGATTTTAATTTCTTGTTTCCTTTTTCCCCTTTAAAACCCCATAACAGCAGTTGATTCAGCCTTTTTTAGAAATCATGTTGAATTTAGAAAATATAGTAGAGAAGGAAAACATCTGTTAAAAACAAGAGGAACACTTCACTTTAATCAATTCAATTTAGAAAATCTATTTCTCATTAAATCTTGCCACCAGTTAAGCGAACACAACAGCATATCAGACAGGAATTATTCTACCAAAATGGTAAAATGATATCTGACAAGCCAAAATCCATTAAAGCAGCAAAAAGAAAACAACCCCTCTATGAGCTCAGAACAGCTCAATTAGTGATTAATTTAAACAGAAAAACCCCCTCACTTGGGCCTCAGAAACCATGAGCCGCTTTACAGTCTACAAATGATTTTCTGACCTTTTCCCTTCAAGAAGCTAGCATAGAAATGATGCACACCAACAGTATAATCAGCAGCACAGCACAGACCCAGCAAGCCCATTTCTTGTTCTTCTTCTTCATTTGATTGGCATAGTAAAGACTGTTAGTTCCACCATTGATAAAGCTACCCACATTGGCCAAGTTCTCTTCAATATCATCAATCTTTTCACCTTGTGTCTCAACCAGAACAGCCATGTCAAGGAAGACCTGATGAAGCTTGTTCAAGCTCCTCTGAATATCCATCACAGCCTCATGCCTCTCTTTACTCCTCAAATTCGTCTCGGTTTTCCCTTCCAATAGTTGAACTTTCACAGCCCCTGAAACCATCTTTTCAATAACCTCCTCGCTTGGTAGTTCGCCGGTTGCAGTATAGTACCTCCTCTTGAGATCTTCCTTATGATCTGAAAGAATATTTTCCCTCAAGGATTGGAAATCATTCATCATTTCCTTAAGTTTGACTCTCAAACCATTTGTTACAGATATCCTTGTCCTATCGACAGGACTTCCCTCTTTATATGCTTCTGAGACCTTGCGATTGGTCACATTGGATCGATCAAGCGCTTCTAGCCTTGCCTTGACAATCATGGCTTTTCGGAGAACTGCAACCATGTCTGAGTCCATTCGATCTCGTAGCCCTCGGAGAACTTTAGCACTGTGGGTTGACTTTGTCTCTTCATTCAAGAGTTGAAGATCAAACAAGAGATTGGTTATCTCTTCCATTTCACCCTTAATTACTCCAACTTCTTGAAAGAACTGAGAGAGGTTCTGTTCCTCAGTGTGGTTGAGTTGGCCTGCTTCAAAATCAAGATCTGCTTCAAGGTCCTTGTGGGCCTGTTTCTTCAGTTCCACATAACTTAAGAACGATTGTGTCATAAGATCATTCATATTTGAAATAATTTGCAGTACCCACCTGCCAAAGTGTCAACAAAATCCATTACAGTATAAAATGCATTCAGAGGTTAAAAAGAAATTTAAAAAACGGGGTGGATTTTGAAAGAGAAATGCACGAACTTTACCCTTGAAAGATTGAAATTTTGGAGGGACCTCTGAGGAATCACTGTTTCACTTTGAGTTACTACTCCAAGAGAACTAAATCAAACAGGTAAAAAAAACATGAAATTTGGGACGTATACAAGAAAACCATCAAGAAAACTACACATTAAGGCCACTAGAAAATATCAGACACTATGGACAAAATGGGAAACCGTTCTTTCACGAACGGCTTTGGCAAGAATGAAAAAGAAACTACTGCATGAATGACTTGCTCAAATCTTCGGTAATTCAAAGTTCAATTATTAAAGAAAAACCATCAAGTAAGAAACCAAGAAGGAAAAACGATTGTCGTGACATAAAAAGACCAATGGAAATCCAACGAGTTCAAGACAGGGTTATACAAAAGTAGAATGAAAAACCCCGTATATTACCGATCAAATCAACGGCATTACGGAATCCAAAGAAATCCTAAAACTTCTAAAGCCTACGAAAACCAAGAAGGAAAAGAAAGAAACTCAAAAGTGGGTTTCCGTAAAACCTTGGAGAAATCAAAGGCCTTGCTCTGAGAAAGCTTGTTGAGTTCCGAAAGTTCTTCCTTCTTCCTCCGGGTTTATATAACACGACGGAGTTAGAAGAAGAAGAAACTCTTCAACTGGGGCTTTAGAGAGTGGGAGGAATTGCGATCATTCAGTTTTCCTTGCAGTTATATGTAACTGTCTCGTCGGTGTGGGTGTTTAAAATTCAAAATTCCGTTGAGAATAGAAATAGCCGTTGATTTGCGAGGAGGCACTGTTGACATCTGTCCAAATATAAGTCGGTTACGCTCTGGACACCTTCGACACGACAGCGTTTCATATTTGACTAGTATATAAATGTGTGTATGTATGATTAAAACAATTGTAATTTATCGGTAAATTTTTCACTTTAATACAAAAATGATCAAAACATACGTATTGGACCGTCAAACTGAAAAAACAAGATGGCACTTTACATACATCCTCTAAGATAGATGAAAAATAAGTCGCGCCACGCAATCTTGACGACTGTATTTTGACGACTGTATCTTGAGAGAGTACAAAGTAGTAGTTTGAGAGTTTAATGTGTCAATTTTGATAGTTTGGTGCGTAAAATATAAACTCTTAATAGTTTGGAAATAAAAAATGTATTTATCCCAAAAAGAATTATTCGGAAAAGATTTTCAGAAATTCATGTAGAGTAAACTACTCTAAATCTTGGCTTATTTAATAATTAACTTCTCGAGATTAATTTTTGTTTTGATTTGGATTTTGGCAGCCAAGAGTACTTCAAGTACTCTCAAACACTCTCATTATTATTTTTTATTTTATTATTACTTTTCAACTATTTTTTTTATTATTCATTACTTTTCACATACTTTTTCATTACTTTTTCACTACTATTTAAAAACATTTTCAAACACTTTCACTCCCCAAACTTAAAGTGTTATTGGACATATAGATTGGAGAAGTGTATGTTCTCTTCAAGTCTCAAATTCCCACAAATCTTAGCTAATGCCCACATCCAGCACTAATTTATGTTACCTTATAACATGGTTCACCCAAATAATCCAATCTCATAACTCTATATATATATATATATATATATATATATCCTTATACTTAAAAATACTATAGAAATATGAACAGTAATAAACAGTCTTTTATATTTGAAATTTTTGTTTTCTATCAATACTCCAACGCAAAACTCTATTTTTTTAAATAAAGTTGTTGCCTTCTTTCTTTCTTTCTTTCTTTTTTTTTTTTTTTTATCTTCAGCCCACTCTTCCTTTTACTTTTATATTTTACAACCCATGTGTTTCATCTATTTGAGCCTCTCTTGAATTATACTGCATAATATTTTATAGATAAGCATCTAGAAATGCCGAATGGGTAAAACGTGCACAATGGGATTGAAAGGGTCCTTCATTTGTTTGTAAAGACGTTGCTTTGCCATTTTTGGTCTGCTAATGTTGTGCATTTATTGGCCTAAAAAAAATAAAAACCAGAAAAAAAAAAAAACAAAAATGAATAATAGAATATCAAAGATGTATTGTGCATGTGAAGAACATTGCCTAATTAAATCACAAGTTATAAAATTAAACATAAATCATATTATTAACCAATTTAATTCAAAACTCAGATTTATGTCTCTTAACCATTTTTTCTATCTAAAACCAATAATAATGTCATGAAATAATTAAAATATATTAATTCTAGATATATAAAATATGCAATGATACAGCTCAATCAATACTTCATGAGATTGAAGGTTATGGGTTTGAGTCATAGGTTGGTTAAACTTTTTGCTTTTTAAATTAGTAGTTTCTAACTGAAATGAACTATATTATCCTCGTAGACCTTATCATTAAATTTTCTTCTTCTACACTAAATGTTTATATTTTAGAGTAATTTATTTTATAATAATACAGGGCAAACGTGCCTCGCACGTAATCCCACTGCTAGTATATATATATATATGAGGAATTCTACTCATCAGCCAATATTCATTCCCACACCTATAACTTTTTTATAGGGTGTGAGAGTGTTTTTCATAAGTTGTGGAGTGATTTCCTTGTAGATCTTATCATTAAATTTTCTTCTTCTACACTAAATGTTTATATTTTAGAGTAATTTATTTTATAATAATACAGGACAAACATGCCTCGCACGTAATCCCACTGCTAGTGTATATATATATATATGAGGAATTCTACTCATCAGTCAATATTCACTCCCACACCCCACACTTATAACTTTTTTATAGGGTATGAATGTTTTTCATAAGATGTGGGGGTGATTTCCATAGGGTGTGGAGTATGAGCCACGAGGTAGTAAATAGTAGCTGATGAGAAGAATTTTTCTATATATATAATATATATATCAGAATTTATGTCCACGAAAAATTAAAACTTATATCTATCCAATTAGTAAATGAGCATAAGATTTTGTTTAGACTCGATTCGTTCAACAAATGAGGCAAACTTGAGTCGATATTTTGCTTGTCAAATTTTATCTTTTCCTTGCAAGTTCAGCTCGTTGAAGCACACTGATGCTGCAAACAATACATGAAGAGGTAACATGACAATTGTTTTTTTTTTTTTTGTATCGGTATGAAAAGGTAACATGACAATTGTATGGGGGATAATCTGCATTTGCAGGACTTACAACTGCTCAACTTTAGCAAAACACTCGTTCAGGAGGAAATCATGAAGCTCTGATGAATATATGTTGGGGAAAGTCCTATAATGGTCAACATGCGGTGAAGATCCAAAGTTGAAAGACCTTACTTTTCTCCCCATCCTTCTCTGTTCCTCAATAAAGAACTCTACAGACTGAAATGGAACCACTTTGTCGGCTGTACTATAGAGGTAAAGCTGAGGGAAATAAAACTGGGTTTTTGAGATGTTGGAAACAATCCTTTTTAACCTCCTGCAAAACAAAACAAGCATTAATTGCAATCAAAATTCTGGCCATTTTACTAAGCAACCTTACGTCACACACTTGCTGATGTGGGTCTTTATTTTTTATCTTTTTATTTTTTTTTTCCCTCAACATGTGTGTGGTGTAGGGTGTAGGGCTAATGAGTAGAATTTTTCTTTTATCTAAAACAGCCAGCTACTTATCATCTAGGAACAGGAGGATATGCAGTCGTTTGATAATCAATATGACAGCAAAGTTACAACAACTGCAAGATATTTGCAGAGCATTTAGTAAAAGAATATGGTATTAAAACATGATAACAACACACTTACAGTTCCACGTCGGGCAGTTTTAGAACCACTGAGAAAAAATTCTCTAATACAGATAGAAGTACTGTTTCAATTAGTGGAGGTTTATTTTCTTGCATCTTTGGAATGTTCATTTCGCTGTTGAATTCATTCAATTCTCCACTGTCAACTACAGGGTATGCTGCAGAGCTGCGTTTCTTCAGTACAGCAGTCGCGAATCCTGCTGCCCACACCTGTCAAGGTTAAGACAAGTTATTATCTAACATCCTTGATTAAAATGAAGTGTGGATAACAAACTAATTAATAAGGATGAATTTGAAAGGTAAGAGACTCAAATCAATGTAACCGCCAACGTATTCAAAAGTGTTACCGTGGTGATTTCCCACCATGAGTGAGGGTTTATTGATAAGACTATGGGGTTCCGTCCTCTTTTAATTAAAAAAAGAAAAAGAGTCTACAATCAAAATGATGTAACAAAGGACTGAAATTTTATCTTCACTCAGAGCTGGCAAACGTGGTTGAAGAAGATAAACAACAGAGGTTTCTAGTAACTGAAAGTAAAAGGTTTAAGAGGAAAGGACAGGTAATGGATATAAGAGACAAACAAACTCATTGGTGGCCCTACTCTTGGTTTCCAGTATGAAAAATCATTCTCCAAGTCCTGGAATAGAAGTAAGACTCTATCCCCATTCAAAACTTGTCAGAAATCAGAATCCTGAAGCCAGTGAGCCAAAATGGCAATTCGATGATATTAGACCCTTGATCTAGGTTGAAACATTTAGTAACAAAAGAGATGGACACTTCACTTTTTAAATTAATCATCCCACCCCATGCTCACAAATGCAGTTGATGTGCGTTAAAGCTGATATTGATGATATTTTCTTAAATAATTATCCACAGATGTAACTCTAGTAAAACCACACAGCAGGGTTGCAATGTTGAAACAAATCAGGCAAGGTCAATAATGATTCAGTAGAATCTACTTAGGTCACTTCATCGCTATTTAAAAATCTTAGTTTCCAAGTGCCAGAAAACAAAACTTCAGTTCTTGCTTTTGAAGTGTTGCAGCTCACTGCATTCTGTTAGATTCATGGGACTTTGGAGATTTACCTGGGAAAGAAAATGCTTCAGAGACGAGAATCGCATTCCAAGAAGATAAGAATTACAGATGAGCGTCAAAGACAAAGTAAGTGGCCAAGGGATACCACCAAGAGTTAGATATAAATTGAACACTTTCAAGGCAAAGCACAGAAGTCCCAAGTCCACTAGATACATTACCGGTTTGCTTGAAGATCTGATTTTCGTCTTTTATTCTTTTTCTCTTTTTGTTAGAATTAATAAATTTCTTTCCTATGTCAATGATGGCACAATCAATATGAATCAATGAAAGGTGGAAGAAAAACCAGCATATGCATTGCTATGCCCCTTAGCTGCTTTGACAACTCAGTTATGGACATTAAAAACTTAGGTAGAAATAACATATAATTGATAGCACTTTTTTTTTTTATAAGTATAATTGATAGCACTTATAACCATAATTGAACTTGTTCAGTAGTAACTCTAGTTGCGATTGTTAGCAACAAAGTATCACTGAACTAGCTGGGACAGCCTCACAAGACGGATGTAGCGGCCCAAGTGCTCAGTCCACTTTTCACACATTCAGACTCTTACCAAACTGGGGGGGAGTTGGAGAGAGAGGGGGGGGGGGGGAGAGAGAGAGAGTTATATGCCAGGAGGTTAGGTACGGAATAGGGGTTACCCACAGGAAAAGGATGCCTAAAACTCAACAGAACTTAACAATCAATAAAAATTAAAAGAAAAAAAAAACTCAACAGAACTTAAAAGCAGCTAAAAACATTACTGATTTCCTTGTACATGTTTTCATTTTCCTATACTTGCTAAAAAAATTGGTACCACTCTGACCTGTTCAATGACCATTAATTCATTTTAGCTACTTTATAGTTTATATACTCTTAAGGTATGAGGTGAGTTGGGTTTATCAACCTGTAGATTTGAAGGTGATAATACTTTACTCGACTGAAGTTCAGTCCTTTAACATCATCTATATTTTGTCATTAGATAATTAACCGAAAAAAAAACTACAACCGCATACATATAGACAGTTTTCATCTCAGACGTACATAACCAATGCTATGAAACATGTAAAGATCCATGGGCTATCAATGAAAAGATACTAATTCACCCACAGAGTTGGCAAACATATTTTTACTTTACGAAAGACTTGGAAAACCATTAACAGAATTTCAACCGGGACGACATAAAAACCTGAGGATTAAACTGGTCTCCTCCTCCCGAATCAACAATGCAGCCTTTGATCTTATCCATCAGGTCCTTTCTACCCTGGAAAGCATTAAGAATGGCGCCATAGCTGCAACATGAAAACAATTATGAAAATGGCGAAAACAGCCCACAAACAAGTATATCCATGTGTAAAGCAAAAAACCATGAGAGTTCGACTAATCAACCTAAGCCAACCCGTGTTGCTAAAAGTGTGAAAAACCAAGCACCGTTCTCTACCGTCCTCCTCCCTCTCCGATACCCACGAAACGAGCTCGTCTGCTAACGCCGACATACGCTGCTCGAGCCTTTGGCCCAAATCAAAGCACAGCAGCTCTCTCACTTCAACCACGAAAGTCACCGCGTGAAGGCCCCTGGAGTTGTACCACTCAACGTATCTCTTCAGGTGCTTGGTCTTGGCCCCAAGCCAACCCAACAACACCACCGTCACGACGCGCTCTTTATCACCCAAAACCCCCGCATTACTCCCATTCACAATAGAATTCCCCGGAGAGCGACTCCAGTTGGAAATTCCGCCATTTGAACGGGACAGGAATTGGCTAAAACTATCTGTCGGAATTGGTGAGGTAAAGGCTGGGAGAAGGAAAGAAACGAGAAGGGATTCGGATTGGCAGGGACGGCCGAAAATGAAGAGTGAGCATGTGAAAGAGAGAACTGGGGTCTTATCTCTCGACGAGTGACGGAAGAGAATACGAGCGAGGGTAGTCGGTTTGCGGTTCTGGCGAAGACTTGGCGATTGAGAACGGAATGACCGCAGAATAACTTCATCGGAGCTTCCATCGCCGGAACCTTGAAAATTCGAAGTAGATATAAGTAGAAACCAAACAGGCTGAACAGCCGTAACCTAATTCGGTGCTATGGGGTTGTGATATGGAACTCAAATGCAGGAGCAATGGCACAAGCATATAACCACCATTTTCGTACGGAAAAGGATACCGTTAGCGCCAGGCTGAGAGCACACGGCACGCCATTCTCAGTGATTTTGGAGAATTCCCCTCTATTCAATCCCACTTCTTTTCCGGTCCCCCCACAATTTGGTGGCACTGACTCAAAAAGTCTTGTTTTCACGGCTACCCTACTGAACATTAAACTTTCTTAAAAAAAAATATCAAAAAAATCCTATAAATTTAAGCAGTCCATCTGATTCGTTAAATTTTTTTTTAATAAAAAGAATTTCATAATTTGACGAATCACATCAAATTATATTAATTTATATAATTTTTTTATGATTAAAATATTTTTATTTTTCAAAAAGATTATGAAATACTTTTAAAAATTGTTACAAAGTTACAAAGGTTTAACTAATTAGGTTTTTTTTTTTTTTTTTGAGAAAGTTTTAACTGTTGTAACGATTATTTTTTAAATTGAAACGTTTGGGTTAAAGCATTAATATAGATGTTTATTTGATTTGCATGCTGTTCCAAATTTTCTAATATTAATATATTTTGTAATTATGGATTGAAAGTCGTTTGTAATAAATTTGATTAATTTAGTACTGTATGTATTCATTCTTTTTTTTTTCTAGCAAGTAAAACTTTTATAGATAAAATTAACAGATACAAGACATAAGTTCAGTGGGGTGGAAATTCCTTACAGTTTTCTCAAAACCAACACACATTACAATACAAAATAAAAATAAAGGGGGTAACCGGAATCAAAAGATTGACTCCTACCCAATTCTCAAAATGAGAGACCGTTTGGAGACAGTTTTAAATAGTTTGATGAACAGACTATAAAACTGCAGCTAAAAGCCTCAGTACAAAGGAGTGTGCTGCAACGTGTTGGTCTGGAATGGCTGGAAGGAACTGTCACATTTACTTTCACTCGATTTTTTGTTAGGAAAAGCGGGAACATAGTGTAGCAACCGAAAACAGTGACAAATCGCCGGCGAGGAGAAGCTACTGGCGGTGGAGGAGCGTGCAGACCATACGCCACAGCTGGAGTGAAAAGAGCAGTCGGTTTTGGAAGATCCGAAACTGTAGAGCTCGAAACTGTCGCGTATGTAGGCAGAGTGCACTCTGATACGCAACAGCGTAAGCCGAGCTTGAGGTGAATGTGCTGCACTGATGGGAGGATTTCTTCCGCCAGTTTGACGATTAGCACCTGAAGAAGCGGAAGAAAGGGCGCGCGTCCACCCATGGTCGTCGAAATTCAGAAGATCGCCAACTATAAACAGTACTATCGGAAAAGTGAAAAAACAAGAAAAAAAAATAATAAACGAAAATAAACAGAACTAAAGGCGAGGAAGAGGGGGGGGGGGAGCCGAAGCATCGACCCCCTCCCCTGGAGAACGAAAATATTTTCTGAAAGATGCGATAAAGAGAAACGGCTGGGAGAAAAGCCCTATGATATATAATAGGAATCTAAAGTACAAAATGCTGGATTTTTAGTGTACGTATTCATTCAGTAGACATGTATTGCATTTATTGCTATTTAGGTGCTAGTTTTCTAGCCATGACTTATGCATATACACGTTATTCTTCTATTGACTGACCAAAAATTGCTCCGGGTTTAAAAACTCATCATTGCAGTATCTTAAAGATTGATTATGATTTTTTATTGTTCTTTTTAAAGATTTAGGTTATGCTTGGTAGATGAGATAAGATGAAAATTTTTAAAAATTTTGTGAATAGTATTAAAATAAAAATTTAAAATATTATTTTTTAATATTATTATTATTTTGAGATTTGAAAAAGTTAAATTAGAATTTGAAAAAATTGAATTATTTATTATATTTTGTATGAGGATTTGAAAAAGATGTAATGATCAGATGAGATAGAGATGAGATGAGATTTCTCATCTTTATCCCCAAACATATCCTTAGAGTCGGTTTGTAGCGGGAGGTTAGTTGAGATGATTTTATTATTATTTTTTATTATTTATAAATTTTAACTCATAAATATTACTATTATTTACAAATTATTTTGTATATTAATTTGAGTTTAATTCTTCAGTTGCTTCAAGAATAAATGTGCCATTACACACTGTAATTATTAGCAAGTTTTACTAGTATATAAATAAGTGCTTTGGTTCAGTCAGACGGGTGCATAAAAAAATTTATACTAATTCATCTCATAGTTTTTGTGTGATATTCGAGAGATTCCAATTAAAAGAGAGGTGTTTTTTTTTTTTAGAGCTTTGGGCTCAACTACTTATTCAGGGTTGGTTCGAGTCATATGCGACGAACTGTTGGGTTATTATATCTTGAAGAAGACAAATCAAGAGGAGGTCTATTGTAACGGTGTTTAAATATTATTTATTACAAAAGACTTGAATCTCCTTAAAAAAAAAAAATTTCCGTACCTCAATCCAACCGGCTTTCTTTTTTTTGTTATTTGTTATTTTATTTTATTGTAATTTATTTTGTTTTTGTGATTTTTCACCAACACTAACTATATCTTTTTTGTAGTAATAAAAAGGAGGGTGATGTCGTGAGTTCTAACTTCTAACTCTACGGAGAAATATTCTCTTTGTAAAAATAAAAATAGAATAGATGTAGAGGACATGAATCTTGACGCTTGGATACAAAAATAAGAGAAATGTGCGTCTTTATTATGTTAGTACGAGATTGTAATGTCATTTGAAAAATTAAAAAACAAAACAAAACAAAATTTAACTAATTTAATATCTAACAATCTTATGATTGTTATATTCGTAACGAAATAGGAATTAAAGCAGATTGTTGTTCTGGATTTTTAAGTAAGTGTAATGATTTGTAAATATCTCAAATAGATAAATTTCATGCAAACTCTTATAAAAAAGTGAACCACACCTTAAAAGAGTATAAAAAAATTATTTTTTATTAGTAGAATCTATTTTTTTATAAAAGACTTGAATGAAACTTATCTATTTAAGACTTATACGTAACATTACTCTTTAAAGAATGGAGAGAGGGAAACAAAGAGAGAGGTGGGGGATGGACCAACCATTTTCACTTTTAGAACAACAAAAATCACACAATTAAACCGCCAACTATTTTCCTAATCTTATTCCAACCTATACAATACATTCTTCATCCTATAATTATTATGAGTTAAAAAATTCTTCTCATCAGTCATTATTCATCACCTCACGTCTTATAAAAAAGTTATAAGCGTTGAGTGTGAGAGTGAATAGTAACTGATGCCTAGTATTCCTTTTATGAGTTTTATTGTTTGCAATCCAATTCAATTATATATAGTTGTTTAAGACAAATGAGAAAGAAGATGTAGTTCATAGCTCATGTACGTATTTATATTTTTCTTTTAACCTTAAATTTTTGGGCAAAAACATTTTTAAGATTTTTGTACAGAACTCATTGCAGAATGTGGTTCCAAAAAGACACAAACCGAAGCAAGAAAACCGTTACCTTTGATGGCGTTTTTGTGAACTTCCATCCGACATAATGCAAACTGTTTAATAAAATAAAAGAGTATATAACGATACAGCCGCCATAGCACCCTCTTATTCCATATATTCAACAAAATTTCTGTCCTAAAGCCTAAGAGACAAAGTATATGACAAAGCATCCTCGATGGCGAGCATGGAAATTTCAGGAAAGACGAGACAAAACATGTTTTTGCAGTTGTAAATACCCTGGAGACGAGCGTTACCCGCTCAAAACCAATCATCTTCATTGTCATCACCGATGTCTCATCTTTGTAACCATCGTATTCTTAAATTTAAGCATCTGATCCGAAATGGGTGCTTTCAATTCCAATCTCTTCGGATACCCTCTTCCGGCTTTTCCTCGATCTTCTCTCTTTATCTTTTTACGATTATTTGCTTCACCATCCCACAGATTTCTTGGTGTTCTTGTGAATCAAACAAGTTTTACATAGTGTTTAATTCGGTCTTGAAAACCCAGTGGGGTTACGCATTTCTTGTATTTCCAAACTCGAGATAGCCGACTGAGTTTTGGTGTTCTGGGAATGGAGGATTCGCAGTGGTATCGCAGGCCTGCCCAGCCAAGTTCTTCAGCTGCGTCGAAGCAGAGGCGGAGTGGGTACGAACCTTCTGATACGGAGACAGACTGGCTTGAAAGTCCATGGCGTGAAACCAATCATAATAATGGAGATTTGGACTCTGACCAAGGGCCCAAAATCGTGATGCCAAGAAACACCAGCCCACTGAGATTCAGCAGGAGGCATCATTCATCGAGATTTGAACATGAACTCTCATCTCCTCCTGCAAAGGTTACTACTTCAGTGGCCAGCCCGGCTCGAAGGAGACGCAGCAGCAGCAAGTCACCGTACAAGCCAGTACGGAAAGACGATGGTGCTGGTGGTGCTCTTTCACCCCCTATGGGTTTTGAATATAAGAGAAATATTAGTCCCATGTCAAGACCAGAGCGCGAAAGCCATGTTTCTCCCCATAAACTAAGGTTAGATGAGCGCAAACTGGATAGGAATGATTTTGCAGGGTCGACTAGAAAGCAAAATCACAGAACTCTGAGTAGAGATGGAAATGGAGCTCATCCAGTACAGCTTCTTCAAGTTGATAGATTGGTAGGTGAGAAAACAAACTACAGGCGTAGATCAGCGACTGCTCCAAGACTGAGGAAAAACGATTATGGTAATATGCTGCAGAGAGAAGAGACTGCCCCCTCACCATTGCCAAACATGGTTCATAAACATGAGGAAGCTGTGAATCATGTAAAAACATCTTCAGTAGGTGAACTCAATGAAATGATTGCCAAGGCAAAGCTTTCTGTTGGTCTTCAAGATAATGCACATGTACTTGAGAGCATGGAATCCATTTCACCAGGTGATATCTTCTTTTCCAGGGATCACACAGCACTGGCACTGCAGAAGAATGTTTTGCCCAAAAATAATGGTTCTGAGAGGCATTTCGCCCCAAAGCTTGGAATGATTTCCTCAAGAGATGCTGCTGCTCACCAACTATTTAAAGTAAATGATACTTTTGATCTTAACCCCGGGAATACTCCATCCCGAACTGGTTTTTCGCAAACAACTATTTCCTCTAGCTCTGCTATGAGTGGGAAAAATAGCGGTCAACTTAGCAACAAGAGTAGTAAGATGAGTGATGCTAGTGGGAGAACCACTGAGAGCATGAGAAAATTCACAGCCAATAGGAAGAAGAGTCAATCAAGTCCATGGTTGGCTTGCATGAGAAAGGGCCCTTGCAGAACATCAAAATCACCTGAACATCGACCAGTTGATGAAACTATGTTTATTGAGAAGGCATTTGTGGTTGAAAACCTGAGACAGTTTTGGGCGGATAAACATCAGCCTGGTTCATTGAATGGATTCACTTGTCACAAACACGAGGCTCAACTTCTTAAGCAAATTGTAAGTAATTGCATAATTGGAAACTCTTTCCTCCTGTAATTTTGTCTCATCGCAATGGTTATGGGTAGAAAGAAAAAGTATATTTGTAGGCCATTGTAGAGGACACTCCCTCCACACTGTTTACAAGACAAGATTGAATTGTAAGAGAAGTTACAAATTAAATCCTGTCATGTCAACGGTATGGAGTGCTGTGTCTTCCACGCTAGCTTGCAAATAGTACTCTTCTACAAATTCCATCCGGTTTCACTGGCAAGCTACTATGATTACAATCTTATTCATCTTTGTCGGTATCTTATGTCATCGTCCATTTACATGCACAACTCATACTATGTTGAATTCCTAGGTGTCCCATGATGTCTGTCCCCACATTTTGCTCAAGGGACCATCTGGTTCAGGGAAGAGAGCACTAACAATGGCTCTTCTACGTGAAATATATGGTGATGATTGTTGGAATGTATGTTCCTAGTCATGAAATTCAAGAAAACTTTTTCTAAGTTTTTTTTTGTTCTTATACATTATTTATGGATGCCTAAGCTTGCATTATCTAAATCATACGCAGATCTCGCATGATCTCAGATGTTTCCAGATTCAGGTATGCTCTACTCTAATAGATTATTGAAATATCTTGTCCTTTTAGTGAGAAATTTAGAAATATCACTAAGGCTACATAATCTGGGAGTAGCAATTGAACTTAATTATGTTTTTAAACTAAAGGGATATTTCGAATCAGCTGTGACCTTATATGGTCACCCGATGAAATTGAAACCCACCAACTCTATAAATACTTGACTGAGATGTGCTGAATCCAACTAGCTATTGTCACAACATATTTGCATGACTATTGTTTTCAAAAGCCAAAAACTCGTCAGATTTTAGATTTTTCATGAAATTTGGGAGATTTAAAACTACGAAATATGCATCGATGGAGTTACATGTAATGAAAGTTTTTCATCTTTCAAGATACTTGAATTCTTCTGTTTTGTTTTGAATCTTCATAGTACTAAGATAAGAGTAATGATATGGAGTTTGTAAGATTTTTTTGTAAACTTTGTATCAAGTTTTTAGCATTTTTCACTAAGACAACATTTTTTATATTAGTGTTAAAAAGCTAATTATGACCAAAAAAATGCATTGATCTTGCCCTGGAATAAAGGTTGATTTAAAGTTCAGGCAGCTACAAATAAGTTGATATTGATAATCAGTTAGTCGTTATAAAGGTTTACCTCTCAAACAAGTGTTTGGAGTTCATGTTCTATACTGACAGGAAAGAAGGCCAATGCAAGTAGTCGTTCCATTAACATTCAGCACTCACCATGTGGAGCTCAATGTAAACTTGGAAGCAAATGCTAAAAATGCATTAATAGGGTTAGTCAAGGAAATAAGCAGCCAATATGCAGTCCCCCCTGAAGTCAGCAATGTCAATTTCAGGCCAGAATATAAAGGTCAATATTTCTAAGTGTCTGCACAATTTGTCTTGATGGTTTAACTAACTAACACACTCTTAGATTTTTTTTCACATGGTTTCTTGTTGTTTTCAGTGATAGTCCTGTATGAGGTTGACAAAGCAGAGCAGAGCACTCAGCATTTGATGAAGTGGATCATGGACTGTTACACAGAGTCTTGCAAACTCATTCTCTGCTGTGAAGATGATACAGACATCCTTGAATCTGTGAAAACCCGCTGCAAAGTTATGAAGGTTGATGCCCCTGTTACTCATGAAGTAAGTTTCAGATTGACTTCTTATCTCAACTGTATATTGATAGTTATAGGACAAGGAAAAGTACACTTCGCACCCTCAAACTGCCAAGGTTTTACACTTTACACTTTAGACTCCAAAGTCCAAACTATACACTTTGCACAGAAATATCAATTTTGATACTTTTGAGTGCAAAGGGAAAAACCCTTGCTAGTTTGAGCGTACAAAGTGTGTTTATCCCTATAAAATATTAGAATGTTTCATTCTTCTGAGCTTCTGACTTCTCTCCTAAACTCCATTCAAACCTCCAACTTCACAGATCATGGAGGTTCTAATGCAGATAGCAAGAAAGGAGGACTTTGATCTACCTACTACCTTTGCCACTAAGATTGCTACTAAATCAAAGCAGAACCTGAGAAAAGCAATCATGGCTTTGGAAGCATGCAAAGCACACAAGTTAGTTCTTGAAGAGGAAAAAAAAAAAACTTAATTTCCAACAATGTAACTATATTTACAATTAGGTTGCTATGCCTGTGCAGTTACCCTTTCGACGATGACCAACCAATTCCAATTGGATGGGAAGAAGTCCTAGACGAACTTGCTGCAGATATCCTAGCTGATCCATCGCCTACGAGGTGAGTTTTTCTATTTTTATTCTTTTACTAGAGATACAGATCACACAACATGTAGACTTCATATGAACAGCATTTACTGTCATGAGATTTACAGATTGTGTCTATCTTTCTTCGAACTATAGAAAATACCTTTGATCAAAAAATTATGAGAGATCATAACCATTCTTATCTTTATACCTGATGACTAGTCTTGAAAGTTGAAACAGTAAATGACACAGTTCCTGTTTGAGACTTTGAGATATGTTTGATACATTTTGATTACTCAAGATCCTGCAAGCTACGTACCCTCGGTCTCTAGCCCTTGAAATGAGAGATAATCCTCCGGAGGCTGCTTAAATCTGTCATCTGGGTATAAGCAGGAAGAATTTACTCCAACAATTGAATCATGGTCGTAGATCGAAATGGAGCTTTGTTATAATCCTACTGCAATTAGCATACTTTTAATGGCATTCCTCATTTCTTTTTTGGTTTTGTCAGATTAACTTCTATACGGGAAAAGTTTCAAAAGCTTCTTTTGGATTTTGTACACCCAAAACTCATCCTCCAGGTGATACATTCAGGATGCCTAGAGTCTAGATAAATATGTAACAATTAAGATACTGACTAAGATTTAACGTTTCCAACATGCAGAAGCTCGTGGAACAGTTCCTTAAGCGAGTAGAGACTAGTTCAAAGAGGCAACTTTATTATTGGCATGCTTATTATGTGAGTGCTACCTATTTCTTTTTCTTACTTTGTCTTGTTGAAAAAGGTAATAATAGCTTAGAACGGCGATGCCACTATTCATCCTTAATGCTATTATCATTAGAAAAATGTTACTCTACCCACTCAATTTGCCTTCTCATTTTGACACTTAATGTGTTCTAATTTTTTTTTTTTTTTTACTTAATAGTTAAAAAAGTGACTATTAATGTATTGATATTTTTTTTATATTTTTAAAAAAAAATTTTAAAATGACAAAAAAATATTAATAAAATAATTGAATAAAAATAAAAACAGAATTTTGGCGTATCGGTCAAAATGAGCAGACTACTCTGAGCAGCAGAATAGCACCGTTCTTTTCTTTATTACACACGTTGATGTGACACATTTTAAGTGATTTTATAAATAAACTATTTAAATGATAATTTACTTAAAATACGACGACACATTGATTGATGTAACTAGGGATGACAAGATTAATGATGAAAAATAGCATTTCCCAACTTAGAATGAGACTCTTGTCGGTTTTCACTAGCAGTTGCTATATGGTCAATATGCTTGCTCTGTTACATTTGTGTTGTTGAGAAGGTGATTATAACTCAAGTTTGTTGTTGACAGAATAAGAAACTCCCAGCAGGAACAAGTGCTATACTGAAATTAGAAGGTAATATAAAAGGCACTGTTTTATGTCATTATTTATAATGATGCATGCATATCAATCACAGGAACAATACTACATACTCTTCATCTTAATCTTTTTCATATTCATTACACCGTCTGATATGGCATATTTCAAGTGATTTAATAAACAAACCGTGTGAATGAAAAATCACTCAAAATATACTACATTTATCTGCACTTAAATACAGGAGGATGAAATAACATTTTTTCTCATTTCAATTTGTGCAATTTTTTTTTTTTTCTGCAGAATTTGTGGCCAAGTTCATCAGTATATACAGGAAGAGTTCCAGTAATCGTCAGTACATATAGTTAACACCAGACTGGTTTGTATTGTAGGTATCATAGTCATACAGCTGCAGCTGCTACGTGCAGTATCACTTAAAAATTGAATAATTACACGGCTTGTAGGGCTTTCTATGTGGGGTTGGTTGGCAATAGTTGAGATAATATAGCACACAAAAACTGTTGCTCTCCAAAAGCTCAAGTCCCTTATTAAGGTTTGCCGGTGGAGTAATGAATGGTGATTGTCTTTTATTTTTCTCTTTTTTTGGGTTTGCCTTCTTATTTCCACCCCCCCCCCCCCCCTCCAGCTTTTATATTTATTTGAGTTTCCACGAGCTTTTACTTTTAATAAAAGAATCATCCAAAAATGGACCTCTAAAGCCATCCATGTTCATCCTCAAATTTCTTGTATAAAAAAATAATTAAGTAATGGACGTCCAAAAAGCTCCCCCGTCTATATCCATTTATATAAATGTATGTAATTTTTTTAAAATAAATAGCTTCGCTCTTCATTATGAAATAAAATTACTTGTATTTTTTTTTATGGAATGTATATATATAAACCTCACTTATGGTAGAGTAATACACTGGTAATAAAATCACTTTAAGGGTTACATCGCAACCAAACAGTAAAGAAAAAATCTATTTTCATCTATTTTTTTATCGTCCTATGATGTGGCATTAGATGATAGGCTCATAAGTAAAATATAATAAATAGTCTACAATCATCTAATACCACATCATGAGAAGATGAAAGAATTATAAGAATTAGAATGATGAGTAACATTACTCAACCGTAAAACCTCATCACCCAACCAACTAATTATTTACATAGAAGAATTTAAATTACTAATTTCTATTTAAATTAGTAGAATTTATCATTTTTATTTCCTAAAATTCATTGTCTGTTGACACTTTCACAGCCAATATATCTTCCACAAAATAATAAAGCTAAAAAGAATTTAAAAGTTCTATTAATTATGGCTCGTGGTGACCATAATTATTCTAATACTATAAAGAGCATTTATTCTCCCTCGTCAGATATACCCACTACAAGAAGGAATGAACTCCACTACAGGAATAAGAACAGAACCGCGCACACACACACACACACACACAGGTGCATAATCAGCTGTCCCATCAAATTACAACAGCACTTCAAATATTTCAGTGATCACATTCAACTCTTAACGAAATTGGTTTATAGCAGTTGAAAAACAGAAACTAAATTCCATGGAAACCCTTTGTGTTACTTCTTCAGTCAAGATGATCGATCATACACACCATCTAAAAATAATACTGCTGCTAAGCCTAAATTCTCAGTTTTCATTTCCTTCACAAGCGTAAATAAGAGAATTCTTTAACCAACCTTGACTTGCAGATTGCAATGTAGGATGGGGCTCAATAGCATATCAAAAAGATTAAAAAAATATATTAATTCAACGAGGATGGATCGTACAACTGACCCTAGATTGGTTTTTGCTTAACTACAGAAGATGCAAAAACTATAAGAGACCCTTCTGCCTGAAAATGAGTTCTCAAACCCAATTATTCATGGTGATGTACATGTTTCCTACAAACGTGAAAATATATACAAGCATGTTCAAAGTACAAATTTCCCATTCCACCTAATAATATGACAGGTTTTCAGCATCTCTTTTCCTCTTTTTTCTGGACTCAACGCATTTATAGCTTTTAATCTCTTCTTAAACCCTTACTTGTTCCAGCTGATTTCTTACCAGTATACCTCTGTCACAAAATGAAACATATTGCAAAGAATAAACATATAAGAAGACGAATGGCTTAAAAGGACCGGCCACCAGAAAAGAGGGGGGGGGGGGGGGGAGTGATACAGGACAAGTTAACTCACCTGTTTTCCGAAATCAAATGGGACGTATTTGTACTTGATCATGTGTAGGATTTGTCGCTTCATTGTGAGCAAAAATAGTACAATCCAGTAGCAGAGCAATATTGGCCAGAACACAGGCACATCCAATACAGGAAAGAAGGTCAGGACAAATGCAACAAGAAATGCCTTTGTAATAGAATACCTGAAATAATTGACCAGGAGGAAGTTAATTGAAAATCCAAACTGCTCTTAAAGAATGATGTGAGTAAAACAATGATGTATGTGGGACGTAAACAAAGTAAGGAAATGTAAATCAGGGAAGGTTTCCGGTCGCCGTATTGAAGAATGGAACTTAAATATGAAAATTAACTATGACTAACATATCAAAAGCCTAAACTAGCTCACCAGATTGACACATGACCATTTAAAGCCACAAAACTAGGAAATTCGCTTACAAAACTTCATAGAACTAAAACATTCTTGTATATAAGGTATAAAATATGTATCAAAATATAAAAACATACTTTTCACTTACCAAATTGTTAACATACATGGAGGAATACCAATAAAAAACATACATGGAGGAATGAAATTTAAATACAAAAAACTAATTGCCAACATATCAAAAGGCACTAAACTAGGTCACCAGATCGACAACATCAAAGCCATGCAACTCAACTTCTAATCTTAAAATTAAGAAAGCATCACAAGAAAAAAATTGTAGCACAAGGTACTACCAGGGGAATTCTTTTTTCGATGACATGTTACATCATTAAGGTGGGACCCTTTAGACCCACACTAGTGGGGCAAACCATACCTGCTGAAAATGTGTATCATGTAATCTTGAGGGAACCTTGAGTATACATCTTATCCCAAGCTATTCTTTAACCACTAGGCTACACCCTGATGAGTATTACTGGAGGAATTCTAATTTTCTACCATATAGCATTGGAAAGAACGTGTAAAGATCCAAGGAAGACCCAAACCACATCTAGGCCCATACTCGAAAAAGATTAGTTAAGGTTACAATTGGTGCCCCTTTGAATCATTACAAAGGACTTAAACTTCTCCCTCCCAAGCAATGTGGGATCCTATTCGCCACCCTACCATACACAATTACACAATCCAGGTATTACAATCTTCCCCCCTTAAATTCTTGACTTCCTCTTCAGGCCATTCCATCATAGGTAACACAGCTCAAGTCCCACACTCCTTGTTGGGTTTGGCTAAGATACCATTTGTAACAACCCAATAAATGCCAAATTGTAACAACCCAAGGAAGGCCCAAGACACCTCGGGGCACATAAACCAAAATGAGTAGTCAAGGTCACAATTGAAGCCCCTGGAAATTGTTATAAAGGGCTTGAACTTCTCCCTGGGATCATATTCCCCACCTTCCTATACACAACCACATAATCCCGAGTATTACAAAACGTATTAGAACAGAAAAACACAATTTGAAGACATGAACATAAAAAAAAAAAAAAAAAAATCAGTCACTACAAGGTAGTAGGCAAAACAAAACTGTACACATGTTGAGTTAAAAAATATAACCACCAAAAGCACCAGCCTGTTACTTTACAGTTGATGTGCAGTAAAGGTGACCACTGCATTGTTCAAGGGTAAAATATTCGGGCCAACCAAGTCCTGGCTAACATGGTTAACTCTTTGCTAAACTGCAGTTTTGTTGGTGAAATAGTAATGCTTCAGCAATGGAACCTCCATTAGCCAACTTGCTAAAATGCAGTTTATAATTTGTGAAAGTAAGCAAAGCACACTCTTGCTCGGAAGTAGGAAATAAGAAAGTTTAACAAAAAATAAGTAAAATGCCTTCTAGTTATGTTAGAACTAGAATTTGAAGTTCAAAATGAAAAGGCTAACGTATAAGCCTGCATTAAAATACTAGCATTCAACCATCTATAAACTTCTCCCACTAAAAGAGAAAATAAAATCATACAAGGTAAGAGAACGAAATGTAGAAAAGTATTGAAACATGATGGTTTACATAATACAGGAGATCATCCCTCCAATATGAACTAATGACGACAACGACTACCAACCCAACAAATAAACCAATGTTCAAGCTCAAGTGGGCCTATAAATTGCTTCTCCCGATGCATTTCCTAAAACAAAAGGTGAATATCCAACCTTAAACCAATCAAACAGGAAACAGTGCAGTTACTGAACTACCAAAACATGGTACTCCCTCAGGAAAATAGAGTTTGAAAAAAAATATAATCCACGGGTGAATTTGCAGAACCTTAGAGGCTAAGAAAACTGATAAAAATGAGGAATAAATTACCAGAAGTTGAATTCTGGAAGGCGGCGCATGAAAGGTTTAAATTCATCAGAACCTTTTGTTGGCAGGGAAGCCCCATCCAAAGCCTGGAGCTCTGGATCAATCTTTGGTGACAGAAAACCAATCAAGAGATTCAAGACATAGATCCCCACACCATAGGAAATAACATAAAACCCTTTTATAGAGTAAACACGCAAAACGTAAACCATTGCCACAGCAAGTGTTCCTAGCCACCTCTGAAGAGGGTGAGGTGACGATTGGTCCAGGTAGTACTGAAAAGTCCTCGAAAAATCACTTCTCCACTTGGCAAAAGGCGCAGCAGCGGTCATATCACTTCCCCCTCCCTCCATGAAAAGCTGAGTTGTAATTGCACAGCTTAACTGTAGAAGACGCATAAATAAGTAAATAAATCCATATTATACCTTATATCACTCTGAAATTACATGTCATAAGAGAATTAGAATGAAATATAACCAAACCAGAAACACAATAAATTTTTATTTCAGAGCATGGGCCTGAGACATACACCCTTTTCGGATCAATCAAGTTTTTCAATTCTCTATTCAGCATTATAGTAACAGGGAGCAGACCACTCAAACTTTTATTCTTCTTTTCTTTCCTCCGTTTACAGGGCTTTACGAAGAAGTAAGTAAATTACGAAAAAAAAAATTGTGAGCCAATTCATGGCCGGCTCGGTTAGTCGATTCCTAAGTGTCATAAACAAAAAAATTCCAACCCTAATGCACAAACACGGTTGTAGAAGGAATTCCCTTCTCAAGCACCTTATTTCTTTCCTCTCAAGTTTTTCCAGCAACCAGGCAGGAGAATTTGAAAGAAATACGATAGGAAATACTAACATTAAAGCATCATCGAGGTTCCTGAGCGAACTAGGTTTTGTAACGAGGTAATTAAGAAAAGCAAAGCAAAAAATTATGAATAAGAAGACAGAAACCAGCAAATTACCGGGAGATCTGAGGGACTGTAAGCCGAAGGAGGAAGATGTTGAAAATTACAATTTAAACCATTCAGTGAGCGATCTCTGAGCTTCTTCTCGTTGGGAATGGAATATGACAGAGGAGACTTCGAGGTTTTGTACTTTGGAAAAGCATAGCTGTAACTGCACCTTCGATATAAGAGAAATGCTTGGGAATCTGGGATCCCGATTCCCGAAAATGGTCCCGAGAATTTCTCCCGACTGTTTTTTTTTTTTTTTTCATTTTTTTTGTTTAGTGATTCAAGAAATTATTTTTAATGAAATTGTGAATTTTTTTTTAAAATATTTAAAAATTTCAAAAAAATAAATGAAAAAAATCAGAAAAAAAAATAAAAAAATTTTGATCTTCTCAGGATCAGTCTCGGTGAACGTAGCACTGCTCTCAATATAATTGTGAGGTACTTTTATAATTTTTAATTTAAAATGGATTTTCATTTTCTCTATAAATATTTAATATTTTATCAAAAAATAAATTCCATTGCAAAATTAAACGGAGAAATTATGGTTGATAAAAATTGTAAATATTTATTATTATAAAGTGAATATAACGTATCACAATTAATCTTAAGGCTTGTTTGGAATTAGATCTCATTCTAAAATTTTAATCTCATCTCCTTCCTAAACATAATTCAAATATAAACATTTTTAAATAAATTATTATAATTTTTTCAAACTAATCAGTACAATTTTTCTAAACTTTCAAATAAAAAATAATTCAATTTTTTTAAATTTTTAAAAAAAATTATATTATAAAATTATATTCTAACAATATTTTAACTTTATAATATTTTTTATTCAACTTTTTCTCTCTCATTTTTCAAAACTTAAAAAATATTCAACTCAAATTATCTCATTACTATTTATAAATTATTTTATTATTATTCACAAAATTATCATCTCGTTTCACTCTCCAATTGAACCCACATTTATGTGAAATCTCTTTGAGAATCTAATACTTCTCAAAACAATATTATCAAATATCAATTGTGGGACTATTTCTAATAAATATGAGCCACCGATTCATGAAAGTTTTGAATCAGTTATTTCAATATTAATATAAAGTGTTAGAAATCATATATAATGCATTCAAGTATTTTATATCATGTACAAAAAAATATAAAATATAAATTAGTTTGATCATTTTCAATAAAATATATGATATAAACCTAAATAATTTCAATAAATATGTAATTTATGTATTTAACCTCAATTGTCAATATTTTTTACTTCATATACATAGAAGATAAAGACCATTAAGTTATAAGCACATGACAAATGTAATATTTTATGCACTACTACAAATTTAATATAAAATATTCATTCATCTCCTTTTTTTTCAACTAAATAAAATAAAGAACCACGTGTTTTATCTTTCAATTTTTTCTGTGATTCTTATTAAATACAATGATGAAAAAGTTAATATATGTATAGTTCTATTATAGGTTTTTTTTTTGTACAATAAATTGAAAAAAAAAAAAACTTAGTTGTTAGACAACATAAAAATAAATGCGATTTTGAACTAAAATAGGTCAAAAATCGACTAGAGTCAACCTAAAATCAGTCGATTGAGGCAGTTCAGTGAACTATTCAAAAAGTTCACGAAAATCGATTCGGTTTCTTAGTGATTCAATTTGAATTGGGTGAATTAGCCTAAATCGAACTGTGTTTTCAAGTCTTGAATTAAACACAACTTGTGAATCCAACACAATACGAATCTCTCTCTCTCAAGTATAACTTCGCACAAAGCTGCATACCATCCAAAATAACTCTTGCCTCCCGTGGTATTAGTACTTTCACTATAATCTTAGAAGTAATATTAGATACAGTTATGGGTTATGCAAGGGCCGCGTACTGATTTTGAAAAAGAGTAGAGTCTACTATTATAAAATTAATTTTTTCATATGGGTTCTATATTTATTCACTATTTTCAAAAAAAAAGTGCGTGGCACTTACATATTCTATAACTGCAAATATCATTTCTCTAATATGAGTAAAACTAACTACAAATTTCTTTTGGCATCTCTAATCATTCCACCCCCTCCATACCTTTTTTTTCTCAAAACAACTTCCATCAAGTTTGACTGTCCCAATCCTCTGCCTAGCACGTTATTGAGTTTGAGTCTTTTGTAAGATGCTGAGTTTGGATTGAGAGATAAGATTAGATGAGTTGAGATGGTTTGTGAATAGTAGTGAGATTTGTGAGTTGAGATAGTTTTTGAAAATTTTGTGTGTTTGGGTTGGAAGTGAGATGAGATGATTTTAAATTGTTTGAGAGAAGATAGATGTGGGTCTCACAAATGATTGCATAATATTTATAATAATTTTGTTTTATTTATAAATATATTTATAAATAAGTAATAATAATTTTTTAAATTACATACCCAAATTTTTATATAATATAATTCATAATAATATTAGAAGATGAAAATATTTTTATAAAATCAAATTATATTAAAAAATATTATTAACTCAAAATTTTTATATCAAATTTTTATAAAATCTTGAGTTAATAATAAAAAAATTTAATATTTTTATTTAACTTTAATTTGATTTTATATCAAATTTTTATTTAACGAAATCAACACTGTGATCATGCAGGGAGCCTTTCTCTTTTATCTGGAGATAGGTTTTCTCTTTCATTTGCAAAAGTAAAATCAAACTGAAAAGTGAAAAGCATAACACCCCTTTTATCGTTAGTGAACTCATGTGAAAACATCTCTAAAAAAGAAATAATTGCTATTTGCATTAAATATGACTTTGCCGTACGATATGAGTTTATATATCTCTCGATCCAAACCAAGGCCAGAAGGGTATTTTACTCTACCTTTTCACCCTAGACATTTGATTTTTTGGCATTTTGACTTTAGCACAATAAGACATTTGAATTTTCCCTTGTTTTAGGTTCTACATATGAACCTAAGGCCAATATTAATAAAGAAATGATAATATATTGCTTGAGTTTGTCCCCTCATTTTGACCGCTCATGTATTTAATTTTATTTTTAACTTTTTTTTTTACTTAATGAGTAAGAAATTAACTTTTTGTGTATTTGTGTGTTTTTTTATTTTTTAAAAATATTTAAATATGTTAAAAAAATATGAAAATAAAAAGAGAAATAAATAAAAAGACAACTTTGTGCTAGTGGGCACGCCCAACTATCAAAACTGAGCGGCACGCTAGCACGGCTCATATTAATAATCCCCACATGTGAACATGACTCACTTCTTCCACCATTGAGGTAACATTAATGCCAAAAAATCAACAAAATACCTCCAAACAGAAGATCAAGCTAATTCACTATAACAAAGTATATGATCTAAGGATCTCACATCTTGTATAAAAAAACCTGATAGCATATGACTCGGTTTTCCAAATAAGAAATCTGGATTTGAATCCCCCCACCCCTTATATATATATATATATAAGGGTTTAACTATTTTAAACAGATATTTTATCCAGAAATAGCAAAAATAAACAAAAAGGAGAAGGACCAGATAACTGGAAACAGAACCAGAATAATAATTAGAAATGTAACCAGATAACTGGAGGACCAGATAACTGGAAATATCCGAGATATACATAGAGTATGCACAATTAATAAGGCGGCGAAGCCGACCAATGCGTGATTATGCAAAAATAGATAGATATGAAAAAGCAACACTTGTATTCAAAATAATATAATCAAGATACAAGTTACAATACTGATCACAGGTGAGGGGGTAAAGGATGAAAGAAGAAGAGAAGGAAGGTGAGGGGAGGATACCTTGAGAGAGAGAGAGAGTAAAAATAAGTGATGCCTCCATCTGAGGCCAGGCTACCCTTTTATAGGCGAAGGGAGCACTGTTATATGGGTACTTTTGAACAGTTAAATGAAACAGTAATATTAAAGCCGGTCATGAACAGTAGAAATGAACCGTAAAAGTGAACATTAAAAATGAACAGTACTTTTCACTGTTCATATGAACATTGAAAGTGAACAGTACTTTTCACTATTCATTACAGCAAAATCAATCTTCCTATTAGGTGGAGGAAGCTTGATCATTCATCATTGGTAGTAACTAGCCATCTTCCTATTAGGTGGAGGAATCTTGACTCAGTATGGAACAGTAAAATCAATCTTCCTATTAGGTGGAGGAATCTTGATCATTCATCATCGGACAATCTTGGAGTGTCATACTCTTTGTCATGTCCAAAAATGTTGGAGTAGGGATCATTATCAATTGAAACCTCAGAAGATGCTTCTGATTTGTTGTCATCAGAATCTTCTTGTGTAATGGACTTCGTGAGCAATTTAATTAGATCATTATTATTAAGTCCAGTAATGATACTCTTTTTCTTGGTCTTGGAGGATTTAGAAGAAGTAGTTGAAGTAGTTGTTTTTCTTTTTCCTTTGCTTGAGGTTGAGGAAGAAGCAGGGGCCTGGAGCTGGGGATGTTCAGTTGAAGCAATTGTATTAAGAGATCCATAGGGAATTTCTGGGAACTTCTCCCTGTTTTGAAGTTCAAGATTAGTCCAAATTGGTCCCACCATTGATTGAACCAGTAAGGAAAATTCCCGTTGAAATTTTTATCAAAATTAAAGAATCAAGAATGACTCATATCAGGAACTTGGTGAAGCATAAAACAGAACCAAGCCTTAACATAGTCATGGTAATTGAACATGATATCAGAATCTCCTAATCTTTTTGAGGAAAAGGGGTTGGTGCCCCATTTTTCTTCTGTGATAAGGGAGACTATATAGGCACTGTGGTAAATCAATTTATTTTGATCAATCTTATCAAAAATTGGTTTTATGATAAGAGAGTTAGTTTGGATCAAAATATTGGTGTAGAATTGGAGGGTTTTGGCATGATTTTCAGGAATCCAATGGAAACCTGGTGGTAAATAAGAAGTAGCAATTTTGAAGGGATCAGTCTGTTTAGATCTATTTGGTTCAATCCAAAATAGATTAACAGGAAAAATTTGCGAATATAGGGAGATTTGTTCTTTTGGAACATGTATGGGGTTGGAGCAGGTGTTAGAGCAACAGCTTTAGCAAATGGATCATAATCTGTTGCAACAGTAGAAGCATAAGAGGCAGGTTGAGCAATTTTGCCTAAGGAAGTAAACCTATTGGCAATATCAATGGGGGTAGCAGGTTCATTCTTGATAAGTTTCTTATCAGGAATGGGGGTAAAGCTGGTAAGGCAGAGATAGAGGCAAGAGTAGAGTGTTTATTTCTGGGGCCCTTTTTCTTTTCCATGATTGGGGGTCTGCAAAAATTCACGAGTAAGGAAATCAGGGATAGAATTTTATGAACCAGAAATATATTCAATATCAAAATAAAAAACACTTAAAATAGCTTGCCATCGTGCAAAAATTTGTTTTGATGCAATGTTTTGAACATCATTTTCTAATACATATTTGGCACTTTTGCAATCAATCCTTAATAGGAATTTTTTATTAAGTAAATCACTTTGAAATTTAGAAATGCATAGTACTATAGAAAGTATTTCTTTTTTAATAGTACTATAATTATTCTGTGCAGGGTTCCAGGTTCCGGAGTGGAAACGAACAATTTGTTCAGAAGAACCTGGTGAAACAATCTGTTTCAGAATGCCACCATAACCAATGTCAGAGGCATCTGTTTCAACGATTTTAAAAGAATCAGATGTAGGAATTCCAAGGCATGGAAGAGTTTTAACATGTGCCTTGATTTTTTTGACAAAAGTAGTATGAATATCTGACCAAGGTGGAGGATTTTGTTGTAATCGTTTGAATAAAGGACGACAATGTTTCCTCATGTCTTGGTAGAATTCAGCAATATAGTTAAGAGATCCAAGGAATCTCTATAATTGTTTTTTATCAAGAATAACATCAGAAAATTTGTCAACAAATTCGATAGCCCGAGTTATAGGCCTAATTTTGCCTTCAGAAATATCATAACCAAGGAAGCGAATCTTGGTTTGGAATAATTTGATTTTTCTAGCAGAAACAACAAGACCATTTAGTCTAATGATGTCAAGAAACGCATTTAGATGCTTCCAATGTTCATCAATAGATTTTGAAAATATGAGAATATCGTCAATGTAAGCAATGGAGAATTGAGTAAATGAATTAAAAATATCATTCATGATATTTTGGAATTCACTTGGAGCATTTTTTAGACCAAAAGGCATAACATTCCATTCAAAATGGCCAAAAGGGGTAGCAAAAGCAGTTTTGTATTTTTCTGACTCACTAATCTGGATTTGCCAAAATCCTGACTTAAGGTCAAATTTAGAATATATCACAGAGTCATAAAGCCTATGGATCAAATCATTCTTATTGGGAATAGGGTACCTGATCCATTCTAAGACCTTATTCAAGGGTTTGTAATTAATAACCAGACGTGGGGTGCCTCTCTCAATCTCAGCATTTTTCTGGACATAGAAGGCAGCACAAGACCAGGGTGACTTACTATGCCTGATTATCCTTTTATTGAGGAGATCAGCAATTTTTTTTTTGTAAAATTCTAAAGTCTCACTATTCATCTGAATAGCATGGGCTTTAGTTGGGATATTTTTTTCATTAAAATTTTTAATATAAGGAAGAGAAACAACATATTTCTTCCTATGCAAAAATGCATTGGGAAAATCAGAACAAACTTCATAAATTAATTTTTTGTTAAAACTATCAATTTTTTATTGAAGCAAATTGCTAGAAAATTGGTCAGAAATTTTTTTGTATCGGATTTCTTGCTGTAAGAAACACAAATGTTTGGTTTGGCAGAAAGCAAAGATTTCAAACTTTTGTCAGCATTAATTTCGTTTCGGGAAGTAAAATGAAATTTAACTTTCTGGCCAAGAAGGTTGGTGGTAATACCATCATTTTCAGTTATGAAGGGGTATAAAGAAGAAATAAAAAGAATTCCTAATATGACTTTATCAGACATATTTCAGACTAAAACAGAAGGAATTTTAAAACAGATATTATCTTGGCAAACATGAGCATTGTTAAGCTCATAATTGATCTTCATCTGAGATCCGTTTGCAGAAGATAATCTCTCAGTAGATTTTTTAAAATATTTATTAGGAATTAAACCTTCTTGAATACAATTCAAGTCGGATCCAGAATCAATCATGGCGACAACAGAGAATAAAAAATCATGAGAAATAACAATGGTAACACGAGAAAACCATTTTGGAGGAATTGTATGATGGACAAGGCAGATCTGGTTATCATAAGTTTTATCTTCTTTTTGACCTGGATCTGAATCATTTGTTTGCTCATTGTCAAAGGAAATTTCATGATCAAATTGTTTATTAATTTGAAAACGTAAAAATTCTTGTTTCAAATCTTTTAATTCATTATTTTCGATTTTAAGATTATTGATCTCAGATTTGAGTTCAGTAATCTCCTTTTTTATGAAATTAATTTCATGTTGTAAATCATTAGTTGAAACGACCTTGGGTTTTTGTTTTTGAAATCTTTCCAAGGTATCTTGAAAGCTAATCCTTTGTTTGGAAGTCTCTGGTTTTTGCGAAGCAGATTCTTCTTGAATCTAAGAAGATACTCTTCTTTGAGTTCAGGATTAGTGATTTGAGAAATAAGAGTTAATAAAAGATTTTCTTGTTCTTCATCTTTGGATATAACATTGATTGTTTTATTCAAAGTTTTACAACAACAACCGAGCTTGATATCAGGAGAATCAAGAGATTAGTTTCAGAGTGATATTCTGAATCACTAGAACTAAACTCATGAATGTCAGAAGATGAAGCAGAATATGTTTCGAGGAGACGAAACAATTCTTCTTGATCAATAACATCGATATTCAACTGATTAAGCTTCTTTTTGAATTTATTGGACTTCTGAGGACATTTATCAGCAAAATGCCCAGATTTGCCACAATTGTAACAATTTCCTTTAGAAAAATTCTTTTTCTTAGAAAAAGATTTAGTTTTTGAAAATGGTTTTTTATGAGATTTTTATAAAAATCATCACGGGTTTTCTCCTGGTTTCCCTGTGAGGTGTAGAAAATTTAGTAAATTTATACTTTTGTCTAGATGGAGCAACAGGAGGAAAGCCATATTGTTGACAAAAATTTCTCATTTCATATTTGGCTTTCGAGCTGTTCTTCAGCTATTCACGTAGCATTCTTTGATCATTACACATACGGATACCAAGTTTCTTAATTATGCTACAAATATCACCATAGGTGTAATTGTCATAATTAAGAAATCACGAGATATCTGTAAGTTCATCTTTGACTTTATGGGCAAACAAACGTGGCAATCCATCAATAAATTTGTCTTTCCAGTAAGGCTTTTGACTGTCGTCACAAAGCATTACTCTGGAAATAAAAACATCTTGATACCAACTATAATCAGACATAGTATGACATCTTAAATTGTTCAAATAATCAGAAATACGATTGGTAATATTGGAAGGAGTTCCAATAAAATGTTTAATAATAGTGTAGATCAAAGTATTAACACCATCAGGATGAGCTCTCCCAATAGTTTCATAAAAAATGGGCAACCCTTCTTCATTATGCTGAACAGCATTCTGAATGGTTGTTTTGGCATCGTCAGTGAGATGTCTGTCCCACCAACCTCTCGAAACACCAGAAAAACCATTGGTTAAAATTGAAACAATATCAGGTTGCTGAATATTGTTGTTAATATAAGCATTTGCAACTAAAAACTTTTTACTCATGGTATTTAGGATTTCTGTTCAGAAAGTCCATCAATATTCCATTCGTAAATTTTATCAGCAAAAAAAGAAGGTTGAGTTTGGAAAACTTTCTCTTCAAATCCTAAATCAGGAGGAGTAAGCTTGGAATACCATTTCTTTGTCAGACTCATTGGTTTGGGACCTTTTGAATGAAGTCTGGTAATTTCAGGTTTTAAATCAAAATCATGAAATTTTTTTTCAAGTAAATCAATTTCTTTGGCTAGAGAAGAGTCATCGTCAGATGATTCTTCTGTGGTTTCAAGAAGAACAAGTTCTGGCCCATTGCGTTCGATAGCACTGGTAGAAGGTTGTTCTTTCTTAAGATCAGCTAGCATTTGATCAATTTTCTCCAATTTTTCGATCTTGGTATTAAATTGAATTTTTGACCGAGATTGGGGTAAAGTAATCAAAGGTTTTTCAATAATAGTTGGCGTTGACTGATCTTTTGGGTAAACCAAAGGGTTTTCAGTTTTTATAAAAATAGGGTTAGAAGATGAAGCAAAAATAGGTTTTTCTGCTTTCTCTTCAATTCTATCTAACTGTTGTCCGATCATGTGAAGAGCAAGGTTTACGAAATTGTTTTGATGAATAATTTTATTTGTTTCTTTCAAAATCTTGTCTTCGTTTGGATCACGGGATACAGTTTGAGAGACTTTGAAAGGAGAAGCGATATTTCAGATCCTTTATGAGGTATTAGGATTGTATCCAAAGGCGGATGGCTGGATTGAATCACCATTTTGCCTTCTTCCTTTACAAAATCAGTTTTAACAACATTTAAAGTATTTTTTGAAACATAATGGTTTTCAAGAAAATCAAAGAAAAGAATATGTCTTTGAAGATCATTCATTTTTTCTTTCCATTTTCTTTTAACACGAAATTTTTCAGAATCGAAGAAAGTAGCATGATAAGTTTTTCGTTTAGCACGATTTTCTTTTGAATTATAATCATTAAAAAGAGCAATTAAATCATAGTTAAAATATCTGTTTAAAACAGTTAAACTATGATGAATTGGGGGGTGGATGCAGCCATATCTGAAGCTGTAGGAGACAAAGATGAAGCATCTTCGTCTTTATCAGCTTCGTCCTTTACGGATTTAGCCTTGGATGTCTGGTCATCCTTAGCAGAATAATAAGCAGAAGTGATCTGAGAGGATGTTGTGAGTCCTTTCAGTTTTAAATCAGGATTAACAGGTAAATCAAGATTTGGTTGGGTTGTTTTAGCTGAGTCTTCCAGAAATTGTTGGAGTTTTTGGTCTCTCCGTACTAGAATCTCAGAAGCAAAACCAACAAAAGAAGATCTAGACCCTGCAAAAGAATTTCTTCTTAAACTTGGAGTGCTAGTCTGATCAAAGCTAATTTTAACAGTTCCATCTAAAAATTGCTGAATATAATCAATATTAGAGTTTAAAGGAATATTTCTAGGTGGAGGACATTCATTTTCCAAGATCCATTCTTTAGGAAGAGTTATGTCACTCCAGTGAATGGTTTTTGGAACTTGAATGTTAGCATTCTGGGTAGAGCTCTGGATAAGCAGAGTTTTTCCAGGAGTGGATTTTAACACTACTTTGGGATTTAAACTTGTTTTTAAAAGACGATAATAAATCCTGTAAACAAGAGCAAGAGGTTTGCTTCCCTCAAGTATATCATAGCCAAGAGTTGTAATATTCAAAGTTAAAACTTTGATGATATGGGGATCATCCAAAGCAATCAAAATATTTGGAAAACAATCAAAATGGACAGGGCCATTAAATAAAGATGATTGAATAATGCCAAGAGCACTAGTTTCAAAATCACGAAAGCGAGTGTCTCTTAAATATAGTAAAATAGAAGCTGGGATGCCTCGCCTTGTTAAAGTTTCGACAACAACTTGAACAGAACCTATGTGCAAAAATTTATATCCTTTTGCTAAAGAATCTTGAATAAGTTTTTTAGTAAAAAGATAGCATTTTTCATCAGGTTTTGAAATAGAATATGTTTGTTCAACAGTTTTAATATGAAAAGCAGTATTAAAACTCCTTTGAATCCAAAAAGTTTGATAAATAGAATTTGAATCAATTTTGGGGATTTCCCAATCATTAAAATTATTAGAAGCAGAGTCATCAAAAGAAAAATCTTCCTCATTAATGATATCAGGAGGCTTAGACGACGTGGAACTAATTGTTGAATTAGATCTAAACATTTTTTCTATTTTGTCACTAGACAAACCAGTTCTTTGCACCTCAGAGCCTAGGTACTTTCATCTCACCTCTATACCTAGTTGCCCTAACGCTAACCAGCAAAACGGGTCTTACAAGGTTCTGGGTCTTTTGAAGAAAGAATAGATAAGACAAAGTAGGAACTCAGAGATTGGGTTGTAGAACGACAAAATAAATGAAATGAAGAGAAGTAATGATGAAAAATTAGCAACAAGAGCCAAGTGGCTCTGATACCACAGGATATATATATATATATATAGGATCTTGCATCTTGGACTATGCAGCAATCACATTCTAAGACCAACTGGATTTTAACCTATTTATGTGTTCTTCTATTAAGGTTGTGTTTGGTTGTTGAATCAAACTCAACTCATTTTAAACCAATAATTGATAGGATCTATTACTTTTTAAATTTTCTATAAAAAAGTTAAATTCATATCAATCTATTTCATATATTTCAATTTAAAAAGTTAAACACATATCAACTTAAAAAAGTTAAATTCATCTTAATAGAACCTATAAAATACTAATATTCATAATTCAACTTAACTCATCTCAACATCTAAACGTAACCCCGCTTAAAAAAAAAAACCCTTTCCATACAAAAACAGAAGTTCTGGCGGGCACAAAGTCTACCCCCACACAGATTTACTCCAATTCAATCGTTATGGCATAGAGTTATGGACAAAGTGTCATTGTTAACTTTGAGATCAACATTTCAATGATCTCTTCCCCAACTAGTTATTAGACTAGAATTAAACAATAACACTTGAGAATAGTACTAGAAATCATTTATTTTCAAAACTAGAAATGAAATACACAATACCTCATTCCCATCACAGTAAAATAATCTGTTTTTTACAAAAATGTCTAAATTCTTCTACATCTACCTTATTTGACTGTTGCTTATGATTCCTTTATGATTTGTTTGGATAGTGAGATGATATAAGATGAGTTGAGATAATTTATAAATAATAGTGAGATTATTAGTTAAAATTATATGAGATGAGATGAGATATTTGTATCCAAACAGTACAGCGGCATTCCAACAAATAAAGATGTCTTTGCAATCATTAATCTATTTTTACAATTTTTTATATAATCAGGAAATTAAGAATATTTTCAATAGAACGATATTATTTTTATAATTTATTTTATAAAAATATCAAACATTTGTAATGGAATCGTGTAAAAGTTATATATATTTATAGAAATTTAAAAATTAAAAATTAAAAAGAAAAAGGTTGCAAAGGCATTCAGAATATTACGACTCGTGTTGAAATGAGATTGGCACATTCTACCCATGTTTGGAAAGCTGACGACTAATATTTAGAAATACTGGACGCTTGGCTTGTCCTTACTGGACCACGTACCGCTTTTATGACACGCTTCCTCTTAAGGGATTTGGAGAGCAAATCAAGATCTGACACATATCCGCACCCACAGCCGTTCGGATTATCTCCGCTCGGATCGGACGACTGTCATGGATTTATGACTGACCGTTGTGCGTTGACGGGGAGAAATGACAGCCCTGTCTTCTCCCCACCGTCCCTTAGTAAGTCAGCTCGGTGCTCCCATTATACGTATAATAATAATACTATATATATAAGCTTGCCATTTTTACCGATAAACCAAAGCTTTGGGTTTACGATTTTTCAGTGGCTATCTGTGACTGTGAGTGCTCCTTATCCCTTTCTAGATGCCATAAAGAACTATTCTTTTCTTGTGTTTTTGAACTTATTCGATTCTTTTCTTTATTTCTGGTTAGTGTATTTTAGCTGTATGTGTTTTGCTTGATTTGGGAGAGCAATTTTTGGTGGATTACCCATTGATGAACAACCTTTTAAAGAGACTGAATCTGAACGTAATTTACTGTACTAGTCCATTTCGTTAATGGGGTTTCTTTCTATTTTCTATATCCGCATATTTTATGGTTTGCATGAGGTTTTGTTATACTAATCAGATCGGTTGAGAAGTAATTATTATCGAAAAGATTCTGGGTTCCTTTTTTTTTTTTCTTTTCTAAATTTGTGTTTTTGCGGCTGTTTTCTTTATTGTTTGGCTTGGATACGAAACTCCCTTCGGATGTTAATCTACGCAAGGTATGTTTAACAGATCTTGAAGTTGGTTAATCTGCTGTGCAAGATTACTCTTGCGTTTGCGTGTGTGTGCATGCTCGTTTCGTAGAGTTTTAATTTGTTGTAAGTCGTTATTTTACTCTGCTTTGTTCAACTTGTTCTTGTAGTTTGTTTTGTGTGATTTGTCCCTTTTTTTTTAAGTGAGTTCTTCCTTGTTATGTACTAGATTTTTTTTCCTGCAATTATAGATGCTTTTTAGTCCTTTTGCTTGTTTTGATCCCAAGTGAAATATATTTATAATGAATTTTGAAGGCAAATATGGCTAATCATTATGGAGAAGTGAGTTCGAAAAGTTCGTCAGGATTCCCAACAGTGGTTCTCAATGAGAGAATCCTTTCTTCAATGTCTCGAAGATCTGTTGCCGCTCATCCCTGGCATGATTTGGAGATTGGTAAACTTCGATGCCTCTTTGTCTAATTTTACTTTGTATGAATGCTAATGCCAATATGAGAACCATCGGTGGTTCTCGGAGAGATAATCCTTTCTTTAATGATTCGAAGATTTGTTGCTGCTCATTCCTGGCATGACTTTGGTGCTCAACGAATCGCTCAGATCGAGCACACTTGTAGTAATGTATTTTTTAGACTCTGAAATACCTCTCATATTGCAATTCTACTTTGGGTAATAATGCTGGATATCTAATCTATGCAGGACCAGGTGCTCCATCAGTTTTTAACTGTGTAAGTTTTGTTTTCTTAGTTCTTCATTTTTTAGAACCTTTGAAAGAAGCTAGGGGGGACCTCTTGCTTTTTAACATGAAACCAATAAACCAGAAGAAGCTATATGAACTTTTGAGAGTAAACCAAATAAACCGTGTTGATTTTTAACAAGAGATTCTGAACAGAAGTCTATGGTGACGTTGTTGGATTTAAATTAATCTATCGAAAAAATCGTAATGTCTTCCAAATCCAAAAGTTAATTTATGTGGCAGGTCGTTGAAATTGGAAAAGGCAGCAAGGTTAAGTACGAGCTTGACAAGACAAGTGGCCTTATAAAAGTAAGAGTTTCTTCCCCTTTTGACCTTTCCTTAAGCCGTCTAGTACTTATCCAGTATATTCCTGTTCAGAGGCATTGTATATTGTAGCAAGCTTGCTTTGTGTTTATTTAGGTTAGTCTCAAAATACTTGTATGCCTTGACATCTTTAAATTAAGTCTTCAATGCCATGAGAATTCTAGCCTAGCCTAAATCAAGCATGTAAAGATTATGGTGAAACTCATATAATCCTTATCCATAACAAAGCACTTGAAAGCTAAACCAATAATGCCGCTTTCCCTACACATGAAATCCTATGCTTGAACAATTGTAGTTGGATTTCATTATATAGTGCTCTTGCTGTATGCACTTTTATGTTGCTATCATGGTGTTGCTAGGATGTTTTCATGTTATGTGAAATTTTTATGTGCTACATGAAGAAGATAACTATAGCATATGAGTTCTTAAAACAGGTTGATCGTGTTCTCTACTCATCGGTTGTTTATCCACACAACTACGGTTTCATTCCACGAACCATTTGTGAAGATAGTGATCCAATGGATGTCCTGATACTGATGCAGGTAGAATCCTTTAGACAGATGTGGTGATTGTCACAAAAGAAAAGAAGAATAATAACAACATAAGATCTTTTAATTTTGTAACTTAAAACATTTTATTCTTGGACTTTCTTCTTGTGTAGGAGCCTGTGCTACCTGGTTCTTTCCTTCGTGCTCGTGCTATTGGATTAATGCCTATGATTGACCAGGTAAAAGGTTTTTTTCCCCTGCTTACCTATGTGACCGAGGGGCTGACCGAGGATGTTACTGGACAAAGTTTCTCACTTTTGCATTATGTCGTGAGACTCTATTTTTGGAATGTTTTATTTAGCCCAACATGTTCCATAAACAAATATTTTTTTCATTTTTCTTACGATATGACAATAAATCTGGGTTTTTAAAATTTTCCAACAAAACGTCTATCTAGTTGCTTGAGTTATCTAGTTTTGGATTGAATTTGAGGTTCAACCGGTGATATACATTGGAGCCTTTCATGGAAGGGGGTCCTCCACTACTGGTATATCCTCAGTGACCTATCAAATTATTTGTTTCCTTCAACCCCTCAACAACCTTTTCTATAACCGATCAGGTGTAATATGACCAATTAAATGCTTGTTGTTGGAAAATCAGAAATGCTTAAAAAGAATACGATACCCTTGTCTCATTCTTCGAGGGAGGTTGGTGATATTTAAAACAGTACAAGGTTGCCAGTGAGGTTATCGCCAAGGAAATTTATGTCGTTTACACATTACCCTATGGTTTATCAGATAGCTTCCAAGGTTTGAAATTGCCCGTGTTTTCTACTTCCTTCTAGGAATCTGATTAGGACAAACTCTCAGGAGGCATTATCATTTGTAACAATTCTGATGCAGGGTGAAAGGGATGACAAAATCATAGCAGTATGTGCTGATGACCCAGAGTTCCGCCACTACAAGGACATCAAGGAGATTCCTCCACATCGGCTTGCTGAAATCCGTCGTTTCTTTGAGGACTGTATCCGCTCTCATTTACTATGAAACTTTCTCTTAGACATTTTTTCTTTTTATTTTCTATTCTTTCTTCTTCTTCTTTTTTTTTGGGGGGGGGTTGTGTTACCATGTCGAAGGTTGACATATTTCAAACCTGTTGGCATGCACCCCTTTCATGATTTCATGTAGGTTGACATTATTTTTGAACTGTGGTCAACATGTAATATCCTTCACCTGTAACAAATGATAGACAAAAAGAATGAGAACAAGAAAGTTGATGTGGAAGACTTCTTGCCAGCTGAGGCCGCCATTGAAGCCATCAAGTACTCCATGTGAGTTTCTGGGGACTTTCCTTTTATATGCAATCAAAATTCGATAATTTCCTTCTTTGATTTTCTGTTTATGTATTGCTATTTTTGTGACATTGAAAATTGTAATTTTAAGGGGTGTGATCACCAAACAGTAGGGGTGTCAAATCGTGTTAACAGTTCATGTCGTATGAAGACATGAACATTATACTATATGGATAAACACAAACACGACCCGTTAAGCTTGACGTGTTAAAACTTCAAACTCTAACATGACCCATTAAAATAACGGGTTGACACGACACGACACGACCCAATATGACCCGTTATTAATTAATCAAAAAATGGGTCAACACGACCCATTTCGACCCGTTTCACACTAAAATTAAAATCACAATATCTTTCAAAATTATAAAACTAAGTCCAAAATTACAATCAAGATTCCAAATAATAAAAACACCAAAATTAAAATTTCAGCAATACCAAATATGAGAGTATAACTTCATAAATCCAAAATCACAATACAAACGATAAAAATATAAACGTAGTGTAATAATATTAATGTTTCAATCCCAATAATGATAAATACAAATCTAAATAATTTTAGAACTTGGAGGAAGTGAATGGTCTCCCCTCTGAATGAGTCAGCTTCTTCTCCAATCTCTGCGGTACACTTCCTGCTGCAAATAAAAGAACAGAGACAAAGAAGATTATCATTTCCTTAATTGTAAGTTTGTAACAAGTTCATCATTTCATAATCAAGAAAATCCAAAGACCCAAGAACTTTTATACCCACTTGAATTTGGCTATTCCATTCAAAACCAATTCCCACATTGAATTATCCAAATACTATATATATAATAATAAAATATTAATAATTTTAGCCAACTGCTTTTATTATGCATTGTTTGCCTAAAACCTGATTTGTTCTAAACCTGATTTGTTTGCCTATGTATGTGTCACGCCACAACATAATAAATATTCATCAATGTAGTGAGATTGAAATCAAATACACCACCTTGGCACCTGCATTTTATATTACATCTACCTAATCTCTCCAACGAATGTAGTGAGATTGAAAAGCAAAATCAGCCAGTTATACTTCTGTATTATACAATTAACAACCCAACTGTATTATAGGCTATAGCAGTACAACCAAGAACTTCAATCTCAGCAAAATTAAACAAATACTTTCAACAAGCATCCGTTTCAGCTCATAATAATAATAATAATAATAATAATAATAATAATAATAAAAACAAACGCAAGTAGTTTCAACAAACAGGTTGTAAATTTTTTTGTACTCTCCTGCTAGTAAACACAAAAAACAAACTATTGTTACTTGTGTTTTCTATGAGCTGAGTACTCCAGGAAACATATGCTTAGCATCTAAATGATCTTCTTCGGTTGTACTTAAGGAAAACGTTTTCAATCAAAATAAAATAAAACAAAAATGAGTCTGAGCTTAAACGAATGGAAAAGAAAGATACAGTATTTAACATTGATTCCTGCTTAAAAGTTTCAAGAATGTTCTTCATGAGATGGAGTTTTATATATTATGTACCGAGCACCTATCAAAATATATGTACCAAGTAATTTTGTGAAATCTATGACAGGAGGGTTTCTTACAAAAAAATGAAATCTATGTTATTATATTTAGGTTCTTTCATGACTTTGACAGGAGGGTTTTTACAAAAATGAAATATATGTTTTGTGAAAGGAGAAGGGCTCAGCTCTCATATTTAGGTTTTCCATTTCATGACTTCAACAGAAGGGATTCTTGACAAAAAAACTCATGAAATCTCTATATGGTTTTGGAAAGGAAGAAGAAACACAGAGGAAACAAAGATCCAAGCAGATCCAAACCCAGCCCACTAACTAATCTAAGATTTTTAGCACAAATCAACGTGTAGCCAACCAATCGCACCCTAACACTAGCAGATGTTTAGCACAAAATAAAAAGTGCGTACATTGAACATATGTTTAGCAGATCCAAGCAGGTTTTTAGCAGCTGTTCATACCATAGAGGTGGGTGTGGGGGCGGCACAATGCTCCAAGAGGTGGGAGACATAGTGGAGGTGACATGAGAGAGGCACGGCTTGAGGTGAGGGAGGGGAGGTGTGAGGAGAAGAGACGTGAAGAATCTGAAAGTGAGAGAGGGGGTGTCTGAAAGTGAAGAGATAACAACTAGGGTTAGGGATTTTGGTTTTTATGTTTGTAAGAGTATAATGTAATTTTGAGTAAATCTCTTAACGGGTCATAATGGGTTGACCTATTAGTGATTCGTTAAGTAATCGTGTCTTAAAGTGTCAATCTGTTTTTACCTGAACCCGTTAAGGCTAAACCCAAACCCACTTTTATCGTGTCATGTTTGTGTTATGTTAACGGGTTGTGTAACATATTGTCACCCCTACCAAATGGTATATCCCTTGGAATGACAAATCCTCTCCATGGTGATGGTTCCCATGGGAAGTGATGGTTCAGGAATTGTCAAGAGTCACAACCCTTTGATTTAGTCAAAAGGTTGTGTCACTTGTTAATGGTTGTGCCATTTATCAACCATTGTCTTATCTATGGTTGTACCCATTACCAACCAGTGCCCCATGGTCTAGAAATAGGGACCATTTGTGCACAATGAAGGTACTTGAATCTCTTTTGTCCATCACCAACTAGTGGGACAAATACCTTCACGGGAGTGTCACCATATTGTCGAAGATTTGTTCAATTTTTCGTTCTTCTTTTTTGTCCATATTTTTACGAAAATGTAATTCCTGTGTATTTTGATCCATCATTGTTTCCTCTCACATGAATGTTTTCTGTTGCAGGGACCTGTATGCATCTTACATAGTTGAAAGCTTGAGGCAGTAATCAATCTGGGAACTTTGTCCAATGTCTGTACCCCTAAATTGTTTATCGGCTGATAGACTTCTTGCTGCCTGCCTGTTTGCAAATGGTATTTTATCATTTTAAGTACAGTGATCTTGGTATCAATGGTACTGATGCAACAACTTATGCAATACTTTTATTATTATAAATTTCTCCATATATATTATCTATTTTCCGTATCAAATAAAGGTTGTGTTGTCAGTCACTTTTAAGTACAGTAATCTTGGTATCAAAGGTGTTGTGAACATGATAAGGTTATCACTTTCCAATATGACCAAACTTCCCTATAATCTAATTTATCTTTGTAGCTTTGCATAACTTAAACAAAATCTTCATTTCATTAAAGAGAACATAATAATATATGGATATATGTACTATGTCCAATCAAATCCGAAACTTTGAGAAACACATACGAAATAAATCCCATCTCAAGTGTTTAAATCCATTTTGTATTAAACAATGATCAAAGCAAAATAATTTAATAGGATCAAAGTTCATTTGAGAATTATAAGAAACAGAAGGAAAAATTTTCATATACAATAGACCAATTATTTTTTTCTTTTCTTTTTTGCATAATTTAAAAAATAAATAGATTGTATCTTAAACTTTTGAAGATAAATTGTAATTTATATATATGAATAATTATTCAAAAAAAAAAAAACTAAAAGGGGTCATGGCCTAGGTCTTTGGATAATGAAAATGTATTGTCTCGTCTCATCATTATAATTTTTTTAAATTTTTAAATAAAATATAATAAATAATTTCATTTTTTAAATTTTTTAAATTTTAAAATAATAATAATATTTAAAAATAATATTTTAATAACTTTCAATTTTTCATATAAAAATATTTCATCTCGTTGCAATATCCAAATTGCACTTTTGTTGCGCTAGCCATTGCTATACATGGCGTTGTTAATGGATAAGAGTTCGAATGAGGAAATGGGGAAATCGGTCTTCGGCCTCTTGGCCTTGATGCCTCGAGCCTTGGAAGTGGCAGTGTCGTAGTCACACATGACATTCACACCGACTTGTCAAATAAGCTCCAAACAACAACCCTTGGGTGAATGACAAATGACTTCGATTTTAGTTTTGATGTGCATTAGAATTGGTCTATGCATATTTATATGCAAAATCATATTTACATAATATGACTCAAAAAATACCCACATTAACTTATGCATATGCATAAATTTAACTAACAGTAAACAGTTGTTATCTAAATTTGGATAATAACTATTCACTCTATCAAACATATTTTAATTATTATTTCTCTCTCCTTCCACTCTTTCTCTCTCAATCTTTTCCTCTTCTCCCTCCCTTAACAACACAACAAATATTCACATACATATTCATTTTATTATTATAATATATTATATATATTTTTTTCATTTTATTATATTTTTAATATAATATATAAAAAAATTATATTTTTTATTATTGCATTTGTATTATTAATGTCAAATGTATATAATGGATGTTAATTACAAAATATATATAAAAATTTTGATTTTAGAAAAAAATTAATAATAATAAAAAATAATATTTTATTATTATTTAGTCTAAAATATGCATAAGCTAACGTGGGAGTTTTGCTTGAATGGCTAAATAGTTATGCAAAAAAGATAATTTTACATATGCATATGTATAGACCAATACTAATGCTCTTAGAAAAACCCCCACGGAACCCACACCTCTGCCCCGTCTCCCATCCTCTCACATGAAACCCACCCCCCTCTCCACCCACCCCTCTCCTAGACTAGACCAGATGAAGCCGCCGCCGCCGAGTATTTGTTTAAGTAGTTGTTGAAGTAGTGACACTCAGAGGACAGGATGGCGTTGACGTAACCCTCCGGTTTTGGATATGGGACAGGGCCTTCAATGGCCTCCAGTTCCAAATGGACTTCTTTTCTTTTTGTGAGGGGTCCTCCTCATCTGGTTTAAGCTTCGACTGGGGATCTGGTAAGTGGGTTTTTCTAGAAGACTTGGACTGAGTGTTGGCTCTAGAATACCTGATCGAAAATCATAGCTTCTCCATTTGAAAAATTCAAGCCTTGAACATTCAAAAATACATGAGTGGAATCCAAAAGAAAACTCAAATACACGTATAAAAGAAGGAAAAAGGAAAGAAGGCAGAAAAAATCTTGATATTACATAAAGATTTACGGTGTCTCGGCCTGGGAATTGCCGCTACAATTAGATGGCCGGCGGAACAGGTGGCGACGAAACAGGTAACTACTGAGCTGGTGGCGACGGAACTGGTGGGTGATGCAAAACACGGCGGTGGGCGATGAACGTTGTAGCCAGCGGCGGTCTGAAGTCTCTGTGAGGGGCTCGGAAGAGGCTGTGGTTTTGTGTTTTCTGCATAATAAAGATTCCATCTAGTATATTGATCCTTATGGTTTTTGTGTGGCCTTGCTTATGTGGAGGACGTCTATCGGATGTTGTTGATGGGTCTATTCAGTATTTATAAATAGTAAATTGTTACAAACTATTTTACTAGTATTGATGAGCTGAAATACTTAGCATTTCTCAAGTAAAAAACAACAAACATGATGATAAATAGCATTACTCCATCTAGTAATAAATGTGCCCAATTAGACATGGTGTTCTTGCTGGACAACGATATCACATGATCAATTCCTCAAGCTCTGAGTCAAATCTACTAATTTATTAGTCGAAATTTGAAGGTATAAAATAAGAAAAAGAAAGATATAATCTACTAAGTGAATCCTACGATATATTATTGTTATCCATATCAATTGTGGTTCAAGATAAGGCCAATTGATAATGTCTATTTAGCACAAAATATAGAATGTTTGTCTATTGAAAAATTCTATTATCAAGCTAATGTGTAGAGCATATTTAGTAAAATACTTACATGACATAATTTAATTTAAAAGATAAATTTTAAAATTTTAATCTTACAAATCTAATATTACCATTTCAATAATATGGATGATATATTCTACCCACCCGATTGATAATAGAATAATTCTTATCTATTTTACTTGTCGATATAATACATTTTGAAAACACAATGACTAAAGTATTTCATGTTTTATAAGTGAAATGAAGAATATCGCTTAAAAATAAAAATAAATGAAAGAATATCAAATTTGCTCAAGAGATCCATAGAAAATGAATTTTCCCATTTCATTTGTAAATTATGGCGTATTTTGGTCATGGGTGCGGCTACAATGCCGCCCCAATTTGACCGCTGGGCTTACTGCCCAGTGCAAATTTTTTTAATACATTTAAAGATTTTTTTTTAAAAAAAAAAATCTCAATACACTTAAAATTACTTCCTTAATCACTAAATAAAAAAAAAAAAATTTACAAGCAGTCAAATGGAGGTATCAAATGAAATGGGCATAGTAATGTTTTCCTTTAGTCATTGTATTTTTAAAAAGTTTTTTGAAATGGATATTATCTATTTTAAAAATTATAAGATTGTAAGTACGTGACTTAAACGGATAATAATATAATATTACTTAATTTATGTAATTCATATTCCCATCATTAAGATTATATTTGGGAAGTGAGATAGACGTCTCATCTTATCTAATTTTTTTTTTATAATTTTATTTACAAACATTATTAACTTTTTAAATTTTAATTTTAAATTTTTTTTATATAATCATTATAATTTTTTTAAAATAAAAAAAAACGTAAAAAATAATTTAATTTTCTCAAATTTTAAAACAAAAATATTCAAATATTTTTTTAATATTTTTTCTTTCTGATTTTTCAAAATCTAATTAACACATCTTAACTTAAACTATTTTATTATTATTCACAGAATTCTTGTTTCATCTCATTACTTAAATATGTCCTAAATCTTTGAATTGATATATAACAGGCTTGACATTAAGTACTTGAAAATACTTATTAACATCCACGTAATTGTTGATACATTTTCTTATAATAATTCAAGATCTATTAAAACCTCATGAGAAATGTTATATGTAGTTTTAAAATGTACAAGTCTTGCATAATTATTTTAAAAAAATAGATAAATATTAAACTCACAAGAAAAAATTATTTTTTAATAATATATTCACTTTTTTTTAAAAGATATACAGAACTTACGTGATTATATTCAATATTACTCAATTATCGTTATATATTCAAAAATAATAATATTTAAAATCATAAGATATGCTATATATTTCTTTTAAAAATAAATAAATATGATATTTATATTATAATTAATTAATTTTTTAATAATAATAAAAAAAAAAAGCCGCCGTTTACTTAACACATGTATCCAGCACGTTAATCTTCATCCGAAATTCTGAGCGGTGAATTACAATTGCTCGGTGATAGTAATTGTAGGAACAGTAACCGTAGAAAAGACGTCTCAGCCACAGTGCCAAGTTTGCACTGGCTGGCTGCCATGGAAGTCTGACCGTTCCTTCCCACACCATTTCGGCTCACTCTGTCTGTGGTTTGTTTTCCAGCTTGTACAAACACAACAAAATTAAGCAATTTGAGGTAGGACAAGAAGAAGAGAGAGAACGATGGGAACGTTGGGGAAGGCAATCTACACCGTCGGGTTCTGGATCCGCGAGACCGGCCAAGCCCTCGATCGCCTCGGCGGCCGCCTCCAAGGCAACTACTACTTCCAAGAACAACGTAGGCCCCTCAGAATCTGTTTTTTTCCCCCTTCTAGTCCACTCTTCTCCTAAATCCTCGAAATCTCAAATCGTTTCGATTATTCATCGGTTGTAACAAACGGATCATTGAAGCTCAAAGTAATTAATGCAACCTGAGGCTTTGAGGAGCAAAATGGAACTGTTTTATCCATTTTTTCATTCCGTTGGTCGAAGATTGTTTATTATTGTGTGTTTGGTTGGGGGGGGGGGGCTGGTTGTGTTTTGCGTTGACCTTAAGAACTACATTTTTTAGCTAAACGTGCTATAGAAAGATTTTTTTTGGGCTGCTGAGAAGACGGGAAAATGTATTCGGGATATTCATTTTCAAAAGTAAAATGGGGAAAGATATGTTTAGGATATTACTCTCATATATGGTTGAAAAGGCTATATAATGTTGCATTATTTTTAGAAATAATTGGAACATGATCATGGCTTGGAATAACAATTAGAAAAGATAAGTTATTAAGCAATATGATAATTTGAGTCTTTTTTGTACAACAGCCCATGTATGTCTGCATAAATTAGGAGTTATGTGGATTTAGTTCAATGTAGGAGTTTTTCCAAGTCATTGTTAGATTGGAAAACTTGTTAAAATCCTTGTATGGATTTCAATGCCAATCGAAATCCCTAAAGCTGTTAGATGTTGCTTTAACAGTTAATAGTTTTGCTTGCCCTTTTGCTTGCTTCTTCTTTGGAGCTTGATTTGTCTCATGTTCATTCTGTTGGTACCGGGTTGTTTATGACTTCACTTTCTTCAAAAGGAAAGCCTAAGCTGATATTGATTTATGTTCGAAAACCAGGCCATTAAGGAATCTTTTTTTTTTCCTTCTTTTCCTTAAAACCGTGTTCTATGTGAACTAAATCATTGGAGTTATTAATTTTCCCAACGAAATAGATTGCTTCTTTTTTCAATATGGGTTTTATAATTCTAGGATATAGCCATGTAGCCAAATGCTTTCCTGCAATTATGTTGGTCAGAACTCAGCATCTGAATGTCCATGCACAAAGGTCTTTATAAAAAATGAAATATGATGTTATAGTTTTTATTCCTCTAAGCTTTGCATGCCCTCCTAAAATTATTAACTCGGATTTTAATAATCATGTTTATATTTCTCTTTATGTAGTGTCTAGACATAGGACACTCATGAACATATTTGACAAGGCCCCCGTGGTTGATAAGGATGCATTTGTGGCCCCCAGTGCATCTATTATTGGCGATGTTCAGGTGGGACGAGGTTCTTCGATCTGGTATGGATGCGTTTTGAGAGGTATGCATGCTGCACCAATGAAGCTTGAGTATGTTTTGGCTGCATAAATCCGTAAACCAGAGGCGTTTAAATCTTGAAAGTCTTTCTGCTTTCCTTTCAAACTGGTGTTTAGATAGTAAAAGAGCAGAGTTGCAGAGTCAATGTACATTTCTAAATTCATATTTTTTGTGGCATAATTTTCTGATTATAATTTCTAGTGCTCTACAATAGTCCTTGTTAATGTTAAGAGTTACTGTTGTAGTTGTGTTTAAAGGACTACATGTGCCATGGTGGATACTGTAGTCTTATGTTGTGGCAAAGAGGGAAAAATATTAGGCCAAGTTATTTCGGTAGAAATTCTCAATTTATCTTATTTTAGCATGGCCGATATTAAATATAGAAGTGAAGGGTTGCTGTCACCATTTACCTGTCAATAAAAGGAAAGAGTATTTGAAGGAAAGATATAACAGAAAAGAAAAAGATATCTACTTATTCCAAACACATTTTTTTACTGGATGTTCATAACATTCTTGATCACCAAGCTTAAAAGATGGTGTCAATGGATAAAACATTGCATCACAACCGTCAGATTCTTGGTTTTAGTAAAATACACTCTTGAAGGTTTCTTCAATTGCTCTCGAGGCTTGAGACAAGGGGACCCTCTATCTCATTTTTTGTTCGTTTTGGTAGTAGATGTGTTGAGTAGAATGTTGAAGGCAGTGGCAGATAAGGTCATTATCGCGGGTTTCAAGGTGGGTGGCTCTTTGAACGGTTGCTTAAATGTATCTCATATTCTCTTTGCTGATGACACGTTGATCCTTTGTGAGCTGGACCCCAATCAGATTCGCTCTTTTTGAGGTCTCTTTTGCTTTGTTTTGCAGCTGTCTTTGGACTTCTTCTTCTTCTTTTTTTTTAATTTTTTTTATAAGTAAATAAGTAGCTTTATTGAATAGAATGAAACTAGGCAATGCCCAAGTATACATGAAGTATACAAAGCGAGACACCTAATTACATTCTAGTGAACTGAAAAGAAGATAAAAACTCATGGAGATTCCCATCCTTCAATACAATAGCAGAAAACCACTGTAAAAGAGAGAATATAAAAAAAATTTCAAATTTCCCCCACTGCACGCTCCTTGTTGTTAAAATACCTATCATTCCTTTCTAACCATAGATACCACATTAAGCACAAAGGTATCATATGCCATGCTGCTGCCAATTATGCATTGATATGCCTCATATTCCAGCATGCTAGTAGTTCCATCACACTCTTAGGCATTACCCAACTCAGTCCTGTTCTATCAAGGATACCAGCCCATAATTCCCCTGCCACTTCACAATGTAAAAGCAAATGATCTATCAATTCTCCATTCCTTTTGCACATATAGCACCATTCCATGACCACCATACCCCGCTTCCTTAAATTATCAACCGCCAAAATCTTTCTAAGCACAACTGTCCAAATAAAAAACGCAACTTTAGACAGAGCTTGAGCTTTCCAAATACTCTTGCAGGGGAAGAAAGTGGGCTGTTGTACTGTCAAAGCCTTGTAAAAGGATTTAACAGTAAACTTTTTTCTCCCCATGTGAATTCACAACATACAGTCACCCCCATTTCCTCCTACCTTTGCTGAATACAAGTAACTATAAAAGTCTTCGGACTTAAGGTGAATCTATCGAAATCTGAAATGGTTCATGTTGGATTGGTTCATAACTTAGGTGAATTGGCTGCTATCTTGGGCTGCAAGGTGTCATCCTTACCTATGAAGTATCATGGTCTTCACTAGGGGTCTCCTCATAAATCCAAGGCAATGTGGGATGGGATTGTTGAAAGATTGAATGTGGATTGGCTGGCTGGAAGAGGATTTATTTGTCCAAAGACGGTAGAACCACCTTAATTAATAGCACGTTATCTAACCTCCCAACATACTTTTTATCTTTATTTCCCTTGCTTGCAGGGGTGGCGAATAGACTGCAGAAGCTCTTTCGTGATTTCTTGTGAGGAGGCTTAGAGGATGAGAAAAAATTCCACTCGATTAAGTGGCATAAGATCTGCACCCCTTTATCTTGTGGTGGTTTGGGGGTTAGAAAGTTGAGAACCTTCAGTAGTGCACTACTAGGGAAGTGGTTATGGCGGTACCATCGGGAAGGGGATGCTCTTTGGAGGAATTTTATTCATGTCAAATATGGGAGTATTTGGGGAGGTTGGTGCTCAAATGAAGTAAGAGGGACATATGGTGTGGGAGTTTGGAAATTTATCCGCAATGGATGGGAAGATTTCTTCAACAATTTGAAATTTGAGGTGGGAAGGGGAGCACGAATCAGATTCTGGTACGATACTTGGTGTGGCGAAGTTGCCTTGATGAATGCCTTCCCTTCTCTTTACAGGATTGCATTGGACAAGGATGCTTCAATAGCCGATAACATGGACATTTCTTCTGGTTCTCATCAATGGTCTGTGAGGTCCATTAGAGCTGCCCAGGATTGGGAGATGGGAGATATTACAAAATTTTACAGTGCTTTATATGCACTGAATTTAAAAGTTGGAGGGGAGGACAGGTTGCTTTGGATTCATTCGGGGAACAAGAACTTCTCGGTTTTATAAGGTTATGTCGATCCATTCTACCATTGTCTTCCCTTGGAAGAGCATTTGGAGGAGTAATGTTCCCCTCAAGGTTGCTTTCTTTGGCCGGTTGGCCACCCATGAGAAAATATTGACTACTGATAAGCTAAGAAAGCACGGTATTGTTATAAAAGATTGGTGCTTTATGTGCAAAATAAATGGTGAATAGGCGGATCATCTTCTTCTTCACTACGACGTGGTTAAAGCTTTATGGGACGAAATCTTTACTAGGCTTGGTATTGCTTGGGTCCTAGGAGGGTGGTAGATTTATTGTCATGTTGGAGAGGTATTCAGGGCAATTGCCAAATAGCGGCTGTTTGGAAGATGGTGCCTCTATGTCTAATGTGGTGCACTTGGAACGAAAGGAATGATCGTTGTTCTGATAACAGGGAACGTTTGATGGGAGGGTTCGGGGACTTTTTCTTTCATACATTGTTACTTTGGGCTTTGGCTATTGTGTTTAACAGGATTAGTTTTAATGACTTTTATGCTGTGTTTCCACAGTGGTTAGCTTGTAATTAGGTTCATCTCTTGTATACTTCCTGTGTACCTGGGCAAGGCCTAATTATGTGGATCAATAAGTTCTTCTTACTTATCAAAAAAAAAAAAAATTTTATGGATACAAGCACGTCTTACACAGATTGGACTACACTCTTCTTGCTACATGCAATGCACAAAACTGAAAATATTGAACCCATGATGCATTAGCAGCATAAATTTGAAAGAATCTGAGGAAATTAGAGCACACTGTCTCTCAATGACAGCAAGCTGCTATATGCTGTACAACTCAATCAAAAACTTTGCAGCTTCTCAGTTTTTCTTTGGCATTTTTTGAATGATTAAGGTTACTCTCTTGAAACTATAAATGAGTATTAAGTTTGTTCATTGATTTTCTTCTCTCTCTATTCATGACATAAGTTCCTTATTCTTATCTGATTGTGATTTATTGTTTGAAGGTGATGTAAACAGCATCAGCATTGGGTCTGGAACCAATATCCAAGACAACTCTCTTGTTCATGTGGCAAAATCTAATTTGAGTGGGAAGGTTTTACCAACTATCATTGGTGACAATGTTACTGTGGGTGAGTAACATGCAGAATCATGTTGCAAATGATATCAAGAAGTTGCAAGATACTGATGTGGGTTTCATATGGATTTTGCGTTATGGTTTCCATTATTAACTTGGCAGGTCACAGTGCTGTCTTACATGGGTGTACTGTTGAGGATGAGGCATTTGTAGGTATGGGTGCAAGTCTACTTGATGGGGTTTATGTTGAGAAACATGCCATGGTTGCTGCTGGAGCCCTTGTCAGGCAGAACACAAGGATCCCATATGGAGAGGTTTGTCAACTTTCCTTCATATGTTGGAAACTTTCCACAGCTTTTGTATCTAGTAACATTCACTGATCTTGAAATCTTATATTAAAGTTTAATTATGAAGTTTAGCCACATGAACAACACTATTAGGGTTTGAGCCAAATGTAACTAAGAGCGACCAGGGATATTTTAAGCCCAAAGCTCAGGGAGGCTCAACATTTGGCATCCTAGGGTGCCCCAGTAACAAACTCTATCGATGCCGTTTCTTTGTTTTTATAATTTTTTAATGAAAGATCTTAGAATTTAGATCCCTTCGAGTGGGCAAAAGATATTGGAGTCCATTTCTACTAACCCTAGGCTGCTCCATTTTCTTTTGTCATTTATACTAGTTATGATATTGTGGTTTTAATGCATTGGATGTACTTTTATTTTTATTTATTTGATAACACCATGTGCTGGAGTAATAAATATTTTTTCATGTATGTAAGTTGAAGTACGGTATATGTCAGCTCTTTTATTTTTTTGATAAGTAATAATAAGTTTTATTGAAACAAATAAATAGGCATAGTCCAAGTACACAGGAAGTATACAAGCAAAATACCTAAAACAGCATTTTTATTAACATTCCATTTATTTGAGGTCTCTCTCTCTCTCTCTCTCTCTCTCTCTCTCAGCAATCTATTGATTTTTATATTATCAGACTTGCACTTAGTTCTCTCTGGCTGCTCCGTATTCTGCTGTTAGTCTGTAGGAGTTCATAGCATTTATGTATCTGCTGAGTTTGTGCTTTATATTCTTTGTAAAATGTGGTTTTATTCCTAAAAGGCTTTGAAATTGTTACTGCAGGTGTGGGGAGGTAATCCAGCAAAATTCCTCAGGAAACTCACAGAAGACGAGATGACCTTCATTTCCCAGTCAGCCATAAATTATTCCAATTTGGCACAGGTTCATGCAGCTGAAAATGCCAAGAGCTTTGAGGAGATTGAATTTGAGAAGATACTTCGCAAGAAGTTTGCTCGCCGTGATGAGGAGTATGACTCGATGCTGGGTGTTGTTCGTGAAACTCCTCCAGAGCTTATCCTTCCCGACAATATTCTGCCAGATAAAGTACAAAAGCCTTCTTAGAAGTGCAATTATCCTGAGGAAGTTAACTTGACTGGGGGTTTTTTTGTTGGTGGATGGTTTTTGTTGTGTGCGGATTTATGAAGGACTGCTGCTTTCGTTTCCAATAATTTTTTGGGACCTGGGCCTGAGTGTCGAGGTAAGATCATGGTTTACATTGCTGACATACGGCTCTTCCAGCCTCTCTGGCTGATCAGAATCTTCATTTTATATTGCCTGTGAAAAATGCTACTATGTAACATGTATCTTGATGCTTAAGTCATCCATGAAGCCCTCACAGGTCTGTACTTGTAGAGTTAAATTGCTTTGGACATGGATTTTCGAATAAAGAAAATTGAATCAGGTATACTGGATCATCCTATGTTTTCACAACAGCTCTGATAATGTTACCTCAATTTTTTTAGCTGGTTGATCGATGCATGACTCTTTCTCGGGTCCATCCATAGAATGCATTGACACCTGTTCTGTGGACATTTCCACGTCTGGCCAAAAGGATCTATGTCCCCTGCTTAACTTCATTTCAGTTTGGATTCAGAGAGATGAGATGAGATGAGATGAGATGGTTTGTGAATAGTAATAAGATTTGTAAGTTGAAATTTGTGAATAATAATGAGATGAGTTCCCAGTCCAAACCATCTCCACAGTCCATATTATGTGACAGCAGGGTCACGAAAGTTGTTAACCCGTCTGCTGTTGTATATGTTAATTGTTATGTCTTTAAGGAGCAGGACCATCAACATCAGCTAGTATCTTGCTTATTTTGGCATCACCACCAACACTAGCCCTTAAAAGAAGATAAGAGATATAGAGGTAGACTTTACCTAGACTCATCTCTAGCAGGAGTCGTCTCCCTTGGGTGGTCAGATTAGGGATAAAATGGATAGGGAGAAAAGGAAATTGGTTTAGGCAGAGTGTTATCATCATTGGTTTTTCTTGGACCCCAACCGAGCCTGACGTTATGAATGATTCCAACATCATATCATACTCAATAATGACACATTCTCGATACCATTTACGTTAAACCTACCTAACATGCAAATAAGCTTAAGAGAGAATGCAAAAGGAAGGAGATTATGCCAATTATAGTACTTTATATTAGTTTTATTTTTGCTATTAATGCCATTATTATTGTTGTTGTCACCCTTATTATTCTCATAATTATTCTTATTACTACTGTCATCATAATTGCAAGGAAGAAGAAAATGCAGAAGAAAAAATTAATAAAAAAATAATGAGTGGATGGTAGGCCCTACTTAATTAGTACTTATTAGACTTTCATGAATTTGTTTCTCGAACTTGTGGATGAATGATCATGGTAGCCAGAAGATTGACATCTCTTATTATTTAGTGGTGGGCGGATTTTGAGGGTGTCTATATATAGTCGCAAGTAATTTTCAATTGTAAGGTTGATTTGACATGCGTTTCAAACGATTCCCGAGTCGAGTTTGTAGTATTTTATTTTATTTTCTCCTTTAATTAAGCAGTTCTTTAAACTTTTAATATACCATGCAAAAGTGCATATATATATATATATATAGTTTTATATATAGTCTGGGGTTATATTCAACTATGTATATGTGTGTGCCATCCACTAAGCATGCCAGCGAAGAATTTCAATAATTTGATCCATAATTTACATGTCAATCCCATGCAATGGGTCATGATGCAATACATGATGGTGTTGACCGTCCACATTAGTGGGCATCTGCTGCAATATGAGACATCACATCACTTGCAGTAGTGGTGCTTCGACATCGCTATGGCTGGCATGCATGCATGCATGCATACAATCATTAATAGTTTACGTAATTAAAAAAGAAAAAAAGATTATTATACGTAGGAAGGAATAATTAATGGATTTTCCAATAAATTGCAACATTTTGGAGTGGCCAACACAAGGGCCCCCCCATAAGAGCCTCCACTTTTGTGTTATTGACAAATTGTACGAGGCTTGTAGAAGGGCCTACATGGGGATTACAATAAGATTTTTATGTTCCTACTTTTTCTTTCCTATTTGCGAAATTACTTACATATATATGCACCCATCCCATAAATATATATATATATATATATATATATTATAATGCAAATATCTGAAATTGTTAGCTCTAATTACATAAGTTGATATGGTACAATTTATCTGATTTTGTATCTCAATTATTTAAATTAAAAATTATTTAAAATATGTCATATTAATTAGTGTGACTGAAAATATCAAAATTCGGAATATAGAATATAATTTTCTTAGACATATAAAACGATATGACTAGTTACGTTTGAATGTTGAGATGATTTTAGATGATCTGTAAATAATAGTAAAAACAATAATAAATAATAATAAAAAGTAGTGAACTACTTCACGTGTCATTTTAGTTAGGGGTAAGAAAAAAAAAACATTTAAATCATATAAAAAATTGATGATTTAACACAATTTTAAAAGTAGAATGACGTATGAAAGCGATATGATGAATTATATATCCTACATTTCAAATTTGGTAAGTTGGATGCACATTGAGAATAAGCAATAGTTTAATTAGGATTAAATAAGAAATGCTAGGATTTGAATCGTACGTACGTACCAGCTTTAAAGTGGGGGATAAATTAAAAACGATTGGTGGAATCTTTGAACTAGAAAAAGAAATGATATCATGTATGGAAAGAAAGAAAAACAGTGGGTACGTACCTTAAACAAGGCTAATGGCAGGCTAGAAGGGGACAAAAGCCGAAGGGAAGGCACTTAGCAAAAGAAGATAGTCAAGATACTGTCATTGTTTAGCTTGAGTTACATTCGGATTCCAAGAATCTGATTTCTATTCTTTGTATTGTTTTGTACTTTTTGAATGAGAGAGAGACTCGCTCTTCGTGTTTTTGAAACAGATTAATCTTTTTAGCAGAAATAATTAATCTCATGTCATATAGAAACGATTGCAAATATTTTCAATGTTCATTAATAAATTTGAAAAATATGAGAATATCATCAATGTAAATAATAGTAAAATAAATGAATGAGTTGAATATATCATTCAAGATATTTTGAAATTTACTAGGGTTATTTTTTAAATCAAAATGCATTACATTCCATTCATAGTGATCAAAATGGGTAGTAAAGACAGTCTTATACTTATCTGACCCACTAATCTGAATTTACCAAAATTATGACTTTAGGTCAAACTTAGATAAGACAACAATATTACTCAAATTATGAATTAAGTTATTTTTATTAGGGATAGGATACTTAATCCACTCTAAAATTTTGTTTAAAAGTTTGTAGTTAATTACTAGGTGGGGGGTCGCTCTCTCAATCTCAATATTTTTTTGAACATAAAAAGTAGTACAAAACCAGAGAGACTTATTATACCTAATAATATTCTTAGCAAGTAAATCAGTGATTTCATTTTTATAAAATTTTAAAGCCTCACTATTCATTTGAATAGGCCAAACTTTGGTTGGAATATTTTTTCACAAAAATCTTTAACATATGGTAAAATAACAACATGTTTATTCTTATACTATAAGGCATTTGGAAGATCAGAACAAATATCAGAAATCAAACGTTCTCCTTGTCCCATCATGAGGTTTAGAAAACTTAGTAGAAAACTTTTGTTTTCATCTGGATGGAGAAATAGGAGGAAGATCAAATTATTCACAAAAAGTTCTCATTTCATATTTAGATTTCTTACAAGTTTTCATCTGTTGACGAAACATTATTTGATCATTGTACATAATAATACTAAGTTTCTTAATTGTACTGAAAATATTACTATAAGTGTAATTTTTATAATTAAGAAATCTTGAAATATCAGGAAGTTCATACTTAACTTTATGAGCAAATAAATAGGGTAAACCATTAATGAACTTTTCCTTCCAATAAGGCTTATGATTATCATTTCTAAGTAGTATTTTAGACATAAAAACATCTTGATATCATCGATAATCAGACATTTGACGACATCGCAAATTATTCAAATAATTACTAATGTAATTAGTAATATTAGAAAAATTTATAATAAAATATTTAATAATAATATAAATTAAAATATTAACATCATCATAATATATATATATATATATATATATATAGAGAGAGAGAGACAAGGGGGGGTTGGGTCTGTGTCCAAACGTTCAGTCACAACGTAGATCGGCGCCATGACTGCTCTGCAATCAGAATGTCATATATCCACGTAATAAATTGCTCCACCGACCTATTATAGGTCGCATGTTCTTCTTTAATGCCTGCACATCTTCTTTTCGTTTTTTTTTTATGACTTTTTTTTAACGGTAGTAGCAAGTTGTAGTAGTCTTGATTTTCTATGGTCCTCGCCCCTCGGGGGTTTGAAACCAGACATGCATGGATATAATTAGGAGAGGTAAGAAGTAAACTTTGGTTTTCATTGTTTCTGCTAAATTTACGTACCATATATGAAAAAGGGGTCACCACCATCAATTGGATTACATGTCATGGCTCATAAAGGATAAAGTTTTCTTCCAAAATATAATCTATTAAAATTTTCATATATATATATATATAATGCTATATATATCCTTGTAGAGAGTGTGCAGTTTCCGCGTCCTCTCTTAAAAAAATAAGAGTTATTATTAAAAAATAATTTTTTTATGTGAATTTTAGATGTGTTCATTTTTTCAAAGGAAGTATACGAAAAGTACTGCACTCTTCAAGACTGCAAATATTATTTATATATATATGAAATATTCTATGAGTTTCAAGCCAGTATATAGAACACACAATCCATATTATTTAAATTGTAAAATTTGATTCATAAGAATAAAATTCATTTATCTTTTAAAACTTATATTCTAAATCAAACTATACTATGTAAACATTTTATTAGATGTATTATCTACACCGACTTACAAATAGAATATATATATTATATATGATTAGTCCATGGTGATCAAATCATTCTTCTTTTTACATTTATAAATCATTCTCTATATTATTTTAACACCGTTCATCATATTAAAAAAAATCTGTAAATTTTAAACACTCAAATTACACATGAGAATTTAGTAGATTGGATTGAAGAAATTTCCTCACAACCGAATTTGAAGCAAATCTTTGTTTTGATAGTAAAAATTGTCATAAAAAAGAAAAGAAAAAATAACCACACTTATTTTGAGCTATTAAGACTAGTTTGATTACACAAAATTAAACTATTTTATCTCATAGAATCATTACAAGTTTTTTAAACTCCTACATAAAATATAATAAATAATTAAATATTTTTAAAATTTAAAATAAAAATTATATTATAATACTATTTTTTTAATTTTCAACAAAACATCTTATCTAATCTTATCTCATTCGAATTGCGTCACCAATCGGGATAAAAACTCTTTCTAGAATATAGAAATACGGTATAATGAGTAGACTTTAAAGTATTGAATACTGTTCATAAATAGTGTGGAACTCAGTAATTTATATCTGTTCAAATGATATAAAAAAGAAAAATTAGAATCCTAAGCCAAGTTATGAAGTTAAGCACTGTCGTCGTCAATAGTTCGTACTTTTCCTGGCACTCCTTGTCGTTTTGTTTTCTCTGAAGTCTCGATCCCAAAAGCTTCCAAACAAATGCTATGCTCTAAATTAATGCAGTAGTACCACATCTCTGTCTTTTCCTCCACACACACTTTTTGGACAGCTTCCCTCTAACACCTATTTTCGGACAGTTTTTTTGTTTTCAACGTACGACCTGTCTTCTTCTTCTTCTTTTTTTTTTTTTAAATTATTATAATTTATTATAAATACAACATTTTTTTACCATTAAATGAATAATATTTTTATAAATAATATCGTTTTATAAAAGCATGTCAATTTAATATATTTGTATAAAAAATTATAATTTTTTTAAGAAATACCATTATTCTTCAAACAACAATAAATAATAAAAACAACACTTTGAAAAATATTCTAACCAAACTGAATTTTCACAAGAAAACTGATATTTATAATTTTAAATGTGTAAATCTCGCACATTATTTTTAAAAAATAGATAAATATGTAATTTATATAAAAAATTAATTTTTTAATAATAGACATTATTCTTTTTAAAAAAGAATATGCACTTGCATTTAACTATACAAAAATATTATGTATAGTCATTTTTATATATTCTTTACGCATTATATTAATGTGATGGACTGTATCATTTTTTTATTAATATAAAATAATTATTTTGACCAATCAAATCAATGAAATATGTAAGAAATATATAAAAATGACTATATGTACCAAAATTTTAATTATATTGAGTTTGCTCATTCCATAAGAGAAATGATATTTTCAATTATAAAATTCATAAATACAACATTTTAAAAAAAAAAAAAAAAATATGAGATATATATAAAAAAAATTTAATAATAAATATTACTCTTTTCAAAAGTCTAACATATAACATTCCTATTCGGAGTGCCAATTACCAATTTACCCCGGCCCCTGTCCGTAGTGATCTACACTGTCTACTCATTCCCGCGTTGTCACCGGTTCACCGGCTACACCCGTTCGTATTCTGTCTCTCTCTCCATCCAGCAACATTTTACTCACATTCGGTGGCTTTTTTTTATAATAATAATATATATATATATATATTAGAATTTACGTTACCATTCTATCATTAATAATCATTTATATTTTCTAGTTATTACTTATTTAATAACTACACCTTCATTAATAATTTAATTCTAAAACAAATATAAATATGTTGGACAAGATATGTAATCACACAACTCTTTGACATGCATTTTATTTTATTTTATTAAATAATATTGTGTTGTCCAATTTTAATATTATGAGAAAATATAATTATCTGATATTTTATATTTTGCACCACGTCCACGAGTTATCAAAACTAATCTATTACATTCGGCGATGAATCTGGGTGGGCCCAAGGGGGCCATGGACACCCAAAAATCCTGATATTTTTAATTAATTTAATTCAATATTTATGTAAAAATAAAAATAAAAGAATATTAGATGTTAATTTATTTAATCCTAAACATGTTTTATTATTCATAAATCATATATATATGCTTATCGATTTATCATGTAAATCTAAATTTTTTAATTTAATTTATTAAGATATATGTGCGTTTAAATTAGTTTTAAGTATCTTAATATGACTTTTCATGGATAATTTTTTTTGTTTTGCTTTTAGTTTGAGGACTTAAGTTGAACAATATGGACAAGTAAAAAACTTTAAATCATAAACATTATTAAGACTAAATTTTAAAATAAAAATAAATTGAACAAATATTTTTAAATTTTAACATTGTTGAGAAAAAGGTTTCAAAACAAAATAAATGATTTTTTTAAAAAATAAAAACAAAATAAATGATGACTTTCTTATAAATCATTTATTAGTCTATATTTTTATTTTTTTTATCTTATTAAATATATAGTGTATGAATAATGAGTAGAAAAATTAAATTAATTTAAAAAAAATAAAAAATAAAGTAAAAAATAAATATAAATATAAAGAATGATTTTTGGGATGACGAGGAGGAAACTTTAATTTAAAATGGAAAAGGCCTGACAGCAAGCATCTTCCAAAACTTTATTTAATACATAAAACAAGCCCTTTTTCGTCATTTAAACACTTTTCATTTCCTGTCCCTCTCTCTCTCTCGCGTCGTCCGACTCATGACTTCTGCGCTCTCTGCACCAGAGACAGAGACAGAGACAGAGGAAAGTGCGTGAGAGGGAGAAGAAGAAAGGAAAGCCCTAGAAACCTCCGTTTTCATGGAGAAGCTCTCGCATTCTCGGAAACCAAACAGGGCCACCGCCTCCGTTACACTTTCCAAGAATGCCGGTAGCAATGGCGGTCTCGGAGCCAAGGCTTTGTTCGAAGATGTTTACGGTGGGCCACCCAAGTTCGGTGTCTCGACCCTGTCCCCACGTGTCGAGGACTACAGCGAGATTTTCGAGAACTTCCACGCGTCACGCGCCTCCTCCATTCCGGTGCTGGATCTTCCGGTGGTTGACGAGTCCGATGTTTTCTTTGATGTACGGAACTGCAGCTTCGACTACGCCGAGGTCTTCGGGGGTTTCGAAGGCATAGATTGCGCGGTCTCGTACGAGGAGTTGCTGTTTGACCAGCCCAAAGGTGGGAACCAAGATTTTTCTGACGACGAAGCTTGGTATGTATGATCATGTTCTAAGTTCTCAGTTTTTAGTTCTTTTGTTTAGTAAATTTTGAAAATGAATTCGTTAAATAATGTAAAAAAAGTTTTTGTCTCGTCTGGTTTTCCTCATTTATGTTTCGGATATAACGGTCACTGTGACCATTCTTTCAGTTTCTTGAGTATATTAGGTGACCTATACCGTGCGCTTTGGTTTGTGGGTTTTAATAGAATGCGAGAGACTAGTAGCCTAATAGATTGTTGGGTAGTATTGATCTGGTTGTTTTCTATAGACTTCTATTTGAGAGAGGTTCTGGCTTTCCTTTTTGTAAAATGTACGAATGATGATGTGAGTGACCCTGGGCAAAGAAGTGTTGAGGACTTGGACGTCTGACTTTTCTGTAGGGAATCTTGGGTGTTTTGGCTGAAGTCGGGGTTTTTGTTGGATTGAGGTGTTATTTTCTTCAAACTTGTGGGTGTATTCAGACTCCAGAGCGTCGTAAGCTTAACTAGTAAAGTGAATTGAAGGCGTATAGCAGATCAGGCGTAAATGCTTGCTGTGCTTGATTTTTTTTTTTTTTTCCAGCAGTATCTCTACCAAAAAAATGCGAAGTGTGCTTGGGCCCATTCTCATGTGTGAACATACGGGCAAATGCTTTTGTGCATTGGTCTCAAGACTAGTTCACAACGTCTATGAGTTTGATGCTTTTATTGCAGCTGGATACTATTTGTTCTGTGTAGACTGTTTATGTTCTGCATTCTTAATCATTTATTTAGTTCCTTTTACTGCATCAATAATTTAATGGTGGCATATATATATATATATATATTGGTGTTTCCTCATTCATAGGACTCCGGCAGGAAGTGAATCTCGTTCAGAAGATTCAGAGCATGCTGAAAGGAACCATTTCTTGTCCAATGAGGATTTTTACCAGTCATTTGATGGTAATGTGGAGTTCAACATGTTGTATCATAATGCTAATCAGACAAGTGACAAAGATATGCTCAGTAGAACAACACGCATATCTGAGCTACATGCTGTTCCTGGATTTACTTTTGTAATCGACGAAAGTGCTCCCTTGCAAAAGACAGAAGATGAGAATCCATTCTCGCTGGTCACCGGTGATGATAACCTCAGTGTGGATTCTACTGGGGGAGTGATGAAGGGAAAGCATCTGAAGAAAACCATGTCTCACCCCCTTAATGGTGCTGCCGGCGAAGAGACATTTGGAAATGATCTTAAGCCTCAAAAAGCATATACAAGAAGTGGTTCTCTTCCTAATGAGATGTTTGTAACTGTATCTGATATCAGCCTTAGAACTCAGCCCTCTCAATTACCTCCACCCTCTCGACCACCACCTTTTGCAGATGTCGGGAAGGATGGTTCTGGTAGGTTGACCTCAAATGGTAAATCTATTGTTTCTGAAGGGTCTGAAGGTGATAGTTCACCACCTTTCTTTGATGTGGAGGTTGATGCGAGTTCATCAGCTGCAGCATCGGCTGCTGCCATGAAGGAAGTAATGAAGAAGGCTCAAGCAAAACTCAGAACTGCAAAAGAATTTATGGATAGGAAGGATGGCAGTGCAAAAATGGGTTCAAAGAATCATATAACTCATAGGGAAGTGAAGGCTAGTAAGATTGTTGATGAATATGATAGTTTGAGAGACAATTGTGTGCAGAAAGCTTATGAAAGAGAAGACATTGAAATGGAATTTTCAGACAGAGAGGAAACAGAAAAGGTTCCAAATATAGCCCAGGAGGTTCCATATTCAGTGGAAGAAGAGAAACTTCTAAATATTGCTAAAAACTCTCAAGAGAAAAAGCATGGCAAGGAGTACTGGTCATCTCTAGGTTCTGAGAAAATAGAGGGAGGTAGTGAATGGAAAGAAGCATCACATTTTTATGAATTGGTGAGACCAGATAAGACTGGTAAGGCTCTTGAGAGCCACATACATATTTCAGTCAATAATGCTAAAATTGATGAGCGAGGGATGAAGGAGGAAAAAGAAGCTGTGGAAGTTTTTGAGGTGCAAGAAGAAGAGAATAAGAAAGTGAAAGCAGCTAGAGGAAAACCTGAGCTGCAGTATCAGAAGAAATCTAAAATGGAAAATGAGGTTTGTGAAGGAGAGGAAAAATTTGAAGAGGAGTTCTCATATGAAATATTAAGAGAAAATGGGAGATCAGAAGCAGCAAAAGAGGCACATGGGCTAAAAGATCATGAGAAGGTAAAAGTGCCTCAGGTGGTTTTTAAGCAGGTAGAGAAGAAGGTTAGAATAGACCAAAAAATTACAGAAACTGAAAAGAAATCTACTGCAGCTGGTGTTGAAGAAAACTGCAACAACCTGGTTGAGGTCCAGAAGAAAGAATATAAACTTGAAGTCGAGCAGGCCAAGAAGAGCAAGAAGAATGAACAGAAACTGAAAGATGGTAATAAAAGAATGGAACATCAGGAAAGAATCAGGGAGTCATGCGAAAGGGAAGACAATGAAAAGAGAAATAATGAGGCTTTTAAACAGGACCAAAATGAGAGAGGACTTAAAGAGCCTCTTGAACGAGCAGAAGATGAGAAAAAACTCAAGAAAGCTCATGGGCGCAAAAAAAGTGAAAAGAGACTAAAACAGGAGGCTAATGAGAGGTATGAAAATGGGGAAAAACAGAAAGAGGCCTGCAAAACACAGGAAGATGAAAATATATTAAAAGAGGCTCTTGAGCAGGAGGAGAGAGCAAAGCGACTACTGATTGTTCTTGAGCAGGAAGAGGATGAGAACAGACTAAAAGAGGGTCTTGAGCAGCAAGAGAGTGATGAGAAGCGAAATGAATTTGACAGAGGAGAAGAAAACGAGAAGACATTAGAAGAGGCTCTGCAATGGGAAATAAATGAGAAGAACCAACCTGAGTCTTATGGAAGAACAGAAAATGAAAAGATTCCCGAAGATGCTTGTACCAAAGAAGAGGAAAAGAGTCTATTTGGAGCTTCTGGCCAAGAAGATAACAGCGAAAAACTGAAAGGTTCTCAGGAAGGATGTGATTGTGGCAGGAAATCCAAAGAAGGATCTGAGTTGGAAGAAATTGAGAAGGAATCAACAGAGGCTAGTATTTTGGAAGAGAGTGAGAACAAGATAAAAAGTTCTGTTGGGAAAGAAGAACTGAAGGGGCTAAACGATGTGCATGAGCAATCAAAGAAGGATGAAAATGGGAAGACACTGAAACTGGTTAAAGGAACCTGTGTGCTCAAGGACGTGGAGGATCTTGTGATATCTGATGGGGCATGGAAGCTGGAGGATAGAGAAAACCTTGAAGCACCTAAGTTAGCCTGCAAAAATCATAAAAACAGCGGAAAGCTGGAAGAAACTCCAGAGGCCCATTCTCATGAAGAAAAGGGAAAGACAGAATTTGGGCCCAATGGTAAAGGAAAGGACTCAGAAGCAGCTGAAATTGCAGATGTACTGGTTGGTGAAAAATTCAAAGCATCTGATGTTGCTCAAGGAGACTTAGGACTTGAAGAGAACCGATTTAGGATGGAAGATGCTAGAAAGTCGCTTCCTTTAGACAACAATGTGAAGAAGGCAGGTGAACCTGGCTTTGGTGCTAGACATACTCACGTATATACAAGTCTCTCACAGGTGGACTCTGATCCCATATATCAAGATAGGAGATTTTCTCATGGATTGGGAGAGAGAGGAGATAACTTCAAACAGGCCCCGGCTGTTCTAAACCAGGAGGAAAGCAAGGACAGATTCATGTCAATTTATGTGAGGAAAGAATGGGTTGAAAATGGAAAGAAAATAGAAGCTGCTTTGCCAGCTATGTTGGATGCAAAAGGAAACATCCAGAAAACAGCTCCACACGTTAATGCAAAACAGACCACAACAAGGAAAGAGAAGAACTTTAGTCAGACCTCTACATCAGAAGACAAAGAAATGGAGAGGGTGAAGAGAGAAACAGAGCTGGAGATGGATCACCTTAGAAAGATGGAAGAAGAGAGGGAAAGAGAGAGGGAAAGAGAAAAGGATAGAATGGCTGTTGACAGAAAAGCACTTGAAGCTCGGGAAAGGGCGTATGCTGAAGCCCGTGAGAAGGCAGAAAGGGCTGCTGTGGAGAGAGCAATGGCCGAGGCTCGTGAAAGACTAGAGAAGGCATGTGCTGAGGCTCGGGAGAAGACGTTTTCTGAGAAGGCAACCATGGAAGCTAGGCTCAGAGCAGAACGTGCTGCAGTAGAGAGAGCAACTGCAGAGGCTCGTGAGCGTGCTGTGGAAAAAGCGATGGCTGAGAAGGCTGCTTTTGGGATGAGAGAGCGAATAGAAAGATCGGTTTCTGATAAATTTATGGGTCCCTTCAGAAATAGTGAAATGAAACACAGCTCTTCTTCCTCGGTTTATGGAGGTACCTGATCCTGGAGGCACCTGCTGTGGATCTCTGTTGCATTTAAAATGTTTTCTTTAACCTCTCATTTTCTTTCAATTTTCAACTGCTTTCTGCTCAATTTCTTCTAAACTCTTCTTCCTTTTTACAATAGCTGCCTATCCTAATGAACTATCTGAAGGAGTTGAAGGTGAATCACCTCAGAGGTGTAAAGCTAGATTGGAGAGGCATCGGCGTACCACTGAACGTGCTGTAGGATTCTCATCCTTTGGCATAGCATATGAACCGTTATTCAATATCTAACAAATATAACAAATTTTAATGCTGTTGTTTCAGGCAAAAGCTCTCGCAGAGAAAAATATGCGCGATCTCTTTGCTCAGAGAGAGCAAGCTGAGAGAAATGTAAAATTTTTTTTAGAAAGTGATAAAATTTTAAAATATCAAACAGTCTTGGTAGTTTTGGTTGATAGTTTTGTTTCTGTTTGCAGAGATTGGCAGAAACTTTGGATGCTGATGTCAGGAGGTGGTCAGGTGGGAAAGAAGGGAATCTGCGTGCATTGCTTTCAACCTTGCAATATGTACTTCTTCTTATCCTACAATATGTATTGGGGTCACCCTTCAATATGCTTGTCTCCTGTTTTCTTCGAGTGGTGTTACATTATACAAAGCATACGATAACATTGAAGTGTTCTCTGCTGTGACGTGATGAGAAAAATGTAGCTTAGAAAAAAGACTAAAATATGATTGAAATATGTATGGTTTTGTGTGTTGAATGTGATTAGAGGAGGGTAACGAATTGAATTACTGCTGATTGTGTGAACTTTGAATTAGTTTCTGTTAATTTCTTTCCTGTTAATTTACTTATAAAATAAAAATAAGAAATTGGTTTCCTGTTAATATATCATGTAGGTAGCATGATGCTGGAGCTCCAATCAATCCAATACACATTTAACTTCTATTTCTTTGAATTTGAATTTGTGGTACTTGGTAGTAAATTTTGGCGTGTATAATGTTTTACACCTTTCCAGGGTAACTTTGGTACCATTCTTGGAGGTGTCTGTAAATGTACACATCCATGGCAGTTTTTAAGAGCTTAATAAAAAAGGGATATGGACTTTATACTATTAAGAATCTGACATTGACTGCAGAACATTTTTCTTTGTTGATCTTCTCATGCTGTTTGTGCCATATGATCAACAGTCAGAAATAAAGAATTGCGATGCTTAAAGTTGGTTTGCAAATGAATAACCAATGATTGAACCTCTCTTCAGTTCTTCCAAACTCAAGCTCTAGTGGTGGTTAGTGTAATTATTTCCTCTCCATTGGCAGATCCTTGGGCCTGACGGTGGCTGGCAGCCAATCCCTCTGACAGAAGTCATAACTGCTGCTGCTGTAAAGAAAGCTTACAGGAAAGCCACTCTTTGTGTTCATCCTGATAAACTACAACAGCGGGGAGCAAGCATTCAGCAGAAGTACATCTGTGAAAAGGTCTTTGATCTTCTAAAGGTGTGTTCTGGGTGTGCTATCTCTTTCACGAGTTTAAAGTTATTATCATGTCTCTACTTCTATTTGTGCTTAAGTAGTGATGGGATTCATCCTTAATATGAAGGTATTATATTTAGTGAAAGTTTTAAGTTTGCTTTAAATAGCCTCTGCTGTGCACCTGACACGAGGTAGCATTGGAATTTAGGGTCTTGCTGAAGCAAATAGCGGGTGGAAAATTCCATCCATCTGATACTCCCCTCCCCTCCTCTCCTTGTCTTTTCTGTTTACCTTTTTTGTCTTTATATATTTCTAACACCCTTTAGGAGGGAAGAAATCTCGACTAAGCCTTCCTCAGTACACATCTATAAGCATTCTACCAAACAAATTATTGGGTTTACCATAGTCCTTATGGTTTGGTTAATGGACAGATTGGTCCCTAAATTTTAAATTTGAAGTTTTTGCATAATGTGGTTTCAAGTTTGATCAAATCAGTCTCTCTATCAATCTTCCATTTGTAAACCGTTATAAATGCTAACATAGTATGCCACTTAACTTTAAAAAAAAATAGTATGCCACTGGGTATTTCGTGTCAGAAAGAGTTAAAATTTGAAAAAAAAAAGACTAAAAAATAGTATAAAAAACCTAGTTCATTTCAAAATCCGATATTTTTAAAATGCAAAAATAAGAAACAAATCAAAACCCACCAAAAAAAAAAAAAAAAACTTGAATATATAAAAAGATTATGAAAGGTAATTGTCATGGTGTCTTCTTATATCTTATTTGAGTCTTTCCTTGGCTTCCCTGTATGAAAGGTAGTTATCATGGTGTCTTCTTATACCTGAGGATCTAGTTGCATCTCCAGTTGGTATGATTAAAATACAAGTATTTAGTTGCAATTTGCACTGCCCCTTTCTTTCTTTTTTCGTGTTTTGACAGAGCATTGTAGTGAAATAAAGTGGAAAGCCTTGCTTGATAACCAGATCTTTCTGTTTTGTTAATCTCTAGGAAGCCTGGAACAAATTCAACTCGGAAGAGCGGTAGCCCAGACATCAGAATTGTATGATGAAATCGCATAGCGTCACGCTTCACATTTTGTAGTTTTATACCGCAAGTGTATATCTGTATGTCAATCTGAGAATTATTGTTGTCTATGTGGACTTTGAATGTAAGCTTAAGCTCATAAGTTTATGATTAAGAAGAAAATATAGGTATGATCCGATATCCTCAGTCCTCTAACATCCCCCCCCCCCTCTCTCTCTCTCTCTCTCTCTCTCTCTCTCTCTCTCAACCGCAGGGTATAACCCTTGGATGTTGAAATGGAGTTTCTTTTTAGTGACTCCAGCTCAATCAGTTTTAGTGACTTCCCACTGTCAATCAAGTTTTCTTGTTGTTTTACCAGCCGGACACCCAGCAGCCGCTAAAAAAAAAATGATGTGTCAAGCTACCCTTTCTTCCCCACGTATCAAGAAATCATTTTATCCGAACAAATTTCTGGGTCCAGTGTCCATTTAGGTCTTGTATCTTTGTTAGGCAATATATATATATATATATATATATATAATATATATTTGATTAAAAGTTGAATAAAATATTGTTATAATATAAATTTTTAATATTATTTTTATTTTAAAATTTAAAAAAATTGAATCATTTATTATATTGTGTGTAAAAATTTGAAAAAATTGTAATGATTATATAATTATATAAGATGAGATAAGATGATTTTAATTTTGTGCAACCGAACTAGCCCTTCGTCTTAATAAAATAAAGTGTATTTGTGGATGAACCTGGTAAATGTTCTATGTGAGGTCTGTTGGGATGCCACCACTAAAAAGTAGAAAGTGAGTATACTTTTCACACTACTGTTTTGAGGTTAGAATCCTAGACTCATTATGGTACAGTTTAGAGGATAAAATAAGTTGAGATGAAAGTTAAATAAAATATTATTAGAATATTATTTTTTTAATATTATTATCGTTTTAGAATTTAAAAAAGTTAATTTATTTATTATATTTTTTGTGAAAATTTAAAAAAGTTGTAATGATAAGATAAGATGAAACATTTTTTATATTCAAACAGGACCAAAAGTTGTACATACCATTCTTATATTTTTAGGGTCTAAAACTAAATAAAACATTATCAACCGAAAATTCTCTTGTATGAGAGTAATTTAGCCTAAAAAATATACACAACTCAAGTTTTCTATTTATATGCACCCCTATATATACATAAAATGAGATTGTGATATATTCACTCATGTGTCATTGTCAAGTAGAGGTCTGATACATGTGGTCTCTCGTGCTATGGTTGACATCATGTGACATTGCACACGTATAAAAAAGGGCCACAAAATTTTGAAACTGCCATTACATTTACATTTAAATCCCAAATACCCCACCCCTTCCCTTTCAAATCCCGGCTCATTCTAAGACTCAAGTAAAGAGGAGAAAACAAGGTGCAAAAGAAATAGTTGAAGTCCCTTCAATCAATCTTCCCATCTCCGAAAATGAGGTCTCCCCATCTCCCTAGTGAGTTAAACCCGTCTTAACTGGATGATCACTCTTTCTGTCCCTAACCCCATCTTAGTCCTTATAATTTCTTCATCCCAAACCATCTTTCTATACACCACTCTTCTCCCTCACTAATACTTTTCCTCTCTTAGACACCATGGAACCCTCTCATGTGCGACCTCCCATTAACCTAAACCCAACTCCACCTGAACCTTGAACCAGAAAATGAACCTGCATTGCAGCTTTCCGCCCTTGTGTTAATTGGTCGTATAGTCTCTTCAAGACCGCTGAACAAACAAGCACTCCATGCAACAATAAAATCAGCATGGAGTTTTGCACCAGGGCTTAACATTGAAGATTTGGATATCAATACTTTTCTATTTACCTTCACTTCAAAACTGGAGAAGCAACGGGTTCTAGAACAACGTCCCTGGAACATCAAGGGATTTCATATGTTGTTGATTCGAGACTAGCCTCCTGGTTTAAGTTTACAAGAGATTAACCTCAAGATGTCTGTCTTTTGGGTGCAGATTCATGGACTTCCTCTTGAGTTCATAACTAACCAGAATGCTGAAAAAAAAGCCTCCAAGCTTGGAAACTTCATCCAAGTAGAGAAGATTACCAGCCCAGGTCTTCTTTTTTTGAAAATTTATGCGGATACAAGTTGAAATAAATATAGAAAACCTATTGCCAGAAGGTTTTCCACTGATTCGGGCAAGGAAACCAGCCACCTGGATCAGCTTCAAGTATGAACGTTTATCTGACTTCTGCTACTGCTGTGGGAGTTTAGGGCACATTCAACAAGCATGTCCAGTTTTACAAACTCAAACGGAGGTTTCCAATTATGGGCCTTGGATGCGTGTAGAAAACCAAGTGGTAAGAAGGAATATTCATGCTGATAAGGTGCACTTTGATACCAATCCCTCAAGAATAGAGACGAAACAACTTTTCCCGTTGAGTTCTTATAAAGGTAAAGGAATAATGTAACAGCAGTACGAGCCATATGAAGATCAATGATGAAGACCTGGCAAAGCCACAACACTGAGTTAGGGTTTAATAGTAGATTGAAGGAAAATGATGAAGAACCTCTTTCTGGAAGAAGGAACTGCATGGGCATGAGTTTCGGAGATCTCTACGTTGGGACACGTGGAAACAAAGTAACTAAGGAGACAAATATCTCTTGAAGTCTTTTCTTGCAACAAGATTTTGGCTCAGCAGCATACGTCAGACCTGTGGAAATACCATGTTCCAATGCAATATCAGCCATCCAAACTGATAAAGTAGATCTATCGGCTCAAGTTGCGCCTCCTTCATTAATCAGCAGTCCAAAGGCTTTAATTCACATCAATTCTAGCCACAGTGCAAAGCCGGTAGATCAACAAAGGCCAGCAGATCAAAACCTATTCCATCAGATTATAGCCTAATTCGAAAGTCTAAAAAGCCCAACTGATCTCAGCCTTACAAATCACTCCCTCTCTCTGTTGGTCAGCCCGACTGGAAAATCAGTCTTAGCTTTAAAACCCAACCCATCACTAGGAAGCCCTTCGCACACTTGTAATTCTTCCCCTTCATTTAGCCTTAAGAACTCCTCTGTTCCCCAAGTCCTAGACATTCCATACTTGCCTTCAACTCAGACCATAGATGATTACTACCCATTCTCAACTAAGACCTGTGGGAATCTAGATAAGCTCGGGTTTACTCAAGAGGGATCTGGGGAGACAACGTTTGGGGGAGATGGGACAAAAGTTAGGCTCAATGGCGATGAGGATCCACCTATTGCAAAGTTTTTATAGTTAGCAAAAACCAAAAGAAATGATTCAGAAGGTAGGAAGTCGAAGAGATCCAAATTCACGCCATATCAGAAGGAAAACACCATCTCTGGTAAAGCAATTCGTCCTACCTTTCTACAATCTATTTCTATTTCTGATGAGCCTGAAGTGGCAGGGCTGAAATTGCCACTAAGCCAGAAATGAAGGTTTTATCCTGGAATTGCAGAGGTCTTACCCGACCCCATGCAATCAGAAGCTTAAGGGTAATGATCAGAACTTATAAACCTGATCTAGTCTTCCTTTCGGAGACAATTTTGTCTAATGTGAATATCTCTACTATTGTAAATAGACTAGGTTTTTCGATGTATATATATGCTCCTTCATATGATAAATGGGGGGGACTGCTGGTGTTGTGGATGTATGGTTTGGAACTAGAACCTGTTCTTGTTCATTGTAATATAATCTTGATGGTTGTGTATTCGGATCCTGTCCACACTCTTTGGCTTGTTAATATGATATATTGCCCTGCCCAAAACAGTAAAAAACTGGCTTTTTGGGAAAAATTAAATTCTATTGTGGACAGTTTTGATGGCCCTCAACTTGATATTGGTGATTTTAACTCCATTTTGAGTCAAAATGAGAAAATAGGAGGAAAACCTTTTGCTAGTTCCTCAAATTCGTGTGGTCTGAATTCTTATATGAATAGAAATGGTATGATGGATCTAGGATATCATGGGCCTAAGTACACTTGGTCTAACAATAGGCATGGTATTGGCCACATTAGATAGGTGCTTGATATGGGTGTTGTCAATCATTCTTGGATGGACCTGTTTTCTAATGCTAAGCTACAACATCTAGCTATTCAGGTTTCGGATCACTCTCCTATCCTTCTTGATACTTCTGCTAGGAACTTCCATAAAGTTGGTTTCAAGTTTGAAGAGTTTTGGACTAGGGACCACACTAGTCAAATGGTCATTCAAAATGCTTGGAATAATAGGTTCATGGGCAACCCTAGCTTCATTCTTCTTAAAAAATTGAAAGTGGTTCAAAAAACTCTAAAGCATTGGAACAAGTTACATTTTGGGCATATCCAATCTTCCATAAAAGATACTCATAACTCCCTCTTGGATATCCAAGCAAATGATCCAAACCCCCAAACCTTGTTTGAGGAAGATGTTCTTAAAGCTAGATTGAATGAACTTTTGAAAAGAGAGGAGATTCTTTGGAAGCAAAAATCAAGATTGCAGTGGTTGACTACCACGGATCTTAACACTAAGTTTTTTCATATGTCAACTACTATGAGGAGGCGGATTAATTCCATTGATAGCATCAAGCTTGGTTCCCATAATTGGACTTCTGATCAAGAGATCATTCAAACTACTTTCTTGGACCATTTCAAAAACATCTTCACTACTACTAACCCTAGGATTCATCCTGACTTGGAGGATTTTTTCCCTGATAAGCTTACTGCCTTTGGTAACACTTTTCTCTGTGAAATTTCTAATGATGATGAAATCTTGAGTACTTTAAGGCAAATTTCTTCTGGCAAAGCCCTAGGGCCTAATGGTTTTACTGGGCTGTTTTACAAGCATTATTGGGAGATCATAAAAGATGATTTCAAAGCTGCCATTAAAAATTTCTTTAGAAGTGGAAAACTTCTTAAAGAAATAAAATCATACTCACATTGCTCTTGTCCCAAAGACTAATAATCCCAATAATGTCCACCAGTTCAAGCCTATTAGCCTTTCTAATGTTTGTTACAAAGTCATCTCAAAAATCTTGGCTAATAGGCTTAAAAAAATTCTTCCCAGAATAATCTCGCCATACCAAATTGCCGTTGTTCCGGGGAAAATTATTCAGGAAAACACCATTATTGTTCAAGAGGTCTTTTATTTCTTAAGAAAAAAAAAGGAAAAAATGTATTATGGCCATAAAGATTGATATGGAAAAAGCGTTTGATTTCATGGAATAAGACTTCATCTTCAAAATTATGGAAAGCCTTGGATTCCATACTAATTGAATTAATTGGATTAGAGAGTGTATTTCTACAGTGTCCTATTCTGTGATTATAAATGGTTATCCCTATGGCTATATCCAACCTTCGAGAGGCTTGAGACAAGGTGATCCCCTTTCTCCCTTTCTTTTAATTCTTGGGATTGAAGTTTTATCTAGGTTAATTGCGAAAGAAGAAAGGTTGGGTCATTTAAGAGGTGTTTCTATCACTAGGAATGGCTCCCATTTTACCCATCTCCTTTTTGCAGATGATCTCATTCTCTTTGATAGAGCTACAAATCAAACTGCTTCTAGTTTCATAAATTGCCTTGATAAGTACTCCTCTTGGTCTGGTCAAAGGGTTCACGTACAAAAATCCTCCATTAAATTCAGTGGCAATACTTCTCCTAGACATAAGTTGGAAGTCAAGAATGTTTTTTATTTTTAAAATGTCTCTTCCAACATTTCTTATCTTGGATTACCTCTGATCTTTGGTAGTTCAAAAAAAAATCCTCTTCCAGGATATTCAGCAGAAAATTTCTCTTAAGTTAGCAAGTTGGAAATCAAAATTATTGTCTCAGGTTGGTGGAACTACTCTCATTAAATCTGTTGCCAGTTCAATACCCTCTTATTTCATGGCTTCTATCTGTATCCCAAAAACTGTTGCTAATAAAATTGATAGGGGTTTCATGAAATTTTGGTGGGGTTTTCCCCCTGAGAAAACTCATAATCTTATTCTTAAATCCTGAAGTCCATCTGCAGACCAAAGTCTATGGGAGGCATGGGAATTAGACTAGTCTCGGATCTCAATAAAGCATTCCTTAGCAAGATTGGGTGGCAGCTCACTCTGGGTAATACTAATTTTTGGAGTAAAATGCTTAGTGAGAAATATTTGAAGAACTCTTCCTTTCTCAATACTTCTCATAGACCTGCTGACTCTTGGATTTGGAAAGGTATCCTCAAGCAAAGGGATTTTTTAAAATCCAGTCTATGCTACCAAATCAACAACAGTATCAATACCAATGTTTGGAATGATCCCTAGATCCCTACTGCTCCTCATTTTTCTCCTATTCCTAAGGATAACTCAATTCATATGGATCATACTCTCAAAGTTTATGAAATAATGATGGAAGAACCTAGAAGATGAAATATCATTTTTCTTCAGGCTCTTTTCCACCAAACCACAGTGCTAGAGATCTTGAAAATCCCGCTTTTTCAATACAATTACCATACTATTGCTGATAAGCCCATTTGGAGTCATCATAACTTTGGAAATTTTAGTGTTAAGTCAGCATATGCTGCTATTGTTGGAACTCAGGATATTAGCTCCAATCAGAATGCCAATATTGTTTTTTCTTGGAAAAAACTTTGGAAGATTAAAATTCAAGATAGGCTTAAACTCTTTTGTTGGAAGATCATGAATAACATTGTTTCTACTCGGTTTCTTCTGAAAAATTTCTTTCCAATGCAAGATGATGATATACAATGCCCCATTTGCAATTCTGGTGAAGAAACTCTTGCCCATCTTTTTCTAAATTGCACTTTTACTAAAATTCTATGGCGCAGTTCTCCTTGGCCTATGAATATTCAGGTGTTGGGTAATAATAACATTAGCCATTGGTTTAGTTGCATTCTAGATCCATCAAGGGAATTAGGCATTCCTGCATCAGATCCTCACTACTTCCAGATTTTTGCTATTGTTGCCATGGATAGTCTTTGGTTCCTAAGAAACAAATTTGTCCACAATAGATTTAAACCCGACATTCATGCTTTTGTGTCTTCTACTTTAATAATTCATAAGGAACACTGTGAAGTGTGGGGCAATAAATCTATTAATGTAAGCCACAATTGGAAAGCTACACCAAAGGATTGTGAAATCACCATTTATCCCAAAAGCTTAAGTTGATAGGAAGAGGTAGATTTTATTATTTATTTTATATCTTAATACTCTCTCTCACTTGTGGGCTAGACTTTCTCTCAATGAGTAGGCACAACAAGTGAAATATTTAATTAAATGGGGTAGAATGTAGAGTCAGGATTCGAACTCATGATATCTGCTTTGATACCATGTGAAATTACCACTTATCCCAAAAGTTTAAGCTGATGGGAAGATGTAGATTTTATTATTTATTTTATATCTTAACAAGGACCACTGCCTATTAACCTTTGATGTAGCAGTTCGAGATGCGGGTAGTACTGCTGTAGCCATTTGTAGGAAAGAGGATGGCTCCACTATTTTCGTGCAGACTGATTTCATTCATAGCCGTAATCCCAATAAAGGGGAAGCTGCAGCACTACTGTTGGGGATATAGGAAGCAAAACAGAGAGGTATTGAGAAGCTAGTAATTGCGGGGGATTCCTTAAACACTCTACTAGCAATTAAAGATGCAAATGCCAACCCAGATTGGACAACTCAGTCTATTATTCAGGATATAAAGTTTGCTCTGTCTTCATTTCAAAGTTGGGAAATTAGAAAAATACATCGAGACTTCAATCGATGTGCGCATTCAATCGCACAGTGGGCAGCAACCAAAAATATCTTTGGAAGCATACCCCTTATTTCTATCCCACCCTCAATGCTTAATTTTCATAGTAGGAAAGACCCACCTGTCATTGTATAAATTTTACTTCAGCTGTGTACTGTTTGACGATTTGGTATCTATTAATATTAAGGCTTTAGTTAAAAAAAAAAAAAAAACAAGGTGCAAAAGATGTATACCAAATATTTGGAAACAAAGAATCAAAGCGCCTTGACAACATAAAGCATCTTCCTTATCTAGCTTCCAACATTAATAAGCTTATAAGATGCGAGCCCCTATCTATGTAGACTCATTTTACTTGATCTAAAGGTTATTAATAGCCGTTTTCGGCCATTATTTTTCTTCCAATAATAGATTCTTACACGTTATTCATCCATGGAAAATACCGCTTCGACTTTCATATGTTAAGCATGTAGCCAGCAATCATTCTGATAAAGGTCAAATAAATCTTGCCATGATATATGGTGATGATAAATTCACATATGAAAGAAATCTCTACATGTTTAATATTGCAAGACGACATATTCAAATAAACAATAAACTTCTTATTTTCTTTTTTCTCATATTGTCTTCCTTATTTACCAACATAGACCCCGTTTAGATATAGAAACAGTTTTATCTTATCTCATCTCATCTCATCTCATTTTATCATTACAATTTTTTTAAATTTTCATGCAAAATATAATAAATATTTAAATTTTTTAAAATTTCAAAATTATAATAATATTAAAAAATAATATTCTAACAATATTTTATTTAACTTTCAACTTTCATATAAAATTATTTCATCTCATATCACTATCCAAACGGACTATAATCTTCGAAGCTTTCTCATGGAATGCCGTCGGGATAACTTCCTTTTGGCTTTGATTCATGTATCGCATTTCTTAAAAACGCCTTGCTAAAATAGTTCGTATCACACTGATTCTCCGAGTGATGGCCATTTGTAATTTTCTAACTGTTTTTGTTTTGACCAACATTGACATGTTTTTTTTTTTGGTTGGTCAAACATGATGACTTTCAAGAGAATACAATTAAGATGTCACGTCATTTTGGTCTCTCCACTGTTTCATAGGGATCCCTAGCATTTTTCCTTCGTAGGAAAGCTTCAAAATCATTAAAAAGGAAGTATTTGTGTTTGAAAATGACTTGTCAACTAGACATTGTCAAAAAAATACTCCCAAGTTTTCATGTAACTGTACGGCAGGCGTTGACATTCAACTGTCGTTGGCTGGTCGACAAAGCAATGGCACTTGAACACGTGGAACATATGATCACAACTGTCATGACGGCAACATTTACCTGTCGTAACAACCTTCAAAACATAATGTTGTCTCTTAGGTTATGCTTGGGGTCAGATGAGAATTTTGTGTTTTGTTTTAAAGTTTAAAATATTATTTTTTAATTTTGAGATTTGAAAAAGTTAAATTGGAATTTGAAAAAGTTATATTGGGATTTGAAAAAGTTGAATTATTTATTATATTTTGTATGAGGATTTGAAAAAGTGTAGAGATGAGATGAGATGAAGATGAGAATTTTAAGTAAAACACTTTTTCCAAACATATCCTTAAACTTTGTATTTCTCGAGAGATCTCTACCTTCATGATGATCTCTCCATCAAACTTGGTATTCCAAAATTGGCTAAAGTTTTTTTTTTTTTTTTAAATTTTAAATTAATTATCTTTTACAATTTAAAGAGATAATCAAAATATTAAGTAATTTACATTATGGATTTCAATATTAAATATAATAGAACTTAAATATTGTAACTATGACTTTTTAAATTAAAAACAATATTCGGAGAAAAAAACCAAAATTTACTTCCTCGTTAGTTTGGTTGTCTGAAAAGCAAGGCATTGCCCACTTAGTAAAAGGAAAAAAGAAAAAGAAAAAAGAGAAATAATCATCCTCAAATTCAGCTAGAAAAATAATAGAAGAATTTTATGTATCAACTACTATTCACTTTAACACCTCACACCTATACAGATGTTTTTCATAAGATTTATGTGTGTTTTTTATAAGATATAGAATATTTTTTATATGATATGAGGTGTGTGATAGTGAAAAGTGAATGATTAGAATAATTTTTTAAAACAATATTATACATATAGAGTGTTAGTTCTATATTATCAGTATTTTTTTTTAATTTTTAATTTTTATCATTTTTAATAACCGGCACATCAACACACGTATATCATGTAAGTATAAAAATAAGAGAATAACTTATGCCTGAAACGGGAAATGTCGATGTCGTCCTCGGTTTAAATGGCGCATTCCCACCAAGTCCTAAGGTTATTCTAGACTCTTGACACGCATTTGGGGCATTACCTTTGTCCCCGGCCTATCTTTTCTCAAACTCAAAGGGTGTGGGGGAATCAGTCGCGTGAACGAGAGAGGCCTGGTTTTATGCCGCCTCCCCTCCTCTCGCCACCCGCCTTAATCACCTCCACTTTCGCTTCTTCTGCCTCTTCTTCTCTCCCTTCTCGCGCTCTGGCTTTTCTCTTTCCTACCATTTCCTCCGCACAGTTTCCTTCAATTTCCCAGGTAATCTTTACATTTCTACGCATTCAATACATTCTGTGATTCTTTTTTGCTTTCTTAACTTGTGAGATCTTTTTTTTTTTTTTTTCTTAATTGTGTATTATGGTTTCTGTTTGGGTACGGAGGGAGGTGATGCGAGGCCGCGAGGGTTTATGCTGTTTTGGGTTGTCCGGATATCTGGGAGGAATAGCCATATTTAGCCCGGCTTTCCTGGAGTTTCGTTTTTTTTTTTCCTTCAAACCTCTTCTAGGAAATGAAACTACGTTTAGGGCTCTTCTGAGATGATTTCCTTTCTGGATGCGGTGTTTGAATGTGACAATTCAGTTTGTTGTTTAGCCGTTATATCGAAGTTATTGATACATGTTTGTCTGCGTAGGTTATGGATTTTGTGAGTTGGGTATTGAAAATTTTGGGGCTTAGGGTTTTAATCTCTCTCTCCTGCTCTTACATGGAGTACCATAACCCTCTGTTAATTTTAATTTCTGAACAAGGCAGGATATGATTGTTTGTCTAGTTTTGTAGCGTGCATGCTATTTAGATATTAAGAATGCTTTGCTGGTAAAATATCACCGAATTTGATTTTTAAATCCTCATTTCTGCTTTGTCCTCTTGTTTCTACCGCTGGAGTAATTAATGGCTAAGTTATATAGAGGTTTTAGTTTTATCCTACGACTTATACATGTATCATTAGCCTTCTTTAAAACTCAGTTTGGTGTGAATTTCTGTTCTCTCTGTCTGTCTTTCTGCCTCTCTGTCTCTCTCTCTCTCACACACGCACACAACACACACACACACACACACACACACACACACACACACACATATTAACTGAATTATATGTTGTGCAATTTGTTCTGTGCTATAGGTTTTGGAATTTATGTTATAAGAAATTATTCGGATTTAGTGTATCAGTAGATATGTTGCTCATATCCTGAGTACTATAATCCTGTTTGGTATCTGACAAATGGAAATTTTTCTGAAACCCTGAGTACCATAATCCTGTTTGGTATCTGACAAATGGAAATTTTTCTAAAACCCTGAGTACCATAATCCTGTTTGGTATCTGACAAATGGAAAATTTTTCTAAAACCCTGAGTACCATAATCCTGTTTGGTATCTGACAAATGGAAAATTTTCTAAAACCCTGAGTACCATAATCCTGTTTGGTATCTGACAAATGGAAATTTTTCTAAAACCCTGAGTACCATAATCCTGTTTGGTAGCTGATGGATAAAAATGTATTACAAACATCCAATGTTTGATTTTCCCATTTCTAGGACCTGATAAAAGGAAATCCCAAGTTTACATCCTTTGCTCAATCAGCATTACAATTCATTGGCTCTTGCAGGTTGAAAATTCCATATTTTTTTTAGAAAGAAAAATCTTTCACAATTTATGTTCTCTTCTTATCTCCTCCTTTCTGCTAAGTGTTAGGTTCCCCCTTTTCATTGATGTGAATCTTCTTTTAAGTTTATTTGACCGTTTGATGATGCAGAATCATGCCGACATTTACTGCTATTGCTTTAGATCAGTTACTGGAACCTGGAGCTTCAAGAGCTGTCGACAAGTCTGTTCCTAATTCAAAGCCTCCTAATTCAAGACCTATTCCCAATTCAAATCTGGAGAGGAGAAATAGCACGCCTGCTACCGAAAGGAGAGTTAAGCGTCCTCAGATAACACCAGCACTCTATGCTACTCCTAAGGCTACCCCGCTTCCTGGTTCGCCCACTTCATTCACGACTTCCCCATACATCATCAACCACAAACGACGTGGGCCACGTCTTGTGAAGAGCTTTTCCGAGGACGATGTATCCTCTCGCCAAAAAACTAATGAAAAGGTTGATGGGAATTTGGCAAATGTAGAAGCAGATGTTGTCCATTCAGCAGATGATATTGCTGTCACTTTCACTACTCCTGGTGCCAATGAGGAGCGTGTGAATGGTGGCCATGACTGTCAAGTTGGGAGTCGCAAAAGTGAATTTGGGTGCAGTAATGGGGAATATGGGAGCAGTAATGGGGAACGTAAGAGTAGTTCTGTGGAACTTGGAAGCAGTGGTAAAAGTAATGGTGTGGCCAGGGAAGATGATTTGTTGAAGCTTGAAAGAGATGAAGAGTCTGATAGTTTCTTTGATCCACAGGAATCTCTCAGCATTACCAGCAACACAGATGGGGAGGATAATTCTGGGGCTGAACGATGTATGAAACCTAACACGCAAATGGGGGAGTTTTTTGACGCTTGGGAAGGTAATTGTTTTATTTATTTGTTTATTCACTCTGTCAAGTTGATCTTTTATTTCTGCCTTTTGTGCTTATCGATAGAGATTTATTACTTATAATAAAAAATTTGATCTTGTATTTGATTTTGAGATGTCCGAAAATATTATACTGTTTGGAAATTTCATCATTGTCTTTACTTATCCTTTACTTTTTTGAAACACATTTGTTATTTGCTTCATTTGAGTTTTAATGGAGGAGATAATTTTAGAAACTTTTGACTTTCTACTTCAAAGGCTATAATAATTGATGTTTCTTTAAATAGTTGGCTTTTCTAAATGGGACCACCCACATGAGATGGAGGGAATTGAATGACTTAGTGAAGTGTTCCTCCTCTATTGTCTGTATTTGTTAGAAACCGTCGCTGTGTGATTTGAATTTCAAGTTTGTGAAAGATAGTTTCAGTGTATCAAATTATTTATAAAAAATGTTTAGTGTATCAGATTTAGAAACGTATCAGCTGAGGAACTTCAGTACAAAATCTTTTTTGTTCTTTATTTTCATTGTTTTCAATATTTATATGCGTATTTGATATTGTAAGGTTACACAAATTACAGCAGATTGGCAGGTGTTTAGTAAATGTTGCATATTTATGGGAACCGACCATTTTATCGTTGTAGCTAGGAACATTCCAGTTCTTCCAAAGATGTGTTGTGTTGAAAATTTTTTCCAGTAATTTAACTACAAAATTCTGGACTTTTACTTTTACCGCTTATTTCAGAAAGTTTAGTACATAGAATAAGCTACCCTGTTTTCCATGTTCTCTCATCTGGTCATAGAATACGGTTTCTTAAAGATTGTAATAATTGGACATTTCTATCTGTGAAAATAACTGTTGTACGTCTGCAATGACATTGATGAGTGTCTTTGTATTGGAAAAAAGTATGTCAGTATTGACTATCTTCATTGGTTTCCTTACTTCCTACAGAATTATCCTCTGAGGGTGGGCCACAGGCTTCTCTTTGCAATGTTGATGCTGAATTGCGTGAAATGAGATTGAGTCTATTGATGGAAATAGAGAAGCGGAAGCAAGCGGAAGAAGCCCTGAAATACGTGCGAAGCCAATGGCAGAGGCTAAGGCAACAGTTATCTGTTGTGGGACTGACACTCCCTGCCTATCCCTCTGTTTTAGCAGAGGGTGAGCAGCTGGATTTTGGTCCTGAAGAAGAGTTGCTTCAAGAGGTACATGTTGCTAGGTTTGTTTCGGAATCTATTGGAAAGGGTGTCGCTAGGGCTGAGGCAGAGATGGAGATGGAAGCTCTGATCGAGTCAAAGAACTTTGAGATTGCTCGATTACATGACAGACTCCATTTCTATGAGGTTGTGAATCGGGAAATGTATCAGAGGAACCAAGATGCTTTAGGTCAGATTTTGATGCACTTTATATTATAGTCTTTTGGTCAATTATCTTACCAAGATTAAGCTGAAATAATTATTTGTTTGGCTATTTATTTTGAGGATGAAACTTGGGGGGGGGGGGGGGAGCTTATTTTCTGCAAGGTACTTTTAGGCCTGGTTTGGATAGAGAGATTTTCCCATCTCATCCCATCTCATCTTAATATCCAAACACTACAAATACAAACACTTCTCAATTTCAAATCTTCAACTTTTTCATCTAATCATTTACCTAAGTATTACAACCTTCTCAAACTTTCAAACAAAACACACAAAATAATTCAATTTTTTTAAATCCCAAAACAAAGATAATATTAAAAAATTATATTCTAACAATATTTTAACTTTATAATATTTTTATTCAACTTTTTCTCTCATTTTTCAAAATCCCATAAAACATTTTAACTGAAATCATTTTTAACTCATCTCATCTCATATCAACTCAAATATTTCACTACTGTTCACAAACTATCTCAACTCATTTTATCTCAATTCACTATCCAAACCAGGCGGACATGTATAGTTTGTTATTTTGATATTACTCTTCACCTAGTTTGTCTCACAATCCTGTTTTCTTGCCGTAGGATATGATCGTCTTTCCATGTAAAAACAAAATCCTGCACAATGTTTTTGCTTATTTGCTAGGTTTAGCCCTCGGTAATGGTGTGCTTGTTAGGGGAAAGTTGTGTTGGTTTTGTTCTGTCTGTGCTGTTTGGATTGAGATCTAAGTGCTGGTGATCCTTTGGACATTCTTGCTCAAATATGCAGGATCAGTGTGTGGCAACAGTTGGATCTGAACATGGAATTGTCCAATCATCATATTCTGTTTTAAGAAGTTTTAGAAACCCATGAATATACTTTTAAAAAGTCCTAGAAGCTTCTGTTCCTAACATTTGAATAATTTTCTATGAAAAGGTTCAAAAGGTTATCTCTCTCTCCCCCCCCCCCCCACCACACACCAAAACAAAAGAAAAAAAAAAATGGAGTGCCCTCGTGCACAAACCCACACATGCATGATTGTGCTTATCCGTAGCAAATTGTTGTAATTGATACCTGTATAGGTGCTTCCCAACTATAGGTCCTGTTGGATGTGGTTACCAATATATGCTATCCTAACTTTGGCAATTTCCCATTTTGTAGAGGTGGCACGGCATGAAAGGCATGTGAGTAAAAGAAGGCAGAAGTGGGTTTGGGGTTCAATAGCTGCTGCGATTACACTTGGCACTGCAGCCTTAGCATGGTCTTACCTTCCAACAGGAAGAGGATCATCATCTACCCATCACTTTCAGAATCCTGAGGGTGATGATGTAGCTGATTAACGGGTGGTCGATGAATACTAGTAACCATGATACCATGTCATGGGGGAAAAAAAAAAAACATAAAATAAAAGGTCACACAATTCGCCTTGTGGGTACAGTATTTTGGTTTTATTAGTTGATTTTCCTGTATTCAGAGGTTGTATAGTTCCTCAAAGTTGATATACGTTTACCTTCACTACCAATGTGATAGATCATGAAATGTACGAGCTGAGCTGACTATTAAAATCATTATTTCTAGTACCAGTCGGGTGATTTCATTGTTTTGACTAAAGACTAGAAGAGAGGGGGGGGGGGGAATTGGGTAAGTTCCCTTTGGTATATTTGTGCATTTAATATTCAACTCTGCACAACCTGAGGATAATTTTGAAGTTTAGATCACAGAAGAGGGTTTCGAATCCGTAGTTTGATTTATTTCCATCTGATTCTGAAATTCCAATTTTGTATTGCATTCTGCCTTGTGTGCCCAAGTCATTACTCTGAAGTTTTTTTTGTTTTTTGTTTTTTTTGGTGGCTTCTCTTGGTTCCTGAAGCATCATTGCTGCTTACCGATACAAGGGAGAAAAAAAAAATTACGGAAATGAAATTTTCACTGGCAAGAATTCACGGGGATGTTGAGATTTCTTACTGCTACTGTTTATCAATGTATTTTTTCCGTGAATAATGTTGTGAACGGTAAAAAAATATCATCATCGCCGTAAAAAGCCCATGACTTCTTGCCAGTTGCCCGTGAGACTATTATCATTGCTCCAAAAAATATATTGCTTGTGGGGCATGATTTCGAAGCCGAAAATATACACGTATAACTATTTTTTATAATTTTTATATAATATTTTTATTATATTACTTTACATAAATACTCACAATTTAACACATGGTTGTGTAAAAGTTATAAAAAAAATTGAAAGAAAAATTCTATTTATCATTCTCTACATTATATACTAATATGTGATTTATCATTTTTATTTTTTTATTTAAATACACATATTGTTGTGTAAATATGTATATATGTATAAATATGTATATCTAAAAAATAAAATAAAATAAAAAATAATAAATTATATGTTGTTGTGTGAGATAGAGATCATAAATAACATTTCTGGTATTTTTCTCATAGATAAGGAGAAAAATAAAGAGAGTCAGTTTGGATTAAGAGATGAGTTTCTATTACTATTCATAAATTTCAACTCATAAATTTTATTATTATTTATAAATTATCATAATTCATTTCATCTCATCTCATTTCATCTATTTGACGAAAAATTTCAAATACATAAATCAGAATACTAAAATGACGTCATTTAGAAGGGTTTATCTTTATCCGGGTAGTTTCATAGGTTGTCTAGATTGAAAAGAAAGGAGCGGAAACAGACCTCTCAATACTAGTACCAACAGAAGAGTGGTGCAGAGCTCCGACAATGGAACTGGCTCTACACCCATATCCAACTCTTCCCAGATATAAGCTTTTCCTCCCCTGTTACTCCCATGTCGCTAAATTCCTTACCGGCCCCTCATTATTCAGCAATAAAGCTCTTTTCCCTCATTTTACTAGAAACACAGTTCGGGAAACCCAATTCCAAGCCAGAAACACCTCCAGAAACATCAACAACAACCGGAGCCTTGTCTTGTCCGAGCAGTACGCCGAGGAGGAGGCGGATACAACGTCGTATTCGGAGGATGACGAGTCGTCTTTCTTGTCTCTGAGTGAGAAGCCTGACAGGAATATGGCTATGCTCGATGACTATGAGATGGAGGAGCTTGACTATCCCGCCGACCCTAACCATCGCAGCGGTTGGTCTCCTCATTATTTCTGATTTTTCAAGAAATTACGCTGTGTTTTAGTTTGTTTCTTACTCTTTTGTGATTTTGGGTACCGAGAATTATGTTCCACTTGTAATGACTTCCTTGGAGTGGATGGATTAAGAAATGTAATAGCTTCAAACCATGAACTTTATATGCGTCTTTATAGTCAGTCCGATACATTCTTCTAAATCATCTTTGCAGAGCACTCCCAATGGATCTCTATAATACATTTTTCTTTAAAATATAAAGAAATTCTCTTAAAAAGACCCTCCAATGGATCTTGTATTCCATCTTTCATGTTACATTTTGCTACAGTAGCATGCTAAATGTAGAGGAAACTATTAATCCTTTAAACATTTTAAATTAGTTTCTCTCTCATACTATTTGATTTTTCTCATCTCTTCAAAAGTCCTAAATTAGTTTCTCTCTCATGCTATTTATTTATTTTTTGAATTAATTTATATTTGGTTTAGTTTATAAATTTGGATTAATTTAAAATAGAACATAATTATATGACATTGTATATGGAGAAATACTGCAAATATCATTTGAGGATATTATTGATAGTTAGAGAAAATATTTGAAATGAATAAAAAATATAATATTTAAATGATATGAAGAAAAAATAGAAAAGCTGATGTATGGTATATTGTAAAAGTTAGTATGTAAAATAGAAAAAGTAGGTTTTGATGATGTATTTTAAAGTATAGGATGAAGAAGCCATTGGGAGTGCTCGTAATCATCATTTATATGAACTTGTTATTAGTTCTATTACTTTCAATCATCCCTTTGAACGATTAACACTTTGATTCAGACTGTAGAAAGAAAACAAAAATAGTACTGTTGATAATTGACTCATGAATTAGGCAAGAGTTAAGTGAGCATGCCTAGTTTCCGAACGTCGATTCTGGATATGGTCCTTTGGACACCTGCACATTACCTTTGTTAAGCATAGGAAAAAACTCATTATGACATTTGCTGTCAAAGAGAAGACGTCTAGGGACTATGTCATGGTTATTATTAATTTTTGCCAGTTTAGGAGTAATGGAAGCTAGAAAATATGATGGTTTTCTCGGAAGGGAAGTTAGGATATATAATCAATAATTCCTACACATTTTTTTAATATTTCTGCCTTCTGTATTGTGTCAAAATGTGTTGTATGTTTCCGTGCATGCAATAAAGCATGAACAGACATGGAATTACCCTTGCAATTAGCTGGTTTTATATATTTCCTTAGCTCTTTTTTTATTCGCGACTTATAGGAAATTTACCTGTGGATAAACCTTTAGGTGTTATGAAAATAGATTGAGATGAGATTCCAAAAATGGTGATAAATCATTTCATAGCGGGAGTCCTTTTCCCATCTTGTTACTCATGATTCATGCTGTGATTTCTGCATATTTTCTTGCAAAGCTTCAGGGTTTATTTCTTCTAGTGTGGTTTTGAATTTTAATGAATCGCATGCAGGTTATGTGGCTGTACTTGGCAAGCCAAATGTTGGAAAGAGTACACTTGCAAACCAGATGATAGGCCAAAAACTGTCAATAGTTACAGATAAACCTCAAACAACAAGGCACCGAATTCTTGGTATATGTTCTGGCCCAGAGTTTCAGGTTTGACTTTATTAAATCCAATTCTCTAGTATTTGATTTTAGCTACCTGTTAAAACTTAAAGCAACATAACTTAGGTAGAATGGCTCATATAAAGACTGTCAGGTATCTAGACTGTCCATTTTGCTAATTGCCCGGCAGTGTTTCTGCCTTGGAATCTGCTTTTCTCCAAATTATTCTTCATTCAGTTTCCATCACGATCTAATTGGATAAACCTATGTGTAGGACATATCTAGATGCAACTTTAGAATAATTGAACTCGAACATATTTTTATATTACTATACATGGCAAAAGATGCATTAGGTAAAATAAACAAAGATTGGTTATTGTAATATTAATTTGGGCTCCCAATGATCAAATCCTGGCTCTGCCACTGACAGTTACATTCATGCAAATGTCCTTAGAGACTTCTAAAGCTAATACAGGTTTAGTAGCATTGGGTAAGCAGTTAGAGATCCTAACATGTCTTGGTGATTTTTATTGGCTTGCCTTTCATTTATGTTAGGAGATTATGTTGTACTGACCGTAAGAATAGAGAATGCATAGAAAGTTGGAGCAGTGATTTTTTTTTTTTGATAATTAATATGAGATTTTATAACCAAGAATAGGCTTAGCCCAAGTACACAAGAAGTATACATAAGGAAAACCTACATACACTCTAGAAACTTTTTTTTTGATAAGTAATCAAGCTATTGTATTCATATAAATAGGCAGAGCCCAGGTACACAGGAAGTATACTTGAAATACACTCTAGAAACTGAAAATGACTAAAGCAAATCAAGAAGATTATCTCCATTCATTGTGTACTTCCTGTGTACACGGGCTATGCCTATTTCATTCGTATCAATAAAATTACTCCTACTTATATATATATAAAAAAAAAAAAAAAAAAAAAAAGAAGAAGAAGATTATCTCCATTCAATACAAGAGCCTTAGCCCAAAAACTCAAGGTATTAAAGAAAAACACCCTAAGTTCTCCCATCAGGCGTCCTCTATCTTCAAAGCACCTCCCATTCCTCTCTAACCATAAGTGTCAAAATAAGTCAGAGTTCTGTTTGAATGGCCGAATCTATTGGCCTTGTGATCTCGGTTTATTATATAAACTACAAGAGTTCTATACATGGACAGAAATAAGTATATGCTAATTCTATCCCTATACAATCTGTCAAATGTTATGCTAATTGTACAGATGGTATATCAAGGAAATAAATAAGGAAACAAATATGGACAGCAAAGCTGTCCATTGACAGTAAGTACCACATCAAGCACGGAGGAATCATCTTCCAAATGGCAGCAATAAGCAGTGAATTAGAATATAGAATGTCCAGAATATCAGTTAGGCTGTTTAAAACTCAGATCTGTAGAATGCTGTTTAGTGAGAATGGAATTTTGATATATCATTTGCCAGAATATTGTATCTAAGATTTTTTTTTCACGAATGTTGACAAATCTATTATATTGCATCTAATTAACTAATATCTATAATCATGAGTGCTCTAGATCCCTACAAAAAGAGGAATGTGTTGATAACTTCCAGATTCTTTTGGGTATGCATTTCTTTCTGGCTCTCATACATCTAACCTATGGGTTTGCTTGCAGATGATTCTGTATGACACACCTGGTGTTATTGAGAAGAAAATGCACAAGTTGGACTCTATGATGATGAAGAATGTTCGAAGCGCTGCTATCAACGCTGACTGTGTACTTGTTCTTGTTGATGCATGTAAAGTGCCCCAAAAAGTATGCTTCTTTGTTGTATAATATTTTCCTGACGTATGTGTTCTTTCCTTAATTCAGTTTCATGTTTCTAGATTGATGAAGTGTTGGGAGAAGGTGTGGGAGACCTCAAAGATAAGCCAAAGCCACCCACTTTGCTGGTTTTGAATAAGAAAGACCTGATCAAACCAGGTGAAATTTCAAAGAAGCTGGAGGTCAGAACTTGTTGGTTGATATATATATTTATATATATATTTATATATATATTTTGGCGAGTGTAAATGCGTTATTATTTAAGAATCCATAGTTCTTTATCCTAGCTTAAATTCCATGCTGCTTGCAGTGGTATGAGAAATTTACAGAAGTAGATGAGGTTATACCTGTGAGTGCAAAATATGGTCATGGAGTGGAAGATATCAAGGAGTGGGTGCTATCAAAACTTCCAGTTGCGCCACCTTATTATCCAAAGGCATGTAGAAATATCTTTTAAGAATGTACATTTATGAGCTTTGATGATATGCTATTGTCTTATCAAGCTTTTGATATATTATTAGAGCCTAAAAATAATAGTTTGGGATGAAGTAGAAAAAATAATTAATCACAGCTCATCTTGATGCAACGCTTGTGTGTTATAACTTGTAAGGAAATGTTGATTTGTAGAAGGGAAATTGATGAAAAAAGGATTTTACCTTGATCCTACCATTCATGCCAAAATTGGGTGTGAACCATTTATCATAAAACGGATTTTACCTTGATCCTACCATCCGTGGGTAGCCCAAGTGGTAAGGGCGAACTTGTGTGCTTGAGCCCCATGTCACAGGTTCGATTCCCCTTGGGATACTGTGATTTAAGTGGGAGGTCATGGCGGTGGGTTGCTGTGCTAGTCTCCCTGGGGCTTTAGATTTCATGGATAAGTCCTAAGGCCTCTGCCGCGGGGTGGTTCCCCCATCAACAAAAAAGAAAAATTAAACGTGACTGAAATTATTAGTGTGATGGAACTTAATTTTTTCGTCTAAGCTGTAGGTAAAAGTGTCAGGAAAGTATCAGTAAAAATCTGTGTATGCGTACCTGTGGTGGGCTTAGGGTTAGGAGAGTTCTAGACTTAGGAATTAGGATCTAGAATTTTAGGACAATGGTTTAAGGCTCAAGGATTGACCAGGGCTTTGAAATGATGCAGGATACAGGAAAACCATTGTTTCTTGAAGCAAACAGGATGCTGGAAAATTCTTGACACTAGCTATATTCTAAGGCTGGTTTGATAAATTATTAAGTGAAGATTTGGTAGAGAAAGTATGTGGGCTTTTAGAGTTTTGATATGAAAGGAGAAGGCCTGATTTAGGTTGTAAAAAGAATTGGTGATGAGTTAAGATTTCATTTGGTGAGCTGGTGGAGAATTTGTACTCTGATGAAATCAGGCAGTTTGGGGCTTATAAACCTGCTTCAGTTTAATTGAGCATATATGATAAATGGTTCTGACGTTCTGTGATAGAGAGGGAGACATTGTGGAGATAGGTAACAGATACCAAGTAGGGTAGTTCAAGGGGAGGTTGATAGTCTAAGGAGGTAATGGAGCCATATTGCTGTAGGGTGTGGAAATTTATAAGGAGGGGATGGGATACTTATTCCAAATATGTTAGATTTGTGATTGGCGATGGAAATCAAGTTAACTTTTGGCACGGTGTGTGGTGTGGAGCAACCTTTGAAGATGTCATATCTGGAATTAGTATTCAATGTCGGTGGCAGTTCATATGCAGCTCCAAAGTGGAAGAATGTAGTGGAGATGATTTTTACAAAACCTGTGCAAGACTGGGAGGTAGATTTGAGCTGTCATGACAATTGGTTGTGAGATGGGAATCGTTAGGCATATTGCTCCAAGTAAAATTGTGTCCCAAAGATTTCTACATTTTGAGATGGTTCCACTCAGTTGCTAAACAATTCATTCTTTTCTAAGCTTCTAATTGTCAACTTGTTTTTCTATAAACCAGATTCTGCAATTATTCAAGCCTTTTAGATCGTGAAGTCAATCTTTTCTTGCATATGACCACTTATTTTGTTGGTTATGAATGATCAGGATATAGTTAGTGAGCATCCAGAAAGATTCTTTGTTGCTGAAATTGTAAGAGAGAAGATCTTTATGCAATACCGTGATGAAGTTCCCTACGCATGTCAGGTATATGATTGAAAACAGTGTACATTCCAAAAAATGAATTGGTTTCAGTTCTTCTCTCTCTCTCTCTCTCTCTCTCTCTCTCTCTCACACACACACACACGTATAGTTATGTTCAGATTTTTTGTGGTGCTTTTAATTTTGAATCTTCCAGGTGAATGTGGTGAGCTATAAAACAAGGCCAACTGCAAAAGATTTTATACAAGTAGAAATTGTTGTTGAAAAGAATACACAGAAGATCATCGTTATTGGAAAAGTGAGTATGTTAATTAATTAATGAATTTACTGGATGATTCCTTTTTTTTTCCCTTTAGCAGCAAGTGATACGCATCCCAGTAGGTCTTGAAACCATGACTTCATCACACACCAAGGACTTCATTTCAGCTTGAGGTGTATCTAATATGATGGTTGTATGGGATGTGGCCCTTGCTAGCATAGCAAGTAGAGCGGCCAAAAAGTAAGGGTGATGAGGAGAATAGCAATGGGAGCATTAGCATTGAGAAGGAGAATAACATGTTATGTTTTTTCGTATCTTCCATCATAATTGACACTTTAAAGATTTGTTTTTCCTTTGCTATATGATGAATGGGGTTCTGCCGTAGTTGTTGTCTGTTCAGGAGATTTTTCTTTTAATGTCAATGAATTTTATAAATGTTGGAAATACAGCTCACTGCAGAGACAGAAGCATCAAAGAAAGATTGTTGATAGTATTTCTTAAGCTTGAGACATTGGTTTTGTTCAGATGAATTTATGAATGTTTGAACTACTGGATGCACAGACGTTCATGCAGTGCACTTGATATGGTCATCTGATTTTGTGTCTCAATCACTACAGGACGGGAAGGCACTGAAACTCCTTGCAACAGCTGCCCGGCTTGACATTGAAGATTTCTTACAGAAGAAAGTCTATCTTGAGGTGCATCCACCATAAATGTTATTTTTGAAATTTATGCTATTAATTCTCAACTGGGGTTTATGTATCTGTTGCCATTCTGGGAACTTGTGCGCATCATTATTTTTTAAACAACTTTGATGGTTGTTTCTGTTAGGAAACTATTCATGTTAAGGCGTCTGTACAGGTTGAAGTGAAAGTGAAGGAGAATTGGCGGCAAGATGAAGGGCTGTTGAAATACTACGGATATGGAGGGCAAATTCGAGCACTATGAGTTCATGAGATACCATGGCCTTATCCCATATCTGCCAAACAATGTAAGTAAAGATGGTTGAAATCATTGAAAAACAAATGTGCGATGATGATACAAGCCCTTTTTATGTATTTTAGGTAGTGGGATGTTGTAATCTTCATTTTTGTAGAGATTAGTGTTACTCTTTGGCAATCTTAATATGTTATAATTCCTTTATTTACTCGAAGTTGAGGCCAAAAATTCTGGACCGTGTGGGCAATGTCATTTATTGGTAATTGTGAACAGTTGCGTTAGTGTGCAACTCTGGGTTTTTGTAGGGTTCATAGGTCATGCGGATGCAGAGTGACCAGGACACCATTGAAGGCATTTTTGTTCGTTTGTATGTTTCGGAGTCCTCGGGTGCATTTATGGTTGGTCTTTTACTCAGTGAACGGACCATACGTCCCGTGTCACATGACAAGGAGAGGGAGATTCAATGTTTACTAATTAATTTTTGGAAAATGTTGTTTATCGTCTTTAATTTTGTCATCTCTGCTCATATTTTTTGATGTGACACTTCTTTGCTATTTAAATTGTTGATATATGAAGTAGCTTAAAAGAGTTATATTATTTCTGTGTAAAATACTACTTATCATGGGACCAATTCTTTTCATTATGCTTTACTAAATCTGTTGTGACAAGTTAGTTGGAATTTGATTGAATCCAAAAAACTGTCAGGAAATATATATTTTCATAGCTTCTTTTAATTATATACTGAGTTTTATTTTTGCCTCTTTCTTCCTTCCAAAATATGCTTGAACACGAGAGTTGAAAATGAAAGCCACCTTTATTTCATTTACAGTATAATGTTATTTTAGTAAAACTTCGAAAATTATTTTTTTGAAAAGTAATCCAAACAGATGCAGCTCTCGTATTCTTAAAAGCTACGACCATCCTAATCTGACCTTGAATCATCCAAAAAGAAACATGTTCTGCTCTCGACGGGATCTTCAAAAGAGGTATTAGATCGGTGGGACCATGTGAAGGGTATTAGATGCTGTTCAATGTCCTTGGTTTAACCCATCTGATTGTGTGGTTTCCCTCATAGAGATGAATGTTTTTTGTACAGGAGTTTGTAGCCTGTAGTTCTTCTTCAGGTAGCTCTTTGTTTGCAACAAACTGGAGAGCTTCTTCCACTTGTTCGTTTCACCATGTTGACTTTTACTTAAAACAAAAAATACTGGAACGAATTGTAGTGGTAATGCTCATGGGAAATGGATTGTAAGCCATGGTCTTCACCCCTGGCTCTTCTGTTGTAGTATTTCAGTATGAGTAATGTTAAATATAGTCATGAATTATATAAACGTCATGCATTCCTTTTGAAAAAGAGAAAGGTTCACTTTTAAAAAATTAATTTTTTTATATAGATCTCATATTTATTCACTTTCTTTAAAAGAAGTACGTGATGCTTGCGCACTCTATGATTGTATTTAGCATTACTCTCCCTCACCATAACTATAAGGGCTTTTTAGTTTTTACTCCACAAAGTTAACACTCAGGTTCCATTTCTAAGTAAAAATAACAGACTATTTTCCTGAGATCCAGCAACCTGAGGGTAATGGATTTGGTTACCATGGAATCACTAGAGAAGATGGGGAGTTGGGGCAGCCACAACTTGGATTACAGAGTGCTTTTGTAATTAAAGTTAACATATTATATAACTGACATCCAAAACAAGTCTCATTGATCTGCTCATACATTTATACAATGTCTAATTCAGTGAAATTACAAGAAAAGGAAAATAACATTCACAGCAACCTAATCTCAAGTTCTCTTAACCACGAATGAGACAACTAACCTGCTGTGCAATCTGAAGATTTATGAAAAGTGTGGCTTCGCAGCCCAGAGTTATTACTCCTGCTGCTACTATCTGATTTGTAACATAAAAGGCAAAGGCCTTTATTGTATGATGTGCAACATTTGTTTGAGCTTGCATCGTTCATCCTAAAACCAAAATAATGAACTACGTATGCAAGAAACCCCAGGGTAAAATAATGCATCTTGGTTTCAAGTAATATTTTTTTCATTTTAATTAGAGAATTCTTCCTCATCCTGAAACCAATTACGAACTACATATACAAGAAAACCTAGGCAAAACCCAACAGCTACCAAAACAACAACTATTCGAACCCATAAACTGGAATCAAATGCTTGTAGAACAAAAGCATCCCAAGACCATAACCACAAAATACAGAAGATGGATCCCAAGACAGCACCCACAACAACTTGGCTAGCAGTGTGGAATTGTTGTGAGACCCGCAGCCATGTCTGCAAACAACGACACAGAAATAAGCATAGTTTTCTCATCCAATATCCATTACATACACTTACTAAATTCAATCACTGATTCTGGGTCAGAAGAAAAATGCCATATACCAAATCATGAAACTTCCAATAGGAAGGGCTTTTATGCTACAGATCCTTCACTTCTTTAAGTTTACAATTTTATCGACTACAATATAGTAGCAACAATTTCTTCCTTTTTTTCTTCTTCCCCTTCAATCCTTCCTGGATCCACAAGTGCTTGGCAGAAAAAAAAATCTCCAATAATTTTATGCCAATCAATACTTATAACATTATTTAGTTGCTCAATTACTCACTTATGATAAGTCACATTGCAAATTTATTCTAAATTCTAATCCATGACTTACATCTGGAAAACAAAAGGAATCCTCTTTTCAAAAACATAATTGTTCATTAGTCTATGAATCAAAGGTACTAGTTTTCTTCATGTTTTTTTTTATAAGTAAATAATTAGCTTTATTGAATATAATGAACTAGGCAATGCCCAAGTACACAGGAAGAATACAAAGTGAGACACCTAATTACATTCCAGTGAACTGAAAAGAAGATAGAAACTCATAGACATTCCCACCCTTCAATACAATAGTAGAAAACCACTGTAAAAGAGTTGTTGTGATAATCATGTGAAAAGTTGTTGCCCTCCTACTTTCTGCACCAAAATTTCTCTACATGCATTTATATAATATGTTCCAGATAGAAATTAATTAAAATGCTCTATTTTCTTCAATTGAACTCCTGAAGCATTATAGACTTTTGAGAGATTCCGACCAAGAAAAGATAAAGCACTCAAGAGTTAATTTGGAAAGAATAAACCTACTAGCACATGGCACACAAACTAATATAGCACCAATCATCATGAAAGTGTTGGGAATAAGTCTAAACTGTTGACAACACTTACCAATAAGTTACAGGCTACTAGAACATTATACAGAATATGTGAAGATACACAATAGTGTTTTATTCTTCCTTCCATTCTTTCTTCTTTACAGCCCATATTCACAAAATTTCGGGAAATAAAGCTGATCTGATTTGTAGTTCCAAAATTTGGGGAATTATGAGGATCAGTATGGAATTAACCAGAGAATCTTTGCTAGGATAACTGTACTTATGATCATTACCATGCTGGGCTCTAATTTCTGCATTGTTCAGTAGATTAAACATAAGAGTGGAAAGAAATGTACCAGATTAGCATTGGACCTATTATTAATTTTCTGGAATATCAAGATTCACCTATGAAACCTAAGCTAAACACATGTATTATATGCTGCATTGGACTCATAAGATCCACACAAGGATACTTACAAGATATGAACCAAAAGCCAAGACAAGAACGCTGATGATTACTGTGAAGTCATTTATCCCAAGCCACTCCACAACTGCAACAGCATGCAGAAAAACAACGATTAAATATCAACAATAGAGCCAACACATTGATATTTTGGTAATAAAAACAAGGAAGCTGTACATTTATCAATTCAAAGCACAAGGTAACCACTTCTCTCCCTCTCTTTAAATGCACATGCAAGAATCAGAAACAAGAAATTGAGATTTTAAATCTCTAAATTGCGTTTAAGCATTTCAAATAAACAAAATAATTTTGATTTCTTCTGAATACTAGTTGATGGAACAGCTTCAAAAATAGGGTCATGGAGATGATAGAGCATCACCAGAAATGGTGGTTAAAGAGCAAGAGAGAGAACACAAAAAATGAAAAACAAAAAGAAAGAATATTAATTCAGGGGATGCACAGATGTTGGATTCTTCCACAGGCAACTGGATAGTTACCATAACAAGCCATCAAGAAAAATCATGAACCTATTATGTAGTTCACATTTCAAAGTTTTAAGTTGAGAAAATAAGAGGATATTCTACACAGTATGTTAGCCTGCCAGCAGTAGAATGGGTTGATAATATTCGTCTTTGCAATTTAAGGAGGATGCAGCATACATTTTAGAAAGCACTGCAAGCCCTCGTGCATTATAAAATCAGATCAAACATTTTCCAAGCATTTATCAATACAAAACAATGTTCATTAGGATATATAATAACTTAAACATGTGATTTCCATTTGTAAAGAGATTTCCATTCATAAGAGATGATGAGGTAAATAGAGAATGGGAGAAGTTACTTGACAGAATAGAAAACACAACAGTGAAGAAGATGGATTGTGCATGTGAAGATGGCATCCCAGGGTCAGATCTCAATGTAGAAACAGGCCGCTCTTGGTTTAAAATCCGTTTGAGTACCAACGAAAACGCAGAATTTACAACCGACCCCATAACAGCCCACAAAGCTTCTGAATCATGCCTCAAAAGAATGACACCACCAAAAAGAGCAGCTACAAGCCACTTGCTCTGTAAACAACAGAACCTAAGATATTAAGTCGGGTAAAAGAAAAATTGCTCTTTCTCACCTACTTCACCTTAAAAGTTATAAGACTGAAAAACATAGAATCTGTAGAAGTATACTACTCATACATTCCTGGATTTCTGGAAAACTAAGTTTAATCTCTCTTTTTTCAGCTAAATCCCACCTCAGTCTCCAATCCAAGGAATATTATGCTATTAAAAAGGATTTTTAAAGGAGTTTCCTTTTATCAATTTTATTCTTAATCATGTAGAGACAAGGACATGGAACAATGGAGTGAGATAAAGTCATCAATGAGCACAAATTTCACACTACAGAAAAGTTCAAAAGGAATAAAAAGAATGCTAGATGAGATTAAAGATATGAGAGGTTAACAATATCCAGAAAATATCATGTGAAGAAGATTTCTGTAACAGAATCCATCGCATTTATGTGATAAAAAATTTGGTTAGCATCCGGCTATCTAAGTATTCCATGCACTTAAACCAGCTGCTAGTAAGAAGGGTGCTTAAAGGAGCCCAAAACGAAACAATTCCTAAGGGATGGTAAATAATTCACAATTGCCTATAAGGGTGCATATTCTCAGGAATTATCCTTCAACTTCACATAGTATCTTTTAATTACCAACAAAGTCAAGCAAGACCACTTGCTAACTGCTGTCAAGCTGCGAATTACAAGAATAATTTGCAGCAGATATAAGAACTGTGACCTCCAAGATGTATAGCTATTAACCTTCTTGTCTGAGACAAATCCTGTGTAATTTTGGCTGCAAATAGCATGAGATATTCTTTGGAACCACCTATAAATAATGTATAAGAAGTTTGTAGATCTTTTCCTTATCACTTTATTTATTTATTTTTTTGATAAGCACTTTTCCGTATCACTCAGAATCAGGATGCTTCAGTCGTAGAAATTTTGGATTGTTCGAGTGGTTCCCCTCAATGGAAGGTATATTTTCCTAGAGCAGCAAATGATTGGGAAATGGAAGCAATTTCTGATCTTTTCAGTTTGCTGTATGATACAAGTATTGGCTGGACTGAGATGGAAAAGATGGTCTGGACTCACACTGGAAACAAGAAGTTTTCAGTCAGCTCTATGTACAAGCTGCTGACTAGTCTGAGTGTGGTACACTCTTTTCCTTAGAAGTTTATTTGGAGGAGTAAAGTGCCTTCTAAGGTTGCTTTCTTTGGTTGGGCAGCTTCTCTAGGGAAAATTCTGACCTTGGACAATCTTAGGAAGCATAGATTAAATGTTATGGATTGGTGCCATGTGTAAAAAATGTGGAGAATCGGTGATCATTTGTTGCTTCATTGTGAGATGGCAAGAGTATTATGGTACGAGATTTTTAATAGGATTGGAGTGGCGTGGATGATGCCTAGGAGGGTGGTGGAACTTTCAAATTGCCACCATCTGGAATATGATCCCTTAAATGTGGTGTATTTGGCTCGAGAGGAATGGCTAGTGTTTTGAAGATAAGGAATGCTCAATGGATGAATTTGGGTATTTTTTCTTTAACACCTTATTTCTTTGGGCTTCGGCCACTGTATTTAATGGAACTAGTGTCCATGATTTCCTTGTTTCTTTTTCTAGCTCCTGACTTGTAGCTAGGTTTCCGCATTTGTATACTTCATGTCTACTTGGACTATGCTTTTTTACTTGTCCTCAATAAGACTTTTCTTACCTATAGGAAAAAGAGTAATATGGTGTCATGATCACCAAGAATTCTGCAAACTGAATCATAATAGACACTAGGAAGTAGGAAATTCTCTCCCTTGCATTTAGTTCCAGCCATACCCAAAATATTTCTCGAGTCTAGCTATCTCAGGCCAAAAATAACATAGATATGCATATTCATTTGCAGAATTGTGTTAATTGAACTAAAGCTAAAAGTGAAAGTAGAGACCTTTTAAGCTTCAAAGGGCCAACAAAATTCAAGAACATTTTTTTTTTCATTCAATTATCAGAAAATATTTCCACCAAATCAATAGAAATCAGAACTCTTATCATTGACACAACACAGAAACACATTAACAACAACAACATTAAAAAGAAAACGCCATGACTAAGATGGTATAGACACACCCACCATTCGATTAAGAGTAGGTTCCAGCCCATCAGCCATAAACTCCCGAGCAAGCCTGGACGACCCATCTGCTATAGTTTCCTGAGAAATCATGCTAATACCTTCATCATGGTCACCACCTTTGAAAGCAGAAACTTTAATCAATTCAGTCATGGGGTTCGTACCCTTGAATCTATTTCTATCACAAAAACGTTTGCTCGAGACAAACCCACCAAAGGAACCCGATTTTGACACAGATAAACCGACGGCGAATGCAGAATTTATAGACTTGAGCTTAGTACGAAAACTGGAAAGATATTGGAAGGGTGGGCGGTACAAAACATTGGGGGTTGATGATGACATTGCTCTACAGTGGGAAAAGGTGGACTGAGGAAGAGAACTCGGCGGAGGCAAAAAGAGGATGGAACAAGTAAACAGACATTTAAGAAGACGGTTGTGCCTGTAACGTGTGGGGGCAAATGGCTGTTAGGGTGATTGGTTGAGAAGATTCCAAACAGCATCTGATTCAGACTCCGATTTTGCATTCTTCAATACCTGGCCATGATCCAAACCTGAAAAAAATAATGTCTTTTCTTTCTTTTTTCTGGTCTTTGGGACTCCATATGGCATATTTGTGTAAATTCATATAATTATTTTTTTTTCTTTTTTCTTTTTATTTTTGCTTATAAAAAAAGTTGTATCTTTTATAACGTTATTTGAATTTTATGATGAGAACATTTTAAGTAGATTTTTGGGTAATTTTATTTTGAATCCCCAAGTTATTATATATGCTTTTTTTTTTTTTTTAATTTGCACCGTCCATCCAATTAACGATGGAGCCTTGTCGTTCCCAACATGACTCACATGGATTATCTAGTCTGGACCACTATTTTCTAGCTGATAATATTATTTTTTGTCTTTATGTTTAATAAAAAATAATATTTATAGTCATAAAATATACAAATCTCTTTCATTTTCTTAAAAAAATATATAAATTTAAGACTCATATGAAAAAATAATTCTTTTAATTTACAAAACCAGCAATTTACTTTGGTGGCCAAGCCAAGCTGAAAATATAATAACTTAGATTTGTGGTAACTTTGTGTAGTTTTTTTCTTGTATCTAGGATAATTATGATAAACTAAATTTAAAATAAAAATAAAATACTTGTACGATAATCCATTATAGAGTTTGAACATGATGTAGTTTTTTGGATAAAATACCATACATGTTTGAAATAGATTTGGTAATCATATAAGCTAACATTGATGGGGAAAAGAAAATGGGCATACTGACCTGTTAATTTTTTGAGTTTTGCTACACAACCTCCTCACACTCCACACTCCACACTTTTTAATATTTTTTAATATTTTTTAAAATTGTTTTTTGAATTTATTTTTTTAAAATTATTTATAATTTTTTATTCACTATTCATATAAAAATATATTTGATAAAAAAAATTAAAAAAAAAATTAAAAAAAAAAATGGAGTGTAGAGTGTGGTGTGAATAGTAGAAGGTTGAGTAGATTTTTTCTAATTTTTTATGTTCCTGGGTAAGAATAAAGTGCTCGGACTGTGGTCCTCTTTGGTTTTCGGCTTGTGGGGCACTGGGGAATGGGGATAGAGCTCCAAAGTCACTCCAAGGAACCCAAAAGTCAAATGTTCGTTCTTGACTTGTGTGTTTGAGCACTCTACTCCGGCTAGTTAGGTCCCGTTTGAAATTTTAGTTCAGTTTAATTTTGCAGGCCCTCTTCTGGACGGTTACGCCGTTCTCAATCCTTCAATGGGCAACAAATAAAATTTGGATACGTCAGCAATCTATATCTCCAGACCACGTTACAGGAGATAGCAAAATTAAATATGTTAGAAAAATGGGTGCGGCTACTATGCTGTCCCAATTTGACCGTTGGGTTTATCGCTCACTGTAATTTTTTTTTTTTCATTTTTCTTTTCATATTTTTTAATACATTTAAAGATTTTTAAAAAATAAAAAAAATCTCAATACACTTAAAATCACTTTCTTAATCACTAAGTAAAAAAAAAAAAAATTTGACAAGTGGTCAAATGGAGGTGTAAATGGAGTGAGCATAGTAGTATTTTCCTAAAAAAATAGAGAATTTATTCACTTCAGTGAAATTCCTTACACTCCACCGCACCTCACATTCGTCTCCTCAGCCATGGCAAGAAGAGAGAGGAAACACAACTCAAAATAACAAAAAAAAGAGCTAAATCTCCCCCTCTCTCATTGAAACAAAGCTTCTCTCTCTTTCTCATTTTTTGTCCTCTCAATCTGCGAAACCCTTATCTCTCTATCTCATTTTCATCTTTCGAGACTTAAGAAAAACCAACACCAACACACCTATTCATGTCCCCTTTTCTGAAAAATGGAAAAGAAAATAGAACTTGTGTACACTTTGCTTTGTTGCAGTTGAATGGAAAATAAAAATTAAAAAAATATATTAAATTAATTTTTTTGTTGAGAAACTCATGTAAATAATGTTATAAATTTTAGAGTGAAACTTGAATGTGCCTGTATCGTGTGCGACGGAAGGGGTCCAGCCCCCAACTATGAGATTGAAATAGAAGTTTAGAGAGAGAGATCACAGATGAAGATAGACTGCAAATAGAGTGAGAAAGAAGATGCGCAAAGAAAAAATTGCAATTGTCGTCACATCTCCATCTCCCTTTGCTTTGCTGTTCATTTATACAAAAGTTCCACCATTTTCTCTCCAGTTGTAAGTTCATCCTTTAGGGAATATAGATCAAATTGCAAGTTTTTTGCGAAGTTAGGAACAATGGAATGGGTTCGCCTGCAGGAGAGAAAGAGTTTAGAGAGAGATGGGAGGGAGGCAGAGGTGGGGCTAGGGCTCGATAGGAGGGAGGGAGTGGTGGGGCTCGAGCTCAACGGGACTTTCAGGAGTGGGTGAGGCTAGGGCTCAAGGGAGGATTTGCAATAGTTACGCCTGCGGGAAGGTTTTTTCTTAATTTTAAGTTGAGTCTAACATCCAAACATCTAACTCTCAAATCACTAAACTCATCTCATCTTAAAATTTTTTTACAAGTAGGAAACACAACCTTTTTCAACTCTCTAACAATCATATTTTTCCAACAGACGTACAATTCTCCAATGGTTAGACTCTTCTAATGGAGGTATTCTTTTAATTGTCATATTTTTTGTGTGGAGCATGCTTTGATGTACTTCAAGCATGATTTGAAAATAGTTCGTGGACCTGCGTGATTTTTTTGCATTAACACGCTCAACGATATTATGATGGCATGCATAATTTTACATAATATGATTATTGAAGATGATTATATGCCATCTTGCACAAACCTATTGGGTTGCCGAAGCCAAGTTAAAAAATAAAAAGAAAAAGGGCAGAGCATTTTGTCACTTGGAATATGAAAGGATGATGCCTCAAATCAACTATGCGAAATGTGAAATACCTCTTAGAGCACTTATAGCAAAGAAGAAGAAAACATTTTGTAGAGGTTGGGTCAATAGACACAAATGATAGAAACTTGCATAACAATAGACAAATGGAAGAACAAAAAGAGAGAGCGCGAAAAGTAAACGAGCCACTGGGCTAAAATGTCTGTAATAAAATAATGACAAACATATAGATGGCCAGTCAGATTCACTAGCCATATTTAGCCAGTCAAAATACCTAGCGATAAAAACACTGCTCATTTCACGAGTTTGATATATGGTATGTTTTGAGCTGGCTGGCCAAGTTTTGGCTAAATTTTATCTTTGACTAGCTCACTACAAGTACTCTTATAGGGAATGAATTTGATATTTGAACAATAAATCTTCTTATAGTGTTTTCTTTAATATTAAAAAACAAAAAACAAAATGCACTATCAGCCCGATGCATGAGAAGCATGTTCCAGTCTTTGTTATACTTGAACCTAGTAGACCGTACACGTCGTGTAAATTTTGAAGTTAGACATCACCGGCCAAAGAATATGGTTTGTGTTTCACAACAAAAGCATTTTCTCTATGTAAGTCTTTTACTGTTCGCAACAATATTGTTCGCGTGTATAGGTATTCATTAAAAATCTCATCAAGAGAAGTACTAGACAGACACGTACAAAAATTTTATACAAGAAAGTTTTCATGCTAATGTCGCTTATTTTGATACATTCAATGGTGGAACTAACAATTTTTTTTAGGGGGCTAACTTTTTTACTGCAGACACATTTATGTAAAATAAAAAGAGATTAAAAAAATCATAAAAGCATAGCTATATATAAAGTTAGATCTCGATAATTTGCTATATATACGTAGAAATAAAACACAACTTAATATATGTTTCGTAGAATAATATTAATCCGTTATTATATTTTTTGTAAGAAAATATTTAGAATTTATTTTCCACATAGAAACTATCAAGTCATTTTTTAGAAGATCATATTTCATTCTAGTATGTAAGATAGTTTATAAAGTTTCATGTAAAATCTAGATATTAAGTGTCATATTAAATAGATAATGCTATAATCGAGACCTTAAATAATTTTTTATTATTTTTTGCTTAATGAAGTTTAGAGGAAAAAGCCTTTCAACTATTTTTTCATAGATCATCAATTTTAAATGATTTTTCTTGTATTTTCATGTGGGATTCCATATTAAGAAGTCTAATATTGTATAACCAAAAATTTTGGGATCCATATTAATAAACTTATTATTTCTCCTAAACTTAGTTTTAATTTAATTTTGGTGAGGCCACATCCATGAAAAAAGACAACATAGAAATTATAGACAATTTTTAAACTATATGAGAAAAAGTTAAGAAATTATACACAATTTTTAGACTATATGAGAAAAAGTTAAGAGAAACATTTCTAGGTATATTGAAATTTTAGAAAATTTTAGAGAGTGTATGGGATTATTAATTTTGGTGGGGAATTTTATATATTTATATAATTATGAATAAAATCTAGGAGAAATACACGTATTATCTATATTTTTTGAATTTTGTTATGTACAAGCAAATTTACGTACCAATCAGCGTACTAATATTGTTGCCTTTATATTCTAAATTCAAATTGGCATCGTTTTCAATAAAGTCTATTTTCTGACCAATCATATTAAATAGGTGCGCGTATTAATGCTCATAATCGCTTACAACTATATTTTTTCATATTTTTTTGATACATTAAATCTAGTTTATAAATAAAAGAGTTTTATTATTGAGATTAAAAAAAAAACTACCATAACTTTATTTGTAAAGATATCTGCACAAGCAATAACTTTTTTTGCAAGGATCTCTTATCTCTGTACAAGCAATTTCTTTATTTTATGAATAAATCCTTGCACGAATCTTACTAGTGAATGGTCCATAAATAGTATAGTAGCTTTCCAATGACACCATTGCCATCACTATAACAAGTATCATGTCCGATCCCCACCCATAAAAATCTAATATTATTCGGACGACCTAATTATAAGTAAATTTGTTTATAACTTGACTCTGAAGTTTTCGAATCTTGGCATTTAAATTATTAAATATAGGGGAAAGTAAACAAAGAGTAGAAAATAATACAAATTGTTTTAAAGGCTTTTAAATGATCTAAAGGCCCTTATCAAAGTTGTATTCCCAAAAAGGCTTTTACCAAAATTCACAATGCCTCGGTTTAGGATTTTTAAATGCCGTTTTGAATATTTAGGATTTCTAACCCCACCTCCCATTCCGCTCTCTCAAATTCTCAAGTAACATCAGTCACCACCCCATCACTTCTCTCTCTCATCTCCAGCCGTGCTGTTATCCCTCCACTACCGTCCCTCACACTCACACTCACACTCACATTCACAATATTACGCCTGACAGGTAAATAAGAAAAAATTTTTAAAAATTTTATGAATAATGTTAAAATAAAAATTTAAAATATTATTATTATTTTAGGATTTAAAAAAGTTGAATTGAGATTTGAAAAAAGTTGAATTATTTATTATATTTTGTATAAGAATTTGAAAAAATTGTAATGATGAGATGAGATAGAGAGGAGAAATCTCATCTTATCTTTACCCCCAAACCTAATCTAAATCTCTAAAGTCTCAATGCCTCACAAACACAACACTCTAGTTGCCTTTCTTTCTCTCTTCTCCTGCTGTGCTGCCGTCTCTCCACTGCCCTTGCCGTCTATTCCTGGAGAAACTTATGCATCCTCACTCACTCTTGGACCCATCGATTCCTTCTCCTTTAGGTGTCCCTTTGTAAGGTTTAAAAATCTGTTTTGTTTTGGCTAGAACAATCGGAATAGTAAGTGGCACGGTGTAGGTGAGTATTCTATCTCAGATAGAATTTCGAACGTTTGTGTGTAGGTCAAAATGATAGAGCTACTAAAATTGTAGGGGTGTAAATTGGTCAGTTCGGTTCGGGGGGTGATGAACTAAAATTTTCGATCAATCATTTTTCTCAGACTAGACTAGACCAGATCGAACATCCATAGAGACCAGTCTGAATCGGTAGCTATCGATCCGGTCTGGTTAGGCCCAATTATTTTTTTTCTAGATAAATTAATAAAAAATTTTTTACTTAAATTACTAAATTAAAATTAAATTAATTATTAATGTGGATTAGCTAATTACATTAATATTAATTTCTAATTACAATTTACATATTTAAATATTTATATTGTAAATGGTGATAGGTTATAAGAAAATTACTTAATTAATTATACAATTATTAAATAAATAATATATAATTTTTTATTTTATTTTACTATTCGGTTGGTTCGGTCCCGTCTGGGGTGGAAAAACCCCACCCCGGGACTGGGCCGAAAACTTTCAGTCTTCTATTTCATGGATCGAGATCGACTGGTCTTAGTCTTGGTTCGGTCCAGATGAACCAGTGGGTTCGGTCGATTTCTCCAATCCGAACCGACCAACTTTCAACCCTAACCGAGAGCTGGGTCCCAACACTTTTTTTTACTTAATGATTAATAAAATATTTTTTTAATGATGTTGTAAATTTTTTTTTACATATTTAATAATATAATAAAAATCTATGAAAAAAAAATTTGGCAGTACATCCTCGGCCTACACGCTCGGTGTAGCACTACTCTTTGTAAGTAAGTTGAAACGGATGGTACTCTTAATTCCAGTCATTTTTAGCTTCTGCCCGTTTCTTTCTACTTTCCCCTTCCCTGCGAACGGTTGTCAAAACCCTAGATCTCTAAAACTATTTTGCTCTCTGTGACTCTGTCTCCACACTCCGACAGCAGGCGCGGACGCCACCTCCACACCGTCGCAGCTACTGTTGCTCCGTCGAAATTCGGTTTGCTCGTGTTGCGCGATCTGCTCCGCCGCAGGTCGACGTCTACGGTCCCACCGCCCACTCCACACTGCTGGTATTAGATTATTAACTGTAACTTTTTGGATTGGAGATCCCCCTTTTGCTGTTTATATTGAGAATCTGAGATTGATGTGCATTCTATTATGGTTTTGTAATTGATCAAGAACCCACATAGATTGATAATTCCTGAGATTACTTCTCTAGTCCGACTCTGCTGACAAAATCTTTTCTCTGACGCCATTTAGCTTCCAAAACATGTCGTCGTCCCAATTTAACTACACGAACGCAACGAGCAGCAGCACCACGGGTTCCTATTTCCCTATGCCCTTTCACCTCCAGCAATCTGCCGCAACGACGCTGCCTCAGTACTCCGCGCCCAACGTGGGCCCCGCACTCCCCGTAGTGGCCCCTGTCTACCCTGCCGCCCCGGCCCCCGCCCCCGCCCCTGCAGTTTACACCCTCCCTCAGTACCACCAGGTTGCCCCTCTCTCTCTCTCTCTCTCTCTCAGACATGAATGTTATGAACGTCTATGTGTCCTGTTTAATGTTTGAACCTTCTACTTTTCCGTTTTGTGATAGGTGTTTTGGTTAATTTGCGTTTTGGCGTTAGGGTGTCTTTAAATCTATATAAAATATTTGTAATATGTGATTTGCCGTGTTTTTTTGGCTTTTGTGTGCGAATTTTTATGCGGGTTGCTAGGATTTGATTAATATTGTTAGCTTGCTTGTTTCGAAGATTCAGAAATATGTTGAGTTTTATTATGGAGTTGAGTGGAAAAGTTAGGGTTATTGGATTAGCTTGTTTGTTTCGAAGATTCAGCCTGAAGTACGTACTGTACAGGCTCCTAAACACGCAAGAAATTTACTGGAAGCAATTTTATGGTTGTAAAGAATGCTAGTTTCTCAATAAAAAAATGAATAAATAGAAAATAAAGTCACCATTTTGTCTGAGAGACATAACGTGAAAGTACTTATTGAAGATGGGGCTTTGCAATTTGTTTGTAACATAAAGAAAATGAAAAGATTAAAGGCCTGTTTGGCAACACAACTATTCTTAGATTTTTTTAGATATTTCCTTCCCAAATATCACTCAAACACAAACACTTTCAATTTTAAATTTTCAACTTTTTTATCTAATCATTACCTAATTATTAGAACTTTCTCAAACTTCCAAATAAAATGCAAAAAACAATACAACTTTTTCAAATTTCAAAGCAAAAATAATATAAAAATTTATATGCAAACAATTTTTTAACTTTATAATATTTTATTCAATTTTTTCTCTCCCTTTTTTCAAAACCCAACAAAACATCTTAACTCAAACTATTTCACTTCTATTCACATATATACTGAGATATTTGAACTATCCAAACCAAGCCTAAAAATGAAAACATTTGTTTGGGATAAGAGAAATTTCTAGTATGCAGGATTCCGATCTTTGTTTTTCTCTATTAAGTAAAGTTTGCATGCTTATAATTTGTTTTTGCATTTTTGAACAGGCCCAACAATTGTTTCAAAGGGATGCACAGACTATTACACCAGAGGCACTTGAAAGTGTAAAGGCTGCTCTTGCAAGCAGTGAGATTGAGCACAAAGCAGAGACCAAGAAGAAAGCAGTTCCTCGTAAAGCTGCTGGCCAAACATGGGAGGACCCAACACTTGCAGAGTGGCCAGAAAGTATTAATTATTTCACCTTCATCTTTTTCAATTGGTTTGTTTAGTTAATCAATTTATCTATCAGCATCCCAGTGTATAAAATTGGCATGAGCTGAGTAATATTTATTTGGTTGCGTTGTTTTGTAAAGAGTGCTCTGTTATAGCATGGAATAGTGTCTAACTGCATGTTTTTATTAAGTAAAGGTGGCTATACATGAAGGATGGATTAATTCGGTTTTTATTATTTAAATCCGTTTCAAATTATATATTGATTTTTTTTTTTTTTTTATGGAAAGAGTAATCCAACCAGTGAAATATGATACTAAGCTGACTGGTCATACCTCTAGCCCGGAAATAACTTGTGTTGATATAATTAACATGAAAATTCGAGAAAAGAAGTGGAAATTAACCAAAAAGGGCCTCTGGATGAAAGAAAAAGTCCTGGACAACATCTAATGTTATACCATAGCAATGAATCTAATTTACTTTTAAAACAAACCTTGCAAAACTGGAGGTACTTAAATATACTGTCTAAAAAATAACTCCTAGTGAGCATGCTGCCTATTTACGTGGATCAATAAAACTTCTTACTTATCAAAAAAAAAAAACTCGTAGCGAGCATGCTAAATTTGCGTTCCCAAATTCTAAAAGCTTGCGATGAGTCTGACTGTTCATGTGTTCTTGAATGATGATAGCTCTCCCCATCTTAAATTTTGGTGCTTGAATTTTCTTTTCTAAGTATTTAATTATCTTTTTACTTTTTCTTTTTAAATTTTTGTTACTGTTATAGAGATTTTGGGTAGGAGGGTTTCCTCTTCGTGGAGAAAATTCTTCCTCTACTCCCTGCCCAGCCCTCTCTCCCCATTGAAGAATGTAATGCTCATTTATTCTTTCTTTGGATGAGTATTTTACACTGCTTTCATTTACTTGCAAGATTTTTATGTTAGTATAGATGTTCTTATTCTTCTAGCCAGATTACATCTCTTACATCTTTTAATTGTGTTGGTATTTTGCAGATGATTATCGCCTCTTTTGTGGAGATCTTGGTAACGAGGTGAATGATGATGTTCTTTCAAAAGCATTTTCACGGTTCCCTTCCTTTAACATGGCTAAAGTAAGTTTCTATTTCATTCTATTACTGCAATTATTTTCAGCAATTTTTGTCGTGGGAACTTTTTGCATTTTCTCCTCAGATTTTTCTTTGAAGTGCTCACAGTAGTTATTGTTATATGTTTGCTAGGTAGGTCTTGTCTATGATTCAACATTGGGTTAGACATTTAACCTCTTTGTAGCCTTGCAAGTGGCAAATTGAATGCAATAGTTTATTTTATTGATTGTTCATTGTTTTTGTTTGGTTGAACTTAAGGTGTTGGTATTTGTTCTTGAATTTCTTGTCGAGTGTGATACCCATATGATAAGGATAAGGACATGTGGCGTATAAGATCCCACATTACTTGGGAATGAGAAGTTCTTGCTCTTTATAATGGTTCCAATGGGGCTCCAATTGTATCATTGACTAGTCATTTTGGAGTATAGGCCATGTGGCTTGAGTGTTCCATTGGGGTATTACAAATGGTATTAGAGCCTATCCCAACTAGAAATGTGGGATTTAAACCATGCCACCTACAATGGACTGGCCCAACGAGGACATTAGGAACTGAGGGGGGGATTGTGATACCCCATGTGATAAGGGGAAGGGTAAGTGGTGTATAAGATCCTTCATTACTTGGGAAGGAGAAGTTCTTGCATAATGGTTCCAATGGGGCTCCAATTATGTCATTGGTTAGTCCTTTTAGAGTATAGGTCATATGGCTTGAGCCTTCCATTGGGGCACAGTAGCAGTCACCTTAGGTTTCTTTTTTGATTGGTAAACAAAATTGATTTTATAGCCTTAGGTTAGGTTTAGATAGTGAGTTGAGATGAGATGAGCTAACATGAAAGTTGAAAATTGAATGAAATATTATTAGAATATTATTTTTTAATATTATTATTGTTTTGGGATTTGAAAAGGTTAAATTGTTTATTGTATTTTGTGTGAGAATTTGTGAAAGTTGTAGAAATGAGATGAGATGGGTTGAGATTAACTTTCAACCCAAACCGAGCCTTATATTTTACACCCTCTGTCATGCCTGAACCAGAAACTGGTTAGGGGTGAACTGACTCTCAATGTGAAGGTAACAGATTTTAAAGTTAACATAAATATGGGTCTTGATTGTAGAACAATCTCTAAATTCTACAACAAAATAAGCTAAACCTAAGAACAATATTCTAAATCTATATATTTTTTTGATAAGTAAGAAGAAATTTGATTGATATAAAGATAGGCATAGCCCAAGTACACCGGAAGTATACATGTGAGTACACCAAATTAAGAACTAGAAACTGTTACAAGGAAATCATAGAAGCTGAGACCATTTAAATCTATATACAGTTTGTTTTACTTTCGCTCCTCTAGTATCACCCATGTACTTCCTAAACTTTATCCTCGACACGCTCCTTGTTGAATGAAAAATGGGGAAGGACCATGGGTGAGTTTGAAAACTCAATGAGCAGAGGAATTATACATGTGTGATCTGTGAGTGATGTTGAAGGAAAAATAATACAGCTTGTAACACCTCCTCCTGTAACGTGTCTCAATACTTCACTAATAGCATTCGCCTTCCAATCTTGCACCGTTCTGACAAAGGTTATAGTCCTCCTCTCTTCTCTGTTGCTGCTTCTTCTCTCGTTCTCTCTCGCTTCTCCCTAGTTTCTTCTTTGCCTTTTCTTCTCGTCTTCTCTTCTTCTTAGTGTTTCCAATTTTTTTTTTCAAAATTGTGGTTATCCTGCATGAAAACTCCAATAATAGTTGGGCTGCTTAATTTGGGCTGGCTGGTAATGACCCATGTAAATTCGTCCTTGGGACTGGAGTGGAATCGTGTCTAGTGCCACTGATGTTTTTGTGTTGAAGTAGAGTTTGCTAAGAAAGGTAATGAAAAATCAAAAGAAGAATTTAATGGTTAAAACACGAGAAGGGTGGTTTAAGACTAAGAACTTTCTCTTAAAAGGGCATTTTAATCTTGACTCAGGTGCTTGTGATATGGGACTGAGCAAGACACTATAATACTTTGACCGTGTTTTTATTTTTGGTGGAGATGGTTTATTTCATATTGCTTGTGAGTGGTGGCATTAGGCTTTGATTGTTCGGGCTGTGCATTGCTTCTTGTCTTTTTATGTTCCTGCGCAGCAAATTTCTTATCATGCTTGTGGCTTTTTGTTGTCTGTTATCCTCTTTTCCTTTCATCTGCTTTCTGAAGTGTGTTATTATTTTTTACTCATGCAAACTAATAATGTATTTCAAATCTCCAGGTTGTTAGAGATAAGAGGACAGGCAAGACCAAGGGCTATGGATTTGTTAGCTTTGCCAACCCCTCTGACCTTGCTGCTGCCCTCAAAGAAATGAATGGTATTGTTCCTTTAACAAAGAATGCGCACTTGATAGTTGGTGTCTTTGCCTTAAAATATGCTTTTATTGTTACTAGGCCTGAGCCATGCTTCATAGGCCAAACCCTTGAAACAGTGGTAGCACAATGGTCTTCTAGTGAGGGTCACCAAAGCCAAGCAATTGTAGAATTTGCTGATTTCATATGAGCTAGATCTTATGTATATCCCTCTTATTGGGGGAACCTTTACTGGGCCTAACAATCATGTTTGGTCTAGATTGGATAGATTTCTTAAATCCTAATTGGGAGATGCATTCTCCAGAGGTATGCCAAAAAAGAATCCCACGGATATGTTTGGACCACTTTCCTATCTTATTGGATTGTGGAGTTATTCAATGTGGCCGAAGGTACTTTAAATTTGAGAACATGTGGTTAAAAGCTTATGGCTTTGTGGAGATGATTAGATAGTGGTGGTTTTCTTACTAGATCCTAGGCACTCTGAGCTTTATTTTGGCAGGTAAATTGAAAGCTTTGAAGAATGATATGAAGACTTGGAACAAGCAGGTCTTTGGCAATGTGGAATATAGAAGAGGGCATCATTGCAAAAGTTACAAGGTTTGGAGAGAAGAAGGAAGAGTACTCTCGGGGGAGCAAAGCTCCTAAAAAGCCAAGTTGTTTATGAACTTGAGAGGGTGACTTTGATAGATGAGATTTCTTGGAGGCAAAAGTCAAGGGCTTTGTGGCTTAGGTAGGGGGTGAGTGCATAGAATTCTTTCATTAGAGAGCTAATTTCTTGTGATACCCTATATGATAAGGATAAGATAAGGTAAGAGTATGTGGTGTATGGGATCCCATATTGCTTGGAAAGGAGAAGTTTTGCTCTTTATAAGGTTTCAATGGAGCTCCAATTGTATCATTGACCAGTTTTTTTAGAGTATAGGCCATATGGTTTGGTCCTTCTATTGGAGCATTACAAATGGTATTAGAGCCTATCCCAATTAGAAATGTGGGACTTGAGCCATTCCACCTATGATGGACTGGCCTGACGAGGACGTCATGAATTTAAGAGGGGGAGATTGTGATACCCCATATGATAAAGATAAGATAAGGATACAGGTTACTTATATAAAAAAAAAAGATAAGATAAGGATAAGAGTAGGTGGTGTATGAGATCCCACATTGCTTGAGAAGAAGAAGTTCTTGCTCTTTATAAGGTTCCAAAGGGGTTCCAATTATATCATTGACTAGTACTTTTGGAGTATAGACAGTATCATTGACTAGTACATTTGCATAAAAGGTACAATGCCATTGAGACACTCAACATTGATGGTCTTGCTTTCCTAGACCTCTCGGTGATTAGGGATCATATTGCTAGAAACTTTGAAGATTTGCTCTCAGAACAATTTGCATGGAGGCTCAAACTTGATGGTCTATCATTTGAGACAATTGATCAGTCAAGTATTGCTTTGTTGTGGTTCATCAAGTAGTTAGAAGAATGGATAGTGATAATGCTGCAGGCCCTGGTGGTTTTACTTTGTGGCATTTTTTCATACTTGTTGGGAGGTGGTGAAGACGTTATGAAAGTTTTGCATGAGCTTTCGCTTTTGGGAAGTTTGAGAAGAGTCTTTATGCTACTTTCATCACTTTGATTCCCAAAAGAGAAGGTGCTATGTAAGTGAAGGACTTTTGTCCTTCTAGCCTTGTGAATGGGATGTATAGGATACTTTTAAAAGTCCTTGCTAATAGAATGAACTCGGTTATGGTAATAATCATTTTTAGGTAACAATACATTCGTAAAAGGTAGACAATTATTGGATTCGGTCCTTATTGCTAATGAATGTTTGGATGGCAAGATCAAGTCAAGAGTACTTGGTTTTTGGGCATACTAGATTTGGAGAAGGCTTATGATAATGCTAATTGGGACTTGCTACATTATTTGCTGGGGATATGTGGATTTGGGGAGAGATGGAGTTCATGGGTTATGTATTGTGTCTATGGATGGTTCGATTCTCACTTTTGGTGAATGGTGATCTCATGGGCGTTTTCAACAGTACTCAGGGATTGAGACACAACGATCCAATATCACCTCTTCTATTTGTCAGTGTCATGGAGGCTCTTAGCAGAATGTTTTAGTGAAGGGTGGATTTTTTCCAGGTTTCTTGGTTGCAGAGGAGGGGGGGGGGGGGGGGGGAGGGGGCGGGTACTTACCACGTTACAACATTTATCATCATTTGTTTGAGGATAATACGTTGCTATTTTGTGAGGCAAACCAAGGCCACATCCAATCGTTGAGGGGTATCCTTCGTTGCTTCGAAGCTGTCTCTGGTTTGAAAGTAAGCCTTTCAAAATCTGCGCTGTTGGCTGTTGGCAATGTACGGGGGTTGGGCCCGTTTATTGGGTTGTAAGGTATCTTCTTTCCTTGTGAAGTAACTTGGCCTTCATTTAGGAGCATCCTTCAAAGTTAAAGACTATTTAGGATGAGGTGTTGGAGAAGATTGAGCGCGGGCTGGCTGGTTGGAAAAGGCTGTATTTGTCAAAAAGGGTAGGATTGCCTTAATAAAGAGTACACTTTCAAATCTTCCCGCATATTACCTATTATTATTTCCTCTTCCAATTGGTGTTGCTTCCCAGATTGAGAAGCTTCATCGAGATTTTTTATGGAGTGGATTAGGTGAGGAATTTAAGTTCAATTTAGTTGTTTGGGACAAGATGTGTTCTTCGGTGAGGGGTGGTGGGCTGGAGATTTGCAATTTGAGGGCCTTCAACGAGGCTGTAACACCCCGCTTTTTGGGACATCCGATAAAATTGGAACGATACAAAGAAGATTAGCATGGCCCCTGCTCAAGGATGACACGCACAAATCGAGAAATGATATTAGAGCCTATCCCAATCAGAAATGTGGGACTTGAGTTGTGCCACCTACGACAGACTAGCCCGACAACGACGTTGGGAATTTAAGGGTGGGGGTAGATTGTGATACCTCATATGATAACGATATGGGTAGGTAGTGTATGAGATCCCACATTACTTGAGAAGGAGAAATTCTTGCTCTTTATAAAGTTCCAATGAGGCTCCAATTGTATCATTGACAAGTCATTTTTGAGTATAGGCTATGTGGTTTGAGCCTTTCATTGAAAATGGTTGTGGCGATATAACTGAGAGGGAAGCATTGTGGAAAGTGGTGATAGAGAGTTAAGTATGGGGGGGTTGGTGTTCTAATGAATTATAGGGGACATACGGAGAGTGTCCGTGGAAATATATTCAGAAAGGTTGGGGGTCTATTTCTAGACTCACTAGGTTGGTGGTGGGGGATGGTAACGACATTAGTTTTTGGCATGATGTATGGTTTGGGGATATAGCTTTGAAGGATTTTCAGGATTTTACGGGAACAGGAGGCTTTGGTAGCTAAGTTAAGGGTGTTCTCTAGTGACTCAGCAGTGGAATGTCAGCTTCATTTGGGAGGCTCACTATTGGGAGATTGCTGGTTTCACTGAATTTTTTAATTTGCTTTGCTCCTTTTTGTACTGGTAACACAGAGGTGGATAAGATTATTTGGATTCCTTCTAGTAAAGGGAAGTTTTCTGTACGCTCATACCATGAGGCGTCCTCACTACTCAGGATAGCAATCACTTCCCGAGGAAGAGTATTTGAAGTAAGGCGCCCACAAGGCTGCCTTTTTGTTTGGACAACATCGTTAGAGAAGATTCTGATCATAGACAACCTAAAGAAACATGGGTTTATCCTTATTAATTGGTGCAGTATTTAAAAAGGGTGGTGAAACAGTTTATCATTTACTTCTACATTGTGAGTTTGTCATGGCCCTTTGGTATGGTTTTTTCAGTAGAGTGGGATTAGCATGCCCTGGAGGTGGTTGATTTGATTTGCTAGCTAGTTGGTCAGGGACTTGAGGGTATCCCCCAAATTGTAGCTTTGTGGAAGATGGTTACCATTTGTTTACCATGGTGTATTTGGAGGGAAAAGAATGACCGGAACTTTGAGGATCAGGAGCGCTCGCTGGAAAAGAATTTTTTCTTGATGGCTTTGTTTATGTGGGCCTTTGCCATAGATTTTGATGCTGTTCCTATCTAGGTGTACTCTCTTGTATATTTCTTGTGTATTTGGACTTTGCCTATTTCAGTCCTAATAAAAGATCTTGTACTTGTCACAAAAAAAGTATTTATATATATTTAAAAATATTTTTCTTTTTTTAATGTTTGAGTTTCAAAACTATTTATGTTTTTAATTATTTTTGTAATAAAGTGGCTGACGTTGCATTTATATGCCATGTATCAAATTCTGATTGGTTGCAAGGTGGCAACCATGCTGTTAGTGAATTGGATGGAAGACGGACAGAGGGAATTAATTGCAACAGATTGTAAATTCAAGGAGTTAATTGCTAAAATTAGAAAGGAGAGCTTTCACATCTGTTAGACTGATTTTGCAATTAACTCTTAGAATAATCAAAATATCTACCCCATGTTTTGCATGACTTAGTTTTGCATTATGGAGATGCAAATAGGAATATTTGGATAAACTTTGCAATCCACGTCGGTGCCTGAAATGTACCCTTGGGAGCTCTAGGATTTGGAATTGCTTATTTTAGGAGGTATTCATTTTTTGTTTCACACAATGAAATACTCATACGTCATGGAAGGTCCTGGTAGTATCAAAGCAGTTTATATGATTTTATATGAAATTAACATGTTTTAATGAGTTGTGGAAGTTGGATAGGAATATGTTCTGTTCACCACAAGAAGTCACCCTTGATCGGTTGGACTATTTATTGAGTTGCTGTCTAAATGTTAATTGATTACTTGGATGTCAGGTAAATATGTTGGAAATCGGCCAATCAAACTACGCAAGAGCAATTGGAGGGAAAGGATAGACACAGATGCAGTAGAAAGACAAAAAGTAAAGCATTTTTTCTCATGTTTTGCTTTGCTTTGCTTTGCGTGGTTGAAACTTTATTTTTTGCTTAATTGCTCAATGTGTGGTTCTAACTTATGTGGAGTTTTCGTGACAGAACCTAAATCATAAGAAACCAAAGCTTTCGAAGAAGAGTGTATTGCACAAGTGAACTCGAATGTGCTATTCAGGAGGAAGAATTAATGGAAAGCAGCTTCGATGGAATGTCTTCAGGTCATTTACTGGGCGTTGATGGAAGAAATTAGAAGAGATGTAATTGAAATTAAGGATTAAGATGGATCGGTACCTTGTTTCCGTTTTGATCAAGGGACCATCTTTATTATATGTTATTTCTCCTTGTATTCTCCTTTCTCTTTGCATTTTTTTTTTTTTTAATGTTCATTTATACATATTCTTTCAACAATTCGGCCTGCATGTGTTCATCACTTCCCCGATGCCATGGCACGTAGGTATTCTCCACTGAGATTCGGACGAATATGTGATAGACGACCTAAATATAAAAAACGTTCGTATCCATGTTTAATCGTTTTACAAAACTCTCTGGTCGGTTTTACTTTGATACCTTAATGGAAACGTCAATGGGGCATGCCAACACGAATGCATAGACACGGAAAAAGCCATGGATGATAAGTGTCACACGCCCAAGCTTTTAAGGGAAATAATGGAAAAACTAGCAAGAAACCAGGGATTGTAAGGAAGAGGATTTTAAGGGAAATAATGTGGATTTCACTCTTTTTAAAGAGATTACGTGGCGTTTATACATTTCACGGTTGCATGTAGAATTACTCAAAGGGATAACTTGTGATAATGGGCCCAAATTCCACCAACATCTCGGCCCAGCCGTCACCCACTGGCTTGTTCTCACCGAATTGCGTTGACCCATTCTCTTCGGCCTAGCCCATGTCTAATACCATGTTTCTAACTCCACCCACCGGGACAAAGTGAAAACTCCCGCTCTCTGACTCCCTGTCCACATTTCATCCAGAACCTTAGCTCTACCTGCACACCCCCTGGTAAGGGCTGATGGTGAGAAAAAGATGTCCGAAGGCTTTGGTAGTTTTCCCAAGTGGCATTATCCGCAAATTGCCCATGCCACCTTACCAGTACTTCCACCGAGGGGCGATTACCATGTCTCTTGGCAATTGCAACTGTACTCCTTGCGGCCTGAATAACTCCTACCATAACTTCTTGGTGAAAAGTACTATCCCGGTCTGTGATAATTGAAGTAGGCATCCCATGGAGTTTAAGGCTATATTTGATGAAGAGTTGGGCGATGTGTAAAAATGGGACGAAGGTGTAAAATGGCTGTATTTCATTAGCCTGTCAGCCACTACCCATATACAATCAAACCCATTGGATTTAGGTAAGCCATCAATAAAATCCGTTGTTTTTTGGATCTAAGATAGAGTAGGGATCAATGGAGGTTGAAGTAGTCTACTAGGCAATGACTGCTTTGTTCTCACACCTTGTGTAAGCCCTGTTTATTTTTTAATAAGAATTAGAATATTACATTGTGTGATTGGTTTCCTTGATTGATAAACATGTATTATACGTAAATTGGGATTATTGTTATTCGAGACTAGTAAGAAGAAGATTGAGAGTTGGTTTTGGATCTTTAGAGATTCTAGTATGGATTCTAGAACTTAAAGTGGAGTGCAGACTACAGTGAGTTAGAATAGGACTTAGAACCCAAGGATTTGACCCAAGACCTTTGGAAAGCCCAAAACATGACCTAGGACCACAAACTCACATGTAATCACCACGTGTGATCTTATTCAATTACAAGGGTACTTACACCGACATAACGTACTGGAGAAGTAACGCTGTATATCCAGTCAACTTGCATCCTATAATACTTCTCTCTCTTTCACAAATTAGTTCTTAAAAGTTTTCTAGTGGTTTCCCGTTCTTCTTCTTTTTCTGTCTTCCTCCTCTTGATGTTGTGCCATGTTGAGAATCACTGCGTTAGTGAACTTCGAACAGGATTAGCCACATGAAGAAACTCTCAACGTTGCAAGAGTTGTCAGAGGTCTGCGCTGTCTCTCACTGCAAAGTTTCTATGTTCAAACTTTTACAACATTTTATGTTTATATGTTGTATGCGAATCACCGACCACATTTGGATCACCGCCAATAGTGTGTAAACATTCCAACCATTGCATCTTCACCCTACATCTACGTGCACCAGTATTGTAAGTACCTCCTGTTCTCTCGGATTTATGCACTACAAGAAAACTCACAACAAGAAATTTGTCCTTTTGCGGAGAGGTGTGTTCACCGCAAAAGGCACAAAAATCGCCACAATATATTAGACCCGGCCGAAATTTGTTCGCAGCAAGCTTGTCGAGAATAACAAGCCTGAGTTTATCAATTGTGGTGGCCTTCGACTTTCGTCGGATGGAATATATTTTGCCGCGAAAAAATTTCGTCCGAAATAATAGTTTCAACAAGGTATAAACAGTTTTGGCGCTTGATCAGTTCTCCGGAAATAATTATTTCTGGCGATTACTACACGCCGAAAAAAATTATTTGCTGCGAAAAAACTCGTCGGAAATAAAGTTAAACATTTAAAAAAATATTTGCGGCGAATCCTAATTCGCCGCAAAAAACAATTATCCCCCAAAAAAATATAAAAGCTTCAAACCGTATTCATCAAAATCCAAACCATGCACTAATTTATATTTCAAGGAAAATCTATAAAAATCCAAGCAAAATAAAAATTAACCAAAAGAATAAAAATAAATGTACTCTAAAAGGTAAACATCATATAAAAGTTGAAGATGCAAACATGACACATGGATTTCACCTGTATCATTGACAAAACATCATCTGTAATATGTTTGCAATAGATTCACCAAATGCAACCAAAAAATGCATTTGAAAATTGTATAGTAACCAAAAAGAAAACATCAAAGTTCTGATATGTACTAACCTCCAGTTTATTTCTTTCTTCTGTGGCACTAAGTAATTGTCTTTTCAGATGTTGAACCTCTTGTTTATGATTCTTGGATAACAGGTCTGAGAGAATGTAATAAGTCCAACCAAAACAAACATAAAAGCTTAGGCTCCAACATAAAAACTGAATGATACAAACATTAAAAAAAACCAACTTATTCTGCTATATATTAAACACTACAGAGCCTAAACCAGAGTCCTCAAGATCATCAAAATCCTCAAGAAGTTAAGAACATCAAAATTTGTAAAGCCACCTCCTGCTGGATGTAGCAAACAGAAAACATCAAAGACAAATCTATTCCATTAAGTTGTGTTAGGTTTAGGGGTTCAGACAAATCATGTTTACTATTTTCCTTTATCATAGAGTTTCAATAGTCGCTTCAGCACTGGTTTGACCATTTATCCTACACATAAACATTGCACATAAATTCAATGTTACATGACAATTCGTGTCAAAACATTACTTTGAAGATGAACTTCTGCATACTAATGGTGCTAAACTGACTTGAAGAAGCAATGCAAAAAGGCACAAAAAGAGAGAAGAAGCTGAAGCGTATCTAAGCAAAGATGAACCTGCATACTAATGGTGCTAAACACTATGTCTTTGCTTCCAGTAATTGTCCCTTTCCAGCAGAATATATTGTCTTCTTCAGGGAAGACAAATATTCCAGATTCACCACTCATCTAGAATTGAAGTTATAAAACCAGAAAATTAATCAAAAACCTGATATCACAAAAATAATTTCGAAGGAGATTGAATATATAGTTTCTTCCATTTTGTAGAACTTTTAGGCAATCCAAGACATAAACTTTGTAAAATCATTACGGTTCTTACCGTTAAGGCCACCAACTTAGATTGCAACTTGTTTCGCAAGAACAATAATGCAGGAAACAGGGTTAGAAACCCTTCAAAACTGGGAAAAAAAGATACAACCTCAATTAATATTCCAAAAGAGATGATAACCAAGTAAAAAACCAAGTGCTTTTAAGCCCCCTTTCAACAGAAAAAATCATGGAGAAGATACGTACAACTAAAGAAAAATTACACCCATAATTTTTTTTATTTTTTTCTCTTTCCAAATGTGTGATGTATATAAAAGAACTCAATTAGTTTGAAAAGATCCTTCAACATCAAAAAGTCCCTAATGTAGATAAAGCACTGCAATTTGTAACAGATTCACAATCAATTCATAACAGATTCACAATCAAGAAATGGGTAAATATCCAAAAAAAAGTGAACTTACCCAAACAGTACACAGGAACTCCAAATCTGCGAAATCAAAACAAACATGCCTCAATTTCTAAGTGGCTTGAGTCAGTGACCCTAAATGACATTTTCAGAGACTTATAAATCCTAGAACGTTTGGAGATAAGTGGAATTAGGGTCAATCATTAAAAGAGCAAAATGCATAAAGAAAAAAATAGAAACTTGAGAGATGTAGAAAAATATTTCGGACCCATATTTTACTTGCATAAAAAAAAAAAGCCTCCATAAAAGGGTCAATTATGATACAACTACAAACAACCATGAGGAATTCAAAAACATATAGGAAAAAAAAAATAAGTATAAAAAATTTGGGAAAATAAAAGGCATGGACCTGAATATACTAAAAGCTCCCACAACATAACCCTTCAAAATTCACAAACCAGATGAAGACTCGAATTTTGTCGAAAAATACGATCAACCCACTCTTTCATTCTCATCCAAGACCAAAACCCAGCGAGAAAAATAAAGTACAGTTGCAAGATATTTCAAGTAAAAAGAAAAGAAGAAGCCCGCTAGACGAAGAAGCAAAACCTTACCAACAAAGTTGATGCCTGTGATCAGCAAAAATTCAACATAAAAATCTGAACCTAAGAAAGGCCCTTTTTATAATATAAAATCTGCAAATTTAGGGCAAAGTACCCGGAGACGCTTATAGAGAGGGAACAAAGAAGCTTCCGTTTAGAGAACTGTCACAATCGAGTTCCCAAAGATCCCCCATTTACCCAAACAGTACACAGGAACTCAAAATCTATGAAATCAAAACAAACATAGATCCCCCACATGCGATGATGGAACCGAGAGAGAGAGAGAGAGAGAGAGAGAGAGAGACGCGCACACAGAGAGAAGAAGATAGAGAAAGAAACAGGCGGAGGATTAAGAGACTCACCTCCTCGGCGAGGTGGTGATGGCACGGCAGCAGGCACGGCTTGGGAAGGGCGACAACAAACTCAGAGAATAGAGAGTGAGTATCGAGCTGGGGGAAAATGTAACATCCTGGATTTTAGTGTATTTTTAATGAAAGTTTATTTTAATTATTTATTGTGTAATTCTCTTGTTTTAATATTTTAGAGGTTTTATTTTATTAGAATTTTCTATTTTTATTAATTATTATTTTTGGAGTTTTAGAATATTATTTTAGAATATTTTAAATTGTGAAAAATTATTTATTGGGCTTTCTTATTGTTAATTATTGTTTTAGATTTAAATTGATCTTTAATTTAAATTGGTTTGTTTGTAGGTTTTAAAATTACTATTGTTTTATTAAAGCATTTCACTGCGTTTGATTAATTTTAATTAGTGATCTGTAATTTAATTCCTCTTTATTTTAAAGGATGTTTTTGTCCGAGTTTAATATTTTATGTTAGTTAATTTTGAGTTAAATTGATTTATTTATTTTAACTGTTTTAAAAATAGTTATTGTTTTATTTGAATATTTCACTGCGTTTGGATTATTTTATTTATCTAGTGGTTTTAAAATCGTTTTCGTTGGATCACTTTCGAAACCCAAGTTGAAAAGTCTGGATCTCACTTTTTCCCTCCTCATTTTCTTTTTCTCTTCTTTCTCTTTTTCTTTCTTTTTTCTTTCCTCTCTCTCTCCCCGCATGCGACCAGCCCCTTCTCTCTCTCTCCTCTCTCTCTCGTCGTTCGGCCTATCACCGTGCAGCGCCGCCGCCGGCCGGCGGTGGTCGACACCGCCGACACCGTTTGGTCCCTCAGCCACCGGCGACCTCCCCCATAAAATCTTAGACCACCTTGTGCCGCCACGAGCCGCTTGAACCCGCGGTGGTTTTTCCTCCATTCCGCCACCGTCCGGCCACCTCCGGCCACCATTTCTTCACCACATTTTCACCGGCCCAATACCAAGCTTTTCCACCCAAACCCGGCCCCGATCCGTCGCCGGAGCCGCCCGTGCGAGCTCCACTTCCGATTCGACTATTCCGGCCTAAAACCGCCCATTTCCGCCGCCATTCACGGCCAACCACCACCACCATTAGATTCCCCACCTTCCATAGGCCCTACTCTATCAATTCCAAGTCTTCGTTTGAACCCGTGAGAAATTTAAAATTCACTGCATTTCGGTCAGTATTTTTACACTGTGTGAATTTGCTGTTTTGGCGATTTCCTGTGCCTCGGACCCTCCGTAAAATAGTTTTAAAGCGCTGTAAGTATTTCCTAAACAATTCTTTGAGATTTAATTATATTTTTACAATTAACTGCTATATTTTATATATATGTATCCTGGTTGGTTCTGGACTGAGTCCGAGGAGTTTGGGGGTGGTTGGATTGATCGGAATAATTGTTGTGTGTGATTATTGTGATCTGGTCGTGAATTGGAGATTGAATTATTTGTGGATTGATCAATTGTTGGATATTTTGGTTATATTGTGATTTTGGGAGTTGGTCATTGATAATGTTGTTTCATTTCATGTTGCACACATGGCATGTTTGTAAATTGAAAACTGGGTTTTCGTGTATTGCATTCATGTTCATGTGATTATTTTGAAAACTGGGTTTTCATGAGAATTGGATTTATGGGTGCGTGTGTATCACGACCCCAAGCCGAGATGGGGTATTATCTCGGTGGAGCTCCTCTGGTCACTCGGGAGCGTAAGATACTGAGTGACGTCCCCTGGGTTGTCGCCGGGCGACAACGGGATCGGACGTTGGAAGTGCCGACTCCGTGGCCTTTCTGCTGGCGGGGGCTAGAGAATGACCTGGCCACGAACGCACCGGGTGCGGAACTGGGCATCTCTCGTAAAGTAGCCAGGACGTGCGGATGGTCCATAGGGGAGACCATGATGCATATGGTTAATTGGATAAATGGAAAAAGAGCTGTTTTCTGGGAAAATAGCGTGAGTTATTTTTGGGTATCATTTTCTGGGAAAATGATGGATAATGATTTTTATGTGCCATTTTCTGGGAAAATGGTGGAAATTGTTTTACTGGAAATGATTTTTGAGCCAATGAGATTTTTGGCGTGCGTTGCACTATTTCATTTGCATCATGGGCATGCATGGTTAGTTGTTTAGATATGGTTATATCTCTGGACTTGGTTAGGTTATAACTTACCTGCGGTACCATTTCATGGTACTGCAGACTTTGTTGATGATGCAGATGCCGAGCCTGAGGATCTGGCTCCGCCGGAGGAGTGATCTGGGATCACTCAAGTTGTAGCTTTTATTTCAGACTTGTATTTTATTTTCTGAGACTTGGCTTTGTTTTTAAGGTATTTGTATTTTAGATTTTTGTATTAATTAAAATTCTGGTACTAGTAGACTTTATTACCTTCCGCTGTGTTTTTAACTGTGCACTGTTTATTTGTTACACACACTTGACACTTGTCGTTGGGATGCGTGACCGGTTGTCATCATCTCGGGTGTCTCGATTTCTGTGCTGGTCCGTACATGGAAGTCGGGGGCGCCACAGAAAAGAAAAAGGAGGGGGGGAGAAGGAAAAGAAGAAGGGGGAAAAAGAAAGTAGGGGATTCGCACGCAATTATCCAAAACGTTGCCGTCAAAGACCCACAAAGTGATAAGTCAGGCTATTCTATTTGCGATGACAAATTATCGCCGCAAATAGTCTTTTTAGCAGTGATTCTCTCGCTCTCCACAAGTAAAACACGGCTACAGTGACAAATGGGTCAAACACGTCTAATTCTCGCTCCCCGCAATTTTCTTTGGCCGCATAAAAGGCTTTTTCTTGTAGTGACTGTTTATTTGTGACCAGTTATTTCTTGTAAAAATGACTATTACCTGTTAAATGAGTATGTTTTTATCGCAAATAATCATTATCGTCATAAATAATTGGTTACAAATGCTCATTTTTCTTGTACTGATGTATTCTTTACCTTCGCATATTGACTTACTGACAGACCTTAAGTTCTAAGGTTAGAGATTTGGGGAGGGGAGTGAGGTGAGGAAAGTTAGTGAAAGGGTTGTGTGTAAAAGTGGAGTTGCGCAAGTAGGCATTTAAGTTTCGTGTTAAAGGCAAGGAAAGATTTGAGTTAGGAAATGTGAGGAAATGGTTGGGCAAAGGAAGGCAAAGGGTGTAAGGCAAGGAAAGGGTAATGGCTGAGGAACCTAAACACCCCAAGGCTTCATGCATGAAGCATATTTGGATAATGTTTAACAACTAAGAATACGAGAGAGAGAGAGAGAGAGAGAGAGAGAGAGAGAGAGAGAGAGAGAGAGAGAGAGAGAGAGAGAGAGAGAGAGAGAGAGAGAGAGAGAGAGAGAGAGAGAGAGAGAGAGAGAGACCCAAAATCGAAATGGGAATTGGCCTGATCACCTCCGATGGGGGAATGGATTTGTGTGCGTTTGATTGTCTCTCAATATGATTGCTGCAAATCTTAAATATTGTTAGTGCTAAAGTATTTGAGCAGGTAGTCCATGGGATGAGTTCAGCAGATATAGAAGGTTATATCCACCAACTAAGTAGGGAAAATGTTCCCTCATAACCTTTTCGCTCTCGTAGGTGATTTCTTGGGCTTCCATACTTCCCCACAACACCTTCACCAAGGGTATTGATTTGGCCTTTAACTTCTACTCCCTCCAATATAGAATTTGTACTGGAGTTTTTTCATGCGTAAGATTTGACTGAAGCTAAATCTCACTGCGGTTGACTATTTGGGGTTCCTACTTCCCAAAACTCATCCTTAGGATGGAGAAATTGAATACATCATGCACATCTCCAAATTCGTCTAGTAGTGCAACTCTATAGGCCACTAGGCTTGTAATACTTGAACCTTCAAGTTTCTAAATTAGAAAAGTTAGGATTACATTAGGATTAGGGTTTCTATTTTTAGAAAGTAAGTTTGGACTTAGCCCAACAAATGGACCCAAGCCCATTAGGATCAAGGGAGGGTGAGCAAGGCCCAAACACTATGCCCACCCAAGCTTATTAGAGAGCCCACATGAGTAAGCTTTCTAGGTTAGTACAAAAACCTACTCCAATTAGGATTTCTAGATTGGGTAATGATACACGTACAATTTGCTTACAACTATTTTATAATTCATATTTTATCAACCAATACAATCATGCCACACCATTAAAAATAAAATTCAATATTATAAATTATCCTTCCTTTTATGTAGGGTTGTAAAGTAGTTGCAAAATAGTTGTAAGTGTATTAGTTTCCTTCTTGATTAAGTACAACTCGTAGTTTAAGTAGAACTCCTAGTCCAAGTAGGATTTCTAACACAAATATAATTCATAGTTCAAACATGACTCCTAATCTTATGACAACTCCTAGTCTAGCCATAACTTCTAGTTTAATTACAACTCCTAATCTAATCAAGACTCCTAATAAAATCACATCTCCTAGCCTTATCTAAAAACTCTAGGGAAGACCTAGTCTAGGTTAACCTAACCCTAAATGTCCTAGCCCAACCCAAAACCAAGATTGACCTAGTCTAAGTCAAGAACCCTAGTGTAGCTGAAAACCATAGGATAACTAAGACACCAAGCATGTTTCGGTTTCCTCTAGGGCAAAACACTAGGAGTCTTATCTCACTCTGACTTGCATCCTACAAACTCTATAAATAAACCCCTAACTCGGCACACACCCACTCCATTCCTCTCGTTGGTGACACATACCATTTCTCTCTCCCTCTCCACAAAAAAAATTCAAGCCACTCCTCCCTTCACAAAGCACATACTCAACCAATGTGGCTCCCTCATTTCTTACTAAGGTACTTGGCAAAGATCTGATATGTTAGGAATGCCAGCTGGTTGGCAACACCCCATATCTTACTCAGGATTAGGCGCACCTTCTTGAATCGGACGTATGCCAAGTGTGATATGTATATATATATATATATATATATTTATCATAATGAAAATAAGTAAGGGGATAAGTTGGAGACAAATGCTAAAAGTACTAGAGGCTTTTTTTAGTAAACTTAATATTCATTAATAATATCCATATCTCATTGTCACTTATTCCCAAATAAAATTGTACACTGTTACTAGATCATCATTTTCATCAAAATACCATAGACCATTAATAGTTCATCGCCTAACTACAATAAACATCTTAAACAAAACAAAATTATACACTATACAGAGACAGGTCTCTGTAGCTATTCCTCGGTTTGAGCTGGTCCTTCTTTCTCTAGAAAATCTGCATGGACTACATCTACATCAAGATTTACGGCTCTGATAAATGAAACTATAGGTGGGACCACCATAAGGAGACTTCTAAGAAGTCATAGTAGGTTAAAATCCATGACAATACTATTAATGAGAGATAATAAAATGAATATGCAATGCATTGTTTCATAGTCATAGTGAGAAATTACCGTCAGAATAAATCACAAGTACATACATATGGAGATGAATCACCCTTTGAGAAAATCTCATATATACCTAGTGATTATTAAGGCGGGGAACTGTCTTCTTATAAACTCACATAAAATCCATCAATAATTACTCCACCATTCGATATAAGGAATCACTTTACCTGGCCAATGTGCAAACTAATTCACCAATTTCATACAACATACTCACTAACATTTATCCCAGATTTCCAATATGGTTGTAGGCGCTAACCTACCTAAATAATACTATGAATATTACAGTTGTGTTGGTGTTGATCCTTCTGTCAGAAGCTTTGAAGTCACTTGCTTTCTTGCAAACCATGATCATAGAGGAGTAAACACTTGACGATCTTAAAAGTGAGATTTTGGGTTTTGTCCGATACCTTTTGTCCTTTTATACCTTGACATTGTCATTCATCTTTCTGACTTTAGATATGCTTGAATAAGACACCTTCGATCTTGACTGCATATTTGCCTTCTGGCCTTGAAGAATGGTAGAGATCGACTGACTGATGGGATGAGGAACACACGTTTCCTATGGCTTGCTTTGACACCACACATTCCCTAGGTTTTGCCTCTCTGTGCCTCAGGGCGTCGTTTTCTCTTTGTAAGATCTCCATTTCTGATGTCACTCTCTTAAGCCATTCTTCCATTTTTGCATACCTTCTATCCATCCCCTCGCTATCTTGCTCACCTATTGCGGTTGTCTCCTGGTCACGGGTCACTTAGGAACACGTTGTCGCATGCATGCGAAATTCACATTGTAATATGCCAACTGAAAAATTTGAAGATCCCACAGGCAACCATTAATGACGTGTTTCGCACACTAGTGATTGCGTCCTTGCCTTAGACGTGCCCATTGTGACATGAAACTAAGATAAAAGTATGGCTCAAGTCCTTTTGGTTGGATGTTGCCTCCGATATCTAAGTCAGTTTTCTCTTAATATGTTCACTTAGATTCCCAAAGAAAGAAAGTATGAACGTACATCTAGGACGTCTCTTTTTTCCTTATTTGTATCTCCCTCCGAGGCGGGAGTCTCACATACTACCTTCGACAATTTGATCACGGTGCCTCTTTGTGGGAGCATGTTGCGACATTTAATTCGGGTAACCCCTCTAGACTTCACGACTAACCTCGCTTGACTCGGGCATCTTTCTTGAATGGGCGTTTTAGTGCATTTAATGCGACATGCCTCCTAAGGCTCCGAACGAGCTCCTCTTGACAAGAATAGGTTCTTCCTACTTGCCCATCGGCATGATTTTCTGTGATAGGCTTCTCATGAGTAAGGGGGGTCCTTGCTTTTTCTCTAATGGTTTGCCCCACTCTATAAGGATTGGCCTTTGGGCCACTTACCTGCCCCTTTACCTCGCACACAAATTCCAACTCAGCAAACTCGGTAAGGCTTAATCTTCTAGGGTGAGAATTGGGCCTAACACTTCCTCTCACTTCACTCAAGCAAAACCCAAAAACAAGAGCAAAATTTGGAGTTGAAGGATTCTTTCTCAACCAAAAAGCCTTGCACTTGTAATTGAGTTCCTCTCTTCTGTTTCTGATTTGGGTTTATAGAGTAAGTAGTAAATTTCAGAATGGGTTTCATAGATAAATCTTGATGCTATGCTAATATAGTCTATCCATAAAAATGTAAGTCTCGACTAAGCCTCATTAGTGTGTTTAATATATAACTAGTATTTACTGATTTTTAGGGTGACGAGTTTATGAGAAAAAGATATATTTAGGTTCTGTTTTAAGCTTATAACAAGTTAATGATGATGGTTATACAAGTACATGAAATTCAAGTTGATGAAAGCTTATACTCAACAAAAAAGCAATGATCATGTCTCGGTTTGAGCTTTTATGTTTTAATTAATGTTTCACATGTAAAACTTTCTGGTAATAAGGAAAAATTGCTTAGTAATTCCTAGGATATGATTTCTGTTTAGGGCTTAATGAAAGTCTTAGACCATGTCGAAATTTCAGGTGTTACATGCACATTATTAGAAAGACATTAAGGTCCCGTTTGGATAGTGAAAGTGTTTTATCATTACAACTTTTTCAAATTCCCATACAAAATATAATAAATAATTTTAAATTTTAAATTCTAAAATAATAATAATATTTAAAAATAATATTCTAATAATATGTTATTCAACTTTCAATTTTTATTTAAAATCATCTCATCTTATCTCACTATCCAAACAGGGTCTAAGTTAATGCTCTCGGATTAGTGCTTATTAGTACGTGATAATATGTTTTGAAGGTGGTGGGGCATCTCTAGACCTAAAGCCTTGGTCTGCAGTTTGAACCCCGTGGTTGGAAAATTGCTAGCTTTTATGCATTTGTTTTACAAGCATCTGTGCATAAATATAAACGAAAATAACGACGTGAACCACTCAGGGAAAATAGATTTAAAATTGTTGGGCGTGAAGACACCACTTGTGGAAAAGAGACTCGTCTGGATTAAAAAAAAAAGGACAATGCTACTTGTCCCGTTCATTCATCTCGCTTAACATGGCTGCTACACGTTGCATGGGTTTTAATTTTTTTAATCCCACATCAACTTGGTCTCCTTCTCTTCCCCCGTTAAACACTTCATTTAATTTTTCCCACCGCCCCACCCCTCCCTAAGCTTCGTCTCATTCTCCTCAGTTTCCCAGCCCCACGAGTTCTAGCCCCTAAGCCCCACCCAGTTCGCCGTCCCCAGCCCCACGAGTTCATCTCTATTCCCTCCCTCGACTTTGCAGGCAGTAAGAATCCCTGCAAAAAGAACCAATGGAGACCTGCCCTACAAGGCTAGCAGAAGCCAAACCACTGCACCCTGAGAAGCTTTCTCCTGCAGGACCGAAATGGAAATCGCCAGGCCCCTTTCCTTCATGTTTCGGGAAGCACAGCCCACTTGCAGCCCTATACCGTTGCCTACACCACCGCGACTCTCCACCACAACGCCGCAAGCTGTACTCAAACGCACACTCTGTTTTCACACCACAAAACAGAGCAAGAACGTCGTAGCCCTTGCCTCGCTGCAAAACACAAATGAACCCAACCATAAACCACGACATCTCCTCCCTCTGCGATAACCTAGATCGCAGCCTAGACAACACGGGTCCTCTGTCCGCAGCGAGACCAACTCCATAAACCAAACAAAAAATAATTAAATAAATAACTTGGTCTGCATTGTAATATTTGCACATAGATTTACACTTTAACTTAGTAGCCATTCAAAGCACTCAAGACTTCTAGAGACTGCCAAAATCCAAACAATTCTAACCTTAAATCCATATGAACCAATAGATACATGTATGAAATAGAGAAAGAGGGCATACAAAGTTCTTTCTGAGGCGGCTTCAGAGCCCACTAGGTTATGCTGCTTGGCTTGGTTTGAATCCATCGTCAACTGTGTAAATAACAAATAAGGGCACTCAGTGAGAGAGATCTGAGCCAAGTTTGAGAGTTTTCGGGTAGAAAAATGGGGAGACGGACGAAGAGCTCCATCGCACAGCGAAACCAACTCCATCGCAATGAAACCAACTCCATCCATGGGGTTGGGGAGAAGGAGACCAAGGTCCGTAGCGGGGGATGTGTTTCAGCTTTGCAACATGGGATAAAAAAATTTAAAAATTGTCAAATGTGTAGGGGCCACATCAAACGGGAAGAGAAAACGGGACGATTGAACGGGACGAATAGCATTATCCAAAAAAAAAAAGTGTTTTTATCCTTTAGTATATTAAAAAGGTTTTAAATGTGTTATTTGCAAATTATAAAGTTGTAACTTTTTACAAGTCTAATTTCATTTTTTATATTTAGGAGAGCCCACCCACCAATTTAATCATTACATACCCTCCAAAAATAGGCGTGAAGATATCATGTCTTAAGGAAAAGAGACTTAGATCGCATTTAGGTAGTGACATATTTTGAGGTATTTTGTAAATAATAGTGAAAAAATAAATATTAAATATTAAATAGTAATGAATAGTAGTAAAAAATAATAATAAAATAATAAATAATAGTGATGTATTCTCAAAATACCTAAGAATACTTGAATAATAAACTAGGCCTTAACTGTTAGGCTAAAAAACAAAGTTTTTTTTATCATTTTATATACTAAAAGCATTTCAAATATGTTCTCTATAAATTTTAAAGTTGTGACTTTTTATAAGCATTACTTTATCTTTATAAATAGGAGACTCCACCTACGAATTTGATCATTATATACTCTCCAAAAATAAGGGTAAAGATACCACTTGGGGAAAAGAGACTTAACTAGGTGTGAGGACACCACTTGTGGAAAAGAGACTTAACCACTAGGCAAGAATACAAAGTGTTGTAATATCCTTTAATATATTAAAAGGGAGACGCTTGGAACTTTAGGGTGTCATACCCATTTTTACACCAGCAAATGAGCACCTGCCATTAGGGATGTCAAATCGTGTTAACGGGTTATGTTTGTGTTGCATTAAGGCACATATATTATACTATATAAGTCAACCTGAATACAACCTGTTAAATTTATCGTGTCAAAATCTCAAACCCTAATACGACTTATTAACATAATGGGTCGACCCGACCCGACCTATCTCGTTTTGACATGTTAGTGAATATACTACGAAATATGTTAACACAACCCGCTAGTGAATATACTACGAAATATATTAACATGACCCAACCTGACTCGTTTCAACAAGTTTATGTAAATGGGTTAAACAAACCTGAAATTAACCCGTTTGATCTAATTAAGTTTAGCATAATTTTATATAAATGTTAAAATCACAATATCTACAAAAAAATATAAAACTAACTACTAGTCCAAAATTACAATCTAAATAATAAAAATATCGAAATTAAAATTTCAACAATTTTAACTTTAGGTATGAGGGTATAATTGTAACTTTAACTTTCTTAATAGGTCATAACGGGCTGACCTGTTATCAACCCGTTAAGCAATCATGTCTTAACGAATCAACCCGTTTTGACTCGAACCCGTTAAGATTAAACTCAAACCTGCTATTATCGTGTCGTGTTTGTGTTGGGTTAATTGATCGTGTCACATACTGCCACCTCTACTTGCCAAGTATGGATTTAAGCAACATAGAGAATAGACTCACATGCAACAGATCACATTTTTCTTTTTGTATTCCCGTGTGAGGGAGATCTCTCTTTCTCTGTGAAAAAAAATAGACCCTTTGAAACACTTTCCCCCCACCCCCGTTGGCCTCCTCCCCAGTCTCTATTCCTTCAGTCCTAGACTCCCAATGAGAAAAAATAAAAAATAAAACAATCAGATTGCAAGTTGAAGAAAATGGTCTCCAACCTCAAGAATTATGACTACAACGAAGAAACCAAATAGATCTTTCTCAAGCTGCCCAACAAGTCAAATGATTTGCTGCTCCACGCACAAAGAAGGGATTCTGTTACAAAAAAGCCAAATGATGAAGAGTAAATTTTACAATGAGATAAAATCAAGCAAGAGAATCAAATAAACTTCATGATAACAGATTTACCTCAGGGTAACAGAAAAAAAAATCACCAAAACAAAAGATATCCCAGATACTTCTCTCTCTCTCTCTATAATTCTAGAGTATTTGAAATTACTTTTGCCTGCATCGTGAGAGGCTCTTATTGTTATAGGTTTTACGGGTTGGACTTCTTTTCTCTTGTTAAAGTTATGTTTTTGGTGTGGATTCTTCTTATTCTTCTTATATCGCCTCTCTTTCTCTCTCTCGCTCTCTCTCGCTTATAGCACTCTCAATGGATTCTCTATCTTATCTTTTAAAATATATCACCAAAACTTACTTTTTCTATTTTACATATTGACTTTTACAATATATCATATATCAGCTTATCTATTTTTTCTTTATATCATTTAAATATTATACTTTTTAATCTTTTTTATTCATTTCAAATATTTTCTCTAATTACCAATGATATCCTCATATGTTTTGATATTTACAATATCTCGTCATATACAATATCATATAATTATGTTCTATTTTAAATTAATCTAGATTTATAAGCTAAATCAAAATATAAATTAATTTAAAAAATAAATAAAAAAGATATTTTTTCTGCGTTCAGAAAATAGTTCACTTGAAGATATGGAATTGTTATTCGAAAGGAGCCTAGAAGCTAAAAATCATTATTTGAGGAAAACTTGGTGCCTAAGGGTGTTATTTAGAGAAATCCAGAGTCTTTGATGCCAACAAAGAAGAAAACATGGGAAAGAGAGAGAGAGGGGTCTGGAACGAAGATAAAAGATTTTGAAAAAATGGAGAAAATCATACAAGGAGAGAGAAATAAATTAAAAATGTTTTACATGAGTGAACAGTTCCCTCTAGATGTAGTGGGATCACTGTAGCAAAATGAAAAATAAAGATGAAATATAACATCCATTGTATGTCATTTTTAAACAAATTTCTTCATATTTTAAGGAAAAATTTATTATAGAGCATCTATTGGAAGTGCTCTTATCTTTATCTATCCTTCCTTCAATCCCAAACTCTCAATGAGAATAAAACCAAAACAATCAAATTGGAAATAGATGGTGACTACAAGTTTGGGGGAGGAGGGGGGGAGGAATAGAGTTGATTCAATATGTAGGATCCACTATAGGATACATAAATCTCATATGTGTTTAGTTCCTATTGGCCGATGTAAAAAAGAGTACGATACCCAACTGGTTTTGAGCCTTTCTCATATTAAAAACATTTTAAATATGTTCGTTAGAAATTGTAAAGTTATGACTTTTATGATTTTTCACAAGTGGTACTTCATATTTTATAAATAAGAGACCACACCCGTGAATTTAACCATTCTATACTTTTCAACAATATAGATTACTCAACTTATCAAGATTAGATCATCTTACAATATACGAAAAAATTCATATATATAGAAAAAAAAAACCATCACAGTTAACAAATCCAATCCAGTTGATTTAAGTTTTAAAAACTAGACATTTATCGCTAACATATTAAGTACAGTAATATGATTGCAACTGGAACTATGTGTTACCACACGATTGGGCCATGGACCTGAAGAGGAAAATAATCCATATAAAAAAGATATGAAAAGGTTTACTTTTTCCCAAATTGGTCAGACCTTCCGTACTAATTAGCAGTTCCTTCAGATTTCCTGCTGTGCTGTAAGCTTCTCTTGGCGTTCAGGCAAACTCAGAGCTTTGCTTGGAAATATTAACTACCAACCAAAAAGACGAAACCCAACACTGAAATGAACAAAATACAATTACCCTCGTCGACCAGAACATGTAACTCATTGTCATATTTTACAAATTTTAATTACAAACTTTTATGGCCTCTCAATTGTCAGTCAACTTTAATTCATTTACACGTGGATTCATTCTAAAGTCCTACATTATGTTTCGGAAAAGTATGTTGTAAAGAGCTTATGAGTTTATAGCGTTTCGTTCTGCTTTGTTTTTTCTTTACCAAAATTTTATTTTGCATATAACCATTTTATACTCCTGTCTGAGCAGCCACTATTGGCGTGCATACCGTAGATTTGGTGATGATGTTCTATAACAGCATGACAGCTCTCGCATATGGTAAGTACTTAAAATATTATAGAAGAACCAAACACATACATATCATATATCATTACATGAGAGATATGGTGGCGCAAAAGGAAGTGGTCTTAAAACATTTTTCTTTGAGTTGCATGGTTGTTGATACCTCGACAAAGCCTATAGCAAGAGATGCTTTCATGACTTATATTAGGAAATTTAGGACGGTATAAATTGTAAGTGTAATTTATATTTCAGTTGACATTGAGATGTAAACTTTCATTTTGGATATTAATGCAATATGATTTTATTCAACTTTTATCTTTATAATATTGTTTTTCCAAATACACACAAGGTATGCCAATAAGGTTAAATCAGCACACTTACATGAGTGATCGACTCTGACGCTTGAGTAGTGAGCAAAAATGAGATATTGTGTACTTAGGTACTTATCTAAGGGGATAAGTTGGTTGACACAAAGATATGTCGTCTCATTGGGAGTTAAGATGATATCCATTGTATTGAGATGACCATGCATGGACACCCCACAATCCATATAGCATGTGGTTAATTAGATGTGAAATCCTTATTTATGTCTAGGAGGTGAGCAAATGGAGGAACTTAGATTAGACGCTTAAGGAATGGCTAAACTAATATCTGTATGGTGTTGATATAGACATATGCTATTTGAGAAAGAGAAATTCATCGTAACATGTACTTCATACAACATGTGTTGATTTGACCAAATGAGGAAGTTAGTAAATAGTTTCAATTTTTCTCACTATGTGAGTTGCATATTTTATTAAGTGTCATTTGTTTACCTTTGACTATGTCATAACATGGAGGTTGTGATATCTGCTACTTTAGCATACTGTTTATATCTATGATTTATATGGTCTAAACATGCATTACTAGGAAAGCAGTTCGACCAAAGTTGAATGACATGAAGCGAAGGAAAGACTATTCGACATCTTATCTTCGATGATGCTTGTTGATGTCAAACTATGACGCTACATATTGGTAGCAACAGAGTTTGTGAACACATCAAAATGATTTGGAGGCAGTCAAGTGGTGTTCTGAGTTTTTTTTAAACTCAAGGGGGTTTGACAGTGCTTGATCTGATGCGATCGAATAAATTTATAGAATGACAAGAGACTTTAGGAATATTACTATGTTGGTCTTCTCTGGCCATGATGAGACACTTTAGGCAAGACGAGAGATTTGTTATAATGCTCACACATTTCTTTTGGAGGCGTGCTCGGCGTAGTCACATAACCTATTTGTTTGTATGAATAAAATTGAGAACAATTGAGAGATGTAGGCTTGGAGCCATGCCTACTGTGTGCGAGTGAGAGATGTGAACATGGCCTACTGTGTGTGAGTGAGAGATGTGAACTGAGGGGCACCCACTTGGACAAGTCTCTCCTATGTAGCAACGTTACATGATGTAATGCATGGCCTTAATGGCCATACATTATGCCTGAAAATTGAATTGGCTAACAGCCATTTCATGAGGCTTAAAAGTTGGCCTTCAAGGCCAGAGTGGTGCTCTGTAAGGGTTATATATAGTCATTCCTCAGTTGATTTCAAAACACCATTTTTTATACACATAACAATCTTTCTTTGTTTTTCATTCTCTCTTGAGTAAGCATTTAGGTTGTTAGTTTTTTTAGTGTTATTCTGATTCATTCTATGTAGTATAGTTCACCATCAAGAAGAGTCACTTGAGGCTTGTTGGAATCTTGACTAAACTAGATAAACTCATGGAGTAATTGAAAAAACTGTAATTGAGGTATTCTGTTGTGCCCTAAACAAATAAGCTAACAATATCAATCAAATCCTAGCAACCCGCATACAAATTCGCACACTAAAGCCAAAAAAATACAGCAAATCACATGATACAAATATTTTATATAGATTTAAAGACATCCTAACGCCGAAACTAAGCAAATTAACCAAAACCCCTATGATCACTTCATTTCTATCCTAACATTATAATAATTGTAATGATCTTTTTTTTATATATAATAAACACCTATCCCCTCTTCTTATATATATATATATATATGTAACTTCAATTTAATGCATATATCATTTATTAGAAGGTGAATTTGGAAAATAAGTAATATATATTACGATGAAAAAGAGTGAGAAGACGTGGAAGTGCAAATATTGGGCAGGAAGAGGAGATGATATATGGTGTCAGAACGTGGTAGAAAGACAGGGTGGAGGAGGACTGAGGAGTCCATCATCCTGTCAACTCAATCTAACAAAGCTTATAAAAGCAAAAGAGCAGCAGCAGTCTTACAAATGTAGAACAAGTTCACGGGCAACACCAATTCGTATTTACTTAAAACTTCACCCACCAAAACCCTCTTTCAGTCTTTTGACTGTTTCTTTCCTTTACTGCATCAGACTGAAGTGAATTGAACTGCATAAAAATCTGTCCCTTTCAACTTTGAACTGGATAAAAAATACAAGAGAAATAATAATGGCAAGTTTATTTTTTTTTAAAAAAATTAAAAAAATATAAAATTTATATAAAAATTAATTTTTTAATAATAAATTTCGTTATATTTTAAAAAAATTATACAAAGCTTATGTACTTTACAATTATATATAACATTATTCAAAATATAATATTTTACATTCTTAATATTGTTAACAATTTATATTTTATTAAAATTGTTACATTATAATGTTAATAAGAATTTTACACCAATGATGTGTCAATAAATAAATTTGAACTTTTTAATTTTAATTTTATAATGAATAAAAAGATTTTTTTTCATATTAAAATATGTCAAATTCAGTCAATATAATCACAAATCACAAATATAAAATCGAATACTTGGCATGAATAAATCACAATTTATTTTTTATACAATTATATTTTAGACATGAAAATATTTAAATAAAATGAGAAATTATTTGAAACATAAATATGTAAAAATAAATAAATAAATAATTGGAAGTCTGCCATTGTTCTGCCTCTCCGATCTCAAACTAAACTAGATCATAAAAAATCTTTAGCGCTGAAATCGATGTCTCAGTCTGTCTCAATGGATCAAAATCTCGGTGAAGTTATTGACCAGGGAGTATTCATTGAAGAAGGATAATATCATCCTTCGCGTCAAAAGAGGTACTAATTTATTTTATTTTATATTTTACTTCATATAAATTAAATTCCATCACAAAAAATAAAAATAAAAATAAAAATCGCGTCTGTGAAGTACTGTATCGCTCTCCTTTTCTGCAACAGCAGTTTACTCAGTTTTCAGAAAATTTATTAAGGATTAAGAACTTTTAAAATAATATATTTTTAACAACCGAACACGTACTATGAGTTTAAGGAACACGTACGCGGTACGTGACCTCGCAAAGATACTTGGCTACGATTCACTGTTTCTCCGTACCTCCTGCATGCCCATCGTAAATGACAATTCTCTCTCTCTCTCTCTTTTAAAAAACAATCATAGTAAATGATAATTATTAATAGAATTTTTATATTCATCATTCTACATATTCTACATTATTTTTTATTTATGTTAAATTAATTAAATTTTTATACTCATCATTTTTATATTATATATTTATTAAAATAAAATAAAATAAAATAAATCATGTATAATATATGATGTAGAAATTAATGATAAGTGAAAGATTGATAATAAAAAACAAGTTACAAAAAGATAAGTAGATACCCAACCCAAATCTTACAAAATTCACAATGCAGTTAGAATGTTGGATGGACATGAAAAAAGTGTAAGCTCTTATTGATTCAGTTACCAAATAGTGAAAATATTCCCCATTGAAGAGATTTTTCTCAAGGGATGAAGCTGAAACTATAAAGAAAATAGTCTTGTTAGGTACAAGCGGTTTGGTGCACCAAACCCCATACCAACACTAACATAATTTTTTTTATTGAAAAAAAAAAGAATTTTTTTTGAGAGAATAAGAAGGTCTCCTATCTCACGAAAATTATTTCTGTCTTCAATTTATACTGTTTTATTAAACGGATGCCTTACATTTAGTATTGATGTTCGGTTTTGTGTACACTCGCTTGCAAGAAGAATTTTCTTAAAGAAAATCCCTATTAGCTTCTGCAATATCACAAACAGATTAATATGAAGAGAATGCTTATGGCAAATTCTTGATAAGGAATGCTTACCGTATGCAAAAAGAAATGCAGGATCATACTAAATGGTAGCCTTAAACCAGCAGCAGAAAGAACGAAGTTTGGTCTACAATTTAAAAGCTAAACATACCAAATGCAGACAAAGTTTTCTTATGGAAAGCATGCCTTGAAGCTCTTCCAACAAGTCAGAATCTCTATAAGAAAAAGGTAGTGGAAAATCCAAATTGTCCCTTCTGTTTAGAGGAGAAAGAATCAGTAGAACATGCTCTCCGGGGTTGTATTGCAACATAAGATATATGGGGCCAATACTAAAAGCAAATACAGAAAAACAAGATTATCAAGGAGCCCTTCATGGAACTACTCGAATTCATGTGTGACTAGTATACAAATGAACAACGGGAAGAAATAGCAGTAATTGCACAAAAGTTATGGCAGAAAAGAAATAGTTTTGTCTTCAAAGCATATTTTATTCATCCACACACTGTGGTGCAACAATCAAAATCATATCTGGCGGAATTAAAGGGCGTTCAACTTAGAAAATTTAGCAAATCAGGTTCAAGAAGAGATCAACAACAGAGATGGGAAGCTCCTCCTAAGGATACCATCAAGATTAATTGGGACACATCAGTTGACGGAATCCATTGCAAAATTGGTATTGGACTAATTGTGTGTGATTGGAAGGGAAGAGTGTTGGCTACAATGAAGATGAATCGAAATTGTTTTCTTGAACCCTTTTTAGTAGAAACTGGTGGTGCTCTCCAAGCAACAATTTTTTTTGTGTTGGAAGGAGATGCTCTTCAAGTGATCCAAGCCATTACAAACTTAGGACTCTTTGGACTAGTACATGAATGAATATCAATGGTGTAAAACAAAAACTACAAAAAAATGCATTACATATATATGCGTGATGGGATAGTTGAAAAGGAGGCTAGTCCCTTGTGTATGCATTGTTCGATGTAGAGAAGGTTATTAATAAAATAGTATTTGGAATGGCTTTAACCCTTTCCCTTCCTCTCGGGCGGGCCATGTCATGGACCCGCATAATAGCCTAGCCCCATAAGCCTTGAATCTAGGCTTACTGACCCACAGAAAGGCTAACTACCCAGAAATCTCGGGAGATAGGTTATCAATTTATTATTCTTAATAGGTGAAGCTTGTATATTTGGTACTTCAATTTTAAATGAATGAACATGCGATTATCACATCAAACAGAAGATATCAGAAAATCTATTTATATTGTCTAGGTATGAGCACTGAGGTATCTTTTCACACATTAAGGAAATCTCTATTACTATACTAACTTAGATAGTGGAGAACTTCCAAAACCTGTCTCTCTTTGACTGTAGGTAATTGCGTGAGAGTTACTGCAAAACACGTCCATTAACGGTATTGATTTCAAAAACTTTCGAAAGTGTAGTGGTGTATCGCATTGTTTTTTTGAAATACCCATGTGTACGTATTTAATTTTGTCTTCTTCCCTCTACGATACCCGTGTAATCCCGATGACTCCGTCTATCTATAAAAGGGATCAAAGCTCTGTGATCGGTCCATTCCACGCAACATAAAGGGAACAGTTCTCCAAGGCGTTAGAATTTTTGTTGTTAAAAACTGGCGAGCCGCCAGAGTCCACAGCCCAGACACCGACTCCTCACTGTCATTGCTATCTCGCCCTTCAATCGAGCTCTGTCTCCATGCTCTCCAACTCTACCATACTGTCCCGCCCTTTTTCTTCCTTTCAACTTTCTCGGAAAATCATTTCCAATGCCCTAGAACTCTTTCAACTTCCGCCCTCCCTTCGCTCCTCTTTCTAATTTGTGTGCATGTGTGATGAATTTCTTCGATTTTGACAACCACTTGGCCGAGAAAGCATCCTGTCAAACTTACCCCTCCAATCAAGAAGCTAGCGCCATGCTTCGTATCGCTAAGCTCTTCCGCTACGTGGAGCTTTTTCTGGCTCTGGTTTTTGTCTCGTGGAGCTTCCGTCGGGTCCCTCTCGCCGTCAAAATCTCCGGTGAGTACTTCTGGAAGCTCTCGGGCTTCGTCGCCAGCCCTCTCTTCGTTTTCATGCTATGCAATGTCATCATCGTCATTCTTATCACCAAGTCCGGCCGGTTCCCCGGCCATAACCAGACCGGCGACAATGCAGATACCGAACTCTACGAAAAATTGATCAAAAACAGCGATGACTCTACGAAGCCGGAGTCCGAAACCGATCCCCCGGCTCACGCGCCGAAGGTAATCGAGTACCATGACAAGCAGATTATCTGTGAGGTGAACAGAACTGCTAGTGAAGATGACTCTCAAACGTACTCTGAAACGGGCACGGATCTAATGCATCCGAAAGCGTGCCGGAGGACTCAGTCGGAGAAGCTCAAGGGAGAGGGTTCGGAGAAGTATACAGGAAAGCTCCGGCGAACGGAGATGGAGAAGTGCCCGACAGTTGTGAACTCCGAAGAGAATAGTCCGGAGAATCCATGTCCGGAGGATGAGATGAGCAACGAGGACTTCCAGCGCACCATAGAGGCCTTCATTGCTAAGCAGTGGAAGTTCCGTCGCCAAGAGTCACTTCCCATCGTTGTTCACAACCAGATCGGCGTCCCCGTAGGCAATTAGCGGACAAATTTTAATAAATCTACAAAAACTATAAAGATAATGCTTTACGGTTATATCAAAAATTTAGGTGCAGAGTTAATTTCCAGCCACGGATTTTTCTTGTACGTTAATTTCGGGTTGGAAAATGGTGTTCATGGACTCGAATTTTGACATCTCCGATCACGAACACAGTTTTAATTTATACGATGAATTATGCTTTTGCTCAAGCAATGCTATTCTGTAGTGGAGATTAGTACTGATCATCACAGAATTATGGGAGAATTATTTTCAAATTGTACTTTACTTCACTATTCCCCTAAATCTCCCTTATTTTGAGTAATGCTGGTTGAAATGTAATGAATGAGATTTTACAAACTACAAAGGGCCAGCCCGTCACATGGCAGGTTTGGGGTATCAGATAAGAAATAAAATATTTTATTTTATTTTTAAATATAATTTAAATATAAAATTTTTAAATTAATTATTATAATTTTTTAAACTAATCATTATAATTATTTTAAATTTTTAAATAAAAAATAAAAAATAAAAAATAATTCAAACTTTAACTTTGTAATATTTTATTCAATTTTTTCTCTTTTTTTTTCAAAACTTAAAAAGTATTAAACTCAAATGATCTCACTACTATATACAAATTATCTTATTTTTATTTATAAAATTCTCATTTCATCTTACTCTTCGAACAAGCCCTAAATATTTAAAGTGTTTAAACTAATTTATGTATCATACACTATTATTTCATGTGTTCTACATTTATTTATTTAGTTTTTCAAATGTATGTTCTATTTTTATCCATTATTTTCAAAGAATACGCACTCTGAAATTATATAAATTATTTTCCCTTCATTTATTATTCTTAATATTATATCTCCTTTTTTATTCTTCTATTTGGGTGGATTAGTAATGATCATCTCCACAATAAATGACTGTATATTGGTCTCGTTGCATTCTTTATTTCTAATAATACTCCTTTTAACTTTCCTTAATGCTGATCTCCCAAGGAACATGCCATGCACTTTGTCTTCTTTTCCTAATTAATTTCTTTTATGTCGCTTTTTTTATGTTGTTTTCCTCGGTTGTCATTTATTTATTGTTTTATTTGTACCAAACAAGAGATTAGAGCCAATTAATTTATTCTTCTTAGATTGTTTGAATTGGAAGATCAGGGGAAGATGTTTGAGCATGTTTGTAATGGAGTGCTTAGTGGTGGATGCCAACAGACAATGCCTTTCTGTGAAGGAATGCACATTATATAAGGTAAAGCTTAAGAAGCCTTGCTCTTATCCATTCCTCAATTATTCTGCCAAAAGTGAGACCTTCCTGCCTTTTTCTATTGGAGTCATTAATGAGAGGCCATTCTCTTCATTGATTATTTGTTTTATTTCTTTCAAGGCATTTGTTTAAAAATATAGAAAATTTGTACTCATATTTGTTTATAAATAAAAAATTACGAGTACTGTTACATCCACAAATAAATTATATAAAAGTAATCCTATAAACTGATGTAATTTTATCTGATTCATTAAATTTATTTTACAATAAAAGTAACTTTATAATCTGACGAACCGCATCATGCCATATTAGTTTTTAAGATTATTTTTATGTAATCACTTTGTAACTAAAGTATTTCTAAAAAAGTATTATATACCATATCATTGTCTCTCTATTATCCTATCTAAGTGTGTTGATGCGTCATTATCCATCAACTTTTCAATTTGTTATCTATATAATGATTGATGGACAATGTTGCATAAGCATTACTCTAAATATATATAATTTTCGTTTAATTGGAAATTGGAAATCATTGGCCGCATTCCTACTAGATCTCTCATCTGACGTTGGATTTTGATGCATGAACTCAAATTTAGAGGAGGCAGTATTGTGAAATCACCACATATATGTACATTAAATTATTTGTATCTTAAGCAGCATAAGTTTGTGTGGAGGATCCTGGCATGTTCATAGGACGGGATCATCAGCATGTTTCTTCACATGGTTCTTTAATTAGGAATCGGAACCCTTTGATTTACAGCTTAGAATTAGAACAAATTGACAAGAGATTTCTATGATCATAGCTGCCAATGGAAGTTGGAATGAGAACCTCTCTTGACAAGGACTCGAGCATCTTATTCCTATGATCCTCCTCCTTCTACTCCTAATTAATTTTAATATGCCTGTTTTATTTCTAAGGTCCCATTGGGGGCATTGAACTCTCTCTCTCTCTCTCTCTCTCTCTCTCTCTACATACATATATGCATATATGTCAACTCCTTCTATGAACTACAGACTGATAAAACAAATTGCATGCCTTATATATGCAAGAACTTTAAAAACTACTTGATCCACCAGCATGACTATATATGTGGTCCTCCATGTTTCAGCTTTTCAGGACAATAAAAGGCCCCCAAAGCGGGGCATCTTTTCTTTTTCCCTTTTAACAGTTCGTTTGGATGGCAGAGATTTTGGGATGAAAAAAAGACATAAAATGAATCGTGATAATTTAAATCACCTGCCAATTTTTTCCCCAAGGGATAGGACCACCCCTCTCCTCCGATCATTTCAAAAAATCCCAGAGACAAGTTAATATGAGAATTTGTGTCAGATGTGACCACTTTCAGGGTGGACCTATTTTCTGGAAACATTAAATCAATAAGAAACTTTATGCAGTAATATGATGAGCCATGCATATATATATATATATATATATATATATATATATATATATTTCACAAAATATTTAGAAAATAGAATGGCAAACAAGATATCTCTACTTTCAAGTTGTGATCACTTGGGCATTTAAGACTGAATAACGAGGAGCATTATAATATGAACAGAGGGCTGATAACTTGTTATATTGCAAATTAATAGTTCACTAATAAGCACCGCATGCGCGCTAAAATATATATATATATATATATATATATATAGAGAAATGTTTTAGCCACAAAAGAATTATATAAAAGTAAATTCACAAACTGACGTGGCTTGATATAGTATGTCAGAATCTCAAGTTACTTTTAGTGTAAAGCAAGTTACTTTTAGTGTAAAGTAGATCTAACGGATCACTTGAAGCCACGTCAATTTATGGATTTACTTTTGTGTAATCTCTTTATGTCTATAGCAGTCCTCATATATATATTTATGATGAGCAATGAAAGTGGCTATTTATGATGAGAATATATTCATTTTAAGAAGAAATAGTCATTTTAATAAAAAAATAACTGGTCAAGAATAAACAATTTTCTTATAGTGACGCACGACATCGATCTTTTCCATGCACCAAGTAGGCTAATTTGGTGTCATTTAATAGAACTTCATATTTGGCTGAATTCAGAAGCCTGTATCTCATTTCATTGGTGGTTGAATTTGTATATGATTGTGAGAATAAAAACGGTTATAATAACTGGAGAGAAAGTATAACAAATTTCACTACAATTACAAAGCAACATTATGTACAATTAGACTAAGGTTCCATTGCTGTATTATCTGATGATATGTTTATTTCCTCCTTTGATGAGGTGGTTGAATGCTCTATATTGATATGCCCCCTCGAGTCCAAGGAAGTGTCAGTGACATTGAGACTCGATTTGAGCTTGAGAAACCTGTCAGCTACCAAAGGTTTTGTGAGAGCATCTGTTGATCTTTTGAGCTTATGAAAGCAATGGTCAGGGATTTGGTTGCTACCCGGTCTATAACAAAGTGAAAATCAATGTTTACATGCTTGGTCTATGAATGATAAACAGGATTTGCAGCAAGATATGTAGCTTCAATATTATCACACCATAGTATTGGAGCTTATAACAAGGGTAAGCCAAGTTCTGAAATTAAAGTCTGAATCTAGATGATTTCAGAAGCTGAAAAGGCCACAACTTTGTACTCAGCATCTATCCTAGATCTAGAAACCGTTCTCTGTTTTTTTGAGCTCCAAGAGATAAGATGTTTGCCTAAGTAAACACAAAATCCACTGGTAGATTTCCTATCATTTGGGCAACCAGCCCAATCCGCATCAGAGTAACCTTAAAGTTTAAAAGAGGAATATGAGGAGAAAAAGAGACTATGATTGATGGTCCCTTTCAAGTAACGTAGAATTCTTTTTACTGCAATCCAATGGGGCAGCTTAAGTGTGTGCATGAATTGACACACCTTATTTATTGCAAATGCAATATCCAGTCTAGTGAGGGATAAGTACTGTAGGTCTCCAACAATACTCTTAAACAGAGTGATATCATCAAAGGATGGGGAATCAAATTGTGACAGTTTCAAAAAAGCAGCCATGGGCGACGAGATTGACTTAGAATGTAACATTTGACTTCTAGATAATAGATCCTTGATATACTTCCTCTGAGATAACAAAATACCAGTGGGCAAATAATTGATCTCTAATCCAAGAACGTATGATAGGGGCCCTAGATCTTTAACTGGAAAAGCCAAACTTAAATCTCGAACAAATTTATCAATGGCAGAGGGCTTAGATGCAGTGATGATAAAATCATCAACATACACAAGAAGATAAATGTGCAAATCACCAGAGTTAAGAACAAATAAGTACGCATAAGCTTTTGAAGCAATATATCCATACGAAAGCAGCTAGGAACTGAGCTAGGCAAACCATGCCTGAGGGGCCTGCTTTAGGCCATAAATTGCTTTATGCAATTTAAACATGCGTAGGAAACAGAGGGTTGATAAACCCTTGGGGTTGTTGCATGTATACCTGGTCATGAAGTGTTCCATGAAGGAACACGTTCTGAATGTCAACTTGCCAAAGTGGCCACCCTCGAGCAGCAGCAATTGAAAGGATGAGCCGGATCGTAGGAGCCTTGACCACAAGACTGAAGGTTTCTTCGAAAATCCAGGCGATGTTGTTGATGGTAGCCCTTAGCTACAAGGCATGCTTTCCGCCATTCAATAAACCCATCCGCATGTAATTTGGTATTGTAGACCCATCTGCAACCAAGAACATTAAGAGAAGCATTAAGAGGAACTAAGGACCAGGTTTCATTGTGGACTAGAGCATCATATTCTTATTACATGGCATGTTGCCATTAGGGATGTTTGCGAGCCATGGAGTAGGAGCTGGGGCTTTTAGGGACAGGGATAGTGGTGCTAAAACAGGTGCGAGAAGAATATGTGATGGTACCATTCATACGAACACGAGGGCATGAGGAATTTGTGTGGGAGCGGGTCATAATTGGAGAACGAGGAGGTAAGAGAGGGGAAGTGCGAGAGGAATTGGAGAGATTGACAGAGTTAGGGATTTTAGAGGTATCGGGTGAGGAGAGACTATCGAAGGAGAAGGAGAGATGGGAGGGCTTGGGACACGAATGGACTGAGGGAAGAGTGGAAGATTTGTTTGTGAAGGAAGAGATGAGGTGGGCTGAGAACCGGAGTGAGAAATGGGTGTGTGAGTGGGCCGTGAATAAGGAAATGAGGCTTCATGAAACAGGACATCACGAGACATGTAAAGTCTATGATTTTTTTAGTCCAAACATTTATATCCCTTATGGGTACTACTATACCCAAGAAAGAGACACGACGTGGAATGATAATTGAATTTATGTTGATTATAAGGATGAAGGTTAGGGAAGTAGAGGCAACCAAAGACCTTGAGAAATTCCTAATTAGGTTGCCCTTTATAAACATGGAAAAATGGAGATTTATTTTGAGTGTTTTTTAAGGCTAACCGATTAATAAGATAAACTGCCGTTTCAAATGCATCGGCCCAAAAATGAGATGGAAGATTGGCATGAGCCATAAGGGCAAGCCCAGTTTCAACAATGTGTCTAAATTTTCATTCTACAAACCCATTTTGTTGATGGGTATGTGGACAAAAGAATTGGTGATTAATACCAAGTTTTTGACATATGAGAGTTAATGGTTTAAATTCTCCTCCACTATCTGTTTGCAAGGTAAGAAGTTTTGTATTAAATAAACGCTCAACTAAAGACAACAAGATAGGAAAATTTTGAGCAACATCAAACTTGTATGTTAAGGGATAGAACCAGGTAAACCTGGTAAATTTGTCTACAAAAGAGAAATAATATTTAAAACCTAATCTAGAAGGAAATGGAGCTAGGCCCCAAATGTCTGCACACACAAGCTTTAAGGGTTTGGTAGTCTCAGCCCGAGAAGAGGAGAAGCCTAGTTGATGGACTTTGGCTAAGGAACAATCAACGCAGGAGAAGGTAGAGGCAGTGGAGAGTAGCTTCAAACAGTTAGTGTGCAAAAGACTTGAGACAACAGACTGGGAGGATGACTAAGGCGAAAGTGCCATTGAGGCAAGGAGGTACGTTCGCCAAAATGGACAGATGGAGAAGGCAGAGAGAGAGATCGAGCTGCAAGAATGGTGGGGAAGACGTATAATCTGTTACAGACCGGCCCTGTGAGGAGGGAGGTCCTGGTCTTGATGTCCTTTACAGTAAAGAAGTTAGAGTGAAACTCAAAGAAACATAGATTATCACTGCAAAATTGAGGGACAGAAATAAGATTTTTGGTTATGCTTGGAACATGAAGGAGATTACGGACTAAAAATGAAGAAGAGGGACTAGAAAGAGATGAGTCACCCATGTGTTGTATAGACAGTCCTGAACCATCTCTTACATGAATCTGTTCAGCACCACTGTATTGTTCAGAGGAAAGGTGTTGCGCCTGAATCTGCGTACCAGGTGGAATCAGAGCCATTGTTGGAGCTGATGATGTTTGCTGGAAAGGTGGGGAGAGTAGCATATTGGTAGTTGTGATCAAACCGGTATTGGCATTGCAGGGCATCATGTCCATATTTTTTGCAAACTTGACAGGAAGGGCACCGATTGAAGGATCCACTTGGTGATGAAGCAGAGGAGCTATTACGACCACCTGTACAATTCGAATATGGTGGTCTTCCACGACCATTTCTACCATTGCGACCTCCTCTATAGGTACCTCTAGTTCGACCACCAGATTGAGTAAAATTAATAGAGGGCTCACTGGAGAGTATACTCCGTGTGGAATGAGAGAGACGACTTTCATGTATAAGTAACAATTGATAAAGTTCATGAGAGGATATGGCTTCTGCTTGTGTGGTAATGGATGTGACAAATGTATCATATGCAGGACCAAGTCCAGTGAGAAGGTAAGTCACAAAATCTGAGTCATGAAGAGGATTACCAGTGGTAGCTAGTATATCAGCAAGAGCTTAAACCTTACCGAAGTAGTCAGTGATAGTTTGCTCACCACGGCAGAGATTTGCCAGCTAAAATTTGACTTGGAACTGCTTCGCCTGGGATTGAGAAGAGAACAAGGAGTGAAGAGCTCACCATAATGCACAAGAAGTTTTGGAAGAGAGCACATGGCCAAGGACTGCTTCAGAGATAGAGGAAAACAGTATACTTAGGACGAGTTTGTCTGTTTTCTTCCAAGAGGCAAAGGCAGGATTAAGGGAGGTACTTGAATCAGTGGTAATGGTTGCTGGTGAAATGACAACAGTACCATTGACATATTGATATAGGTCCTGACCTTGAAGATATGCTGCTTAACCTTCCAAAGAGAGAAATTATCGGAGGTGAGCTTAGTGGTAATGAGGTGGGAAAAGGACAACATGACTGAGGTATTGGGAGAGGAAAGGGATAAGGCCATAGATCAGGGACGATGAGTCTTAGCCTTAGGGGCTTTTGATACCATAATAGAACTTCATATTTGGCTGAATTCAGAAGCCTGTATCTCATTTCATTGATGGTTGAATTTATATATGATTGTGAGAATAAAAACGATTACAAACTGGAGAGAAAGTATAACAAATTTCCTTGCAATTACAAAGCAACATTCCATACAATTAGACTAATGTTGCGTTGCTATATTCTCTGATGATGTGTCTATTTCCTCCTTTGATGAGGTGGCTGAATGCTCTATATTGATATCGTTTTCCAATTAGAATATATAATTAAGGAGATAAATGTTGATGATCATGTTGTTATCCTACACTTTGATTGAAAAGGATACATATGGTATTTTGGGGTTGGGGCTTAGTTCTTCTCTGTATCCTAAAATACTTATCAATTATTTAACATTGACAATGTATGTGATTTGAGAAGTTCTATCCATTTTTTTTCCTCTAAAAAAAAGAAAAAAAAATCAACTAAAATTTCAGTTGCAACATTACAAGCACGATGTGCCTTACATCCAGATCTACAAGACTTGTGTCCACAATTTCTAATTAAAAAATTTTCACATCCTCCTACTATTCACCCACATTCTACACACCACATTTATTTTTTATTTTATCAAATATTTATTATATGAATAGTGAATAGAAAATTTGAAATAGTTTAAAAAGAATAAACTCAAATTTTTTTTTAAAAATATTAAAAAATTTTAAAAAATGTGGAGTGTGGAGTGTGGTGGAGGTTGTGTAGCAAAATCCATTTCTAATTTATGTCGAGTATTGAAGATTACTGGAAAGGCCAAGGTTTAATATCTAGTTGACAAATTGATTCAACTTGTCTTGACACTTCCAGTTTCAACGACAACTATTGAGCTAACTTTCTCAACTATGAACATTGTTAAGATAAGTGAAGGATGACTTTTTTGGAGATTATTTAGTAGTCTATATTGAGAAGGAAATTTCTGAAAAATTTAGCACGGGTGCCATAATTGATAAATTGCGACGAGTTCAATTAGCATAATTGATTATATTTTACTTTTTTTATGCATTCAAATTTGTACTTAGACAACATGTATTTTTTTATTACATATATATGGAGTTGTGTCATTTTTTATACAAGTTTTTACAGGTGCCTTAATTCCCCTAAATTAGATTTCTAGCTTCGTCCCTAAATACAAACAATATGGCCCCGTTTGGATTCAGAAAGTGTTTCATCTCATCTAATCTCATTCCATCTCATTATTATAACTTTATCAAATTTTCACACAAAATATAATAAATAATTCAACTTTTTCTAATCTCAATTCAACATTTTCAAATCTTAAAACAGTAATAATATTAAAAAATAATATTTTAATAATATTTTTTTCAACTTTTATCTTTTAACTAAAATCATTTCATTTCATTTCTGAATCCAAATTAGCCCTATGTATAACGGATAATTACTTGGACTGAGATCTTTTTATAATTTTTAATCTAAATTGACATAGTCTAGACTTTGTAGTTGTAGCCTCCATGTACATAATTAATGTCCCGTTTGGATACAAGAAGTATATATTTTTTCTTATCTCATCTCATCATTATAATTTTCTCAAATTTTCACACAAAATATAATAAAAAAATTAACTTTTTCAAATCTAAAAACAATAATAATATTAAAAAATAATATTCTACCAATATTTTATTCAACTTTCATCTCAACTTATCTTATCTCAACTCACTATCTAAACTGTACCTAAATGTTCATGACCATAGGCGTAGTGTGGAGTCTAATATTAAATACAGTATTGGGGCCACTACAAAAAAATGAGCATTTAAATGCGACAAATTATTTGTGATGAAAATGACTATTTGTGACAATAGATTCATTTTGACAGAAAATAATCATTTTCATAAAAAATAATTGGCAGCAAATAAACAATTTTCTTATAATAAGTTGTCTATATCTTTCCAACATCAAATACACCGATATATGGTCTTATGTACATACCCTCTGTGGGAAACCAAAACCTAATTTTGTTTTGGTTTTGTGTTTGCCTCTATAATGAAATTAGACACATTTACCAGTTGGGAAAGAGTAAAATTAGAAATTAGAGCCATGATACATATATACAAATATGCAGGACGTTTGTATGCCATATATATATAAAGATGTCCGTGTCAAGGGCATGCATAACGTACTCTGTGTGTTTTTCATTTTTGTAGAAATTATCCCACGATCTCATCATAATTAATAACAGTGTTTGATAATCTTTATGTTCGTATAATTTTCTTTATATAATATTGATGATTGATCTTTGAAATACTAAGCATTATCTCAAGAATTAGCAGAATAAGATATATAATAGTGATGATCAGATAGTAGTAGTAGTACTAGTAGTACTTTAGTTTTTTGTACCAATATTTTCCTTTGTGAATTGAAAGTACTAGAGCCCAAAGATACACAATATATTTGCTGCAATATATATTAATATGATCCCCGGCCAGTCCATGCAGTTCCTAATAATTCCAATATTAATGATCATGATATGTTCGTGCATGCATGGCTTAATTCGGTTCATAACTTTCTTAGAACAATAACAAAGGTGATTGGCTCAATTTTTTCTATACCCATTTCTTCATCCACCAATCTTCCATAGTGCTCAAACAAATGGTCTAAAATCCCCTCTCCAAAATGGTGGCAAATCATGGATTCTTGGATAGCCCTCACTGTCCTTGCAACTTCTGCTCCATAGCTGATGATCTTACCTGCATGATCTTCGACATTATTGCTCTCTATTTGAAACATCTCCAGACGGTCCAACCCAAAAGAACCTTCCTTTCTCACTTCATCTTCTATTTCATTCTTCGATGGTGCATAGAAATGCACATCATAAGAGTCGAGCTTCTCTTCCTCAACTTCCCCCTTTTACATCAGACACAAATAACACAAAAACAAACATGATCTATTATTAAAATGTTATTTCTGTGTAAAAATATAATTGCTAGCTCTATGTGCACGAGTTCCAAAAAAATGATAAATATGTTGTCATGTTTCTTAGTTCTTTCTCGCTTGTTTAAAAAAGAGTATGATCTTCCCTTAATAATTAGTAACATATATATATATAGGAAGACCACTAGGGTGGGTGATGGCTTGATGGTCATTGCATGGATCGGATTCCTTGCAAGTAGTTTGGTATGTACTAGCTAGGCCCCGAGTTCGAATTCAAATATGAATTCCGCGTAAACTACTAATATTAGCTGCCTAAAGGGAGTGTCTGCAGCTAATTCTCGCCGTCGAGGTAGGGTGCTACTACAGAAGCCACCTCTGGTTCCTCTGGTTCTAATAGGAAGCTAGGGTTGGAGAAAAAAACATATTATTTGTCTGTCTGCATATTTTGATAGCCTATATATCATGCATGCTCCTTAAAAGTTTAAAATCATATCTTCATGACCTTATGTAAACACTAATTAGTGTGGCACTAATATTTAATAATTTGTTGTAGTACACAAAGTGCAAATCACATCTGCGCGCACTATATATGTCCAAAACAATAAATCATAATGTTGTATAACTTCTCTAAAATCATTTATATAGTCCAATTTCACCGAGTTAACATTAACATTGTAACTGCTAACACCATCACAATTATATAATCCTTCCATCTAATCCGGGGCTTAATTATCACATCTCAAAATCTAGGATATACAGCACAATATCGGTCTTATTACTAGTTGCATTAATATATATATATATATATATATATATATATATATATATATATATATATTGTGTGTGTGTGTATTTCCCAGATCAGGTTTCAATCCTCGGTATAAAATCGATATTAATTATTACTAATGATAGGAAAAGAAGTGATGATCGATATAGGACATGATCGAAAACTAAGGTCATTTCCAGAAACCACAACATGATCATTATGTAGTCACTGACTCACTTCAGGTCCGTTTTGGCAATATAAATGTTCTCAATTATTTTCATATATTCTTATATATTTCATTTTCAAACATCATTCAAATACAAAACACTTTTTAATTTTAATTTTTCAATTTTTTCATCTAATTATTAATATTTTCAAAAGAAACAATCTTCTCATTTGCCGATTCACATATTTTACACCACACACCTAACATGGCAAACCGAGTTCACGAATTAAATAAAACACTCAAACTGGCCCTAGATCCTCTCCTCTCGTTCACGTGTTCTTGTCCCTTTACGTGTAAAAAACTTGATAAAAAAGGAAAGTCAAAGTAAACCAACCCAAAACTTGATTTTAGAGCAGCAAACAATTCATAGTGAGAGAGAGAGGGGGGGGGGGGGGTTCGGTGAGAGAGATCGAGGAGAGAAAGAGATTCAAAAAGTGGAGAGCTTTCAAGGAGAGAGATGTGTATGGGGAAATGGAGAAATGGCATAAGGAAATAAAAAAACCTGGAGTGTGGTGTATAAAAAACTTGATGAAAAAAGTAAAGTCAAAGTGAACCAACCCAATACTTGATTTCAGAGTAGCAAATAATTCACAATGAGAGAGAGAGGGGGGGTTCAGTGAGAGAGATCGAGGAGAGAGAGAGATTCAAAAAGTGGAGAGCTTTCGAGGAGAGAGAGATGTGTATGGAGAAATGGCATAAGGAAAAAAAAAACTTGGAGTGTGATGTATAAAAAACTTAATGAAAAAAGTAAAGTCAAAGTGAACCAACCCAAAACTTGATCAGAGCAACAAATAATTCTCAGTGAGAGAGAGAGAGGGGGGGTTTGATGAGAGAGATCGAGGAGAGAGAGAGATTCAGAGAGTGGAGAGCTTTCAAGGAGAGAGAGATGTGTATAGGGAAATGGAGAAATGACAGAAGGAAAAAAAAAAAAAAACCTAGAGTGTGGTGTAGAGGCTACTGTATAGCAATCCTCTTTTCACAAACTCTTAAACAAAACACAAAAAAATATTACATTTTTAAATTTCAAAACAAAAATTATATTCAAACAATTTTTTAACTTTATATAAATATTTTTATACAATTTTTTTCCTCTTATTTTTCAAAATCCAATAAAACATATTTACTCAAACCATTTTCCTACTATTGACATATATACTGAGATATTAAATATCCAAACAGGTCTTGAATCTACATGATATTATGGACATAAGCAAAAATAAATTGGATGAGTAAAAAAAGAATTTGAGAGATGCTCCTACCCGAGAATAATCCACCAAGTAATAAAAAAAAAGTAGTACTACTTTATTTATACAAGAATTTTAACTCTTGGAAATATTAATACCGAGAATGTTTGCCGGGGGAAGGGTTTCAAGGCTCAAACGAAATCAATGAAAGTGAGATTATTTCATATTTTCATTTCAAAGTGTGCTAAGATATATAATTAATCGATTAATTAAAGAGCTATGTATGAATTAGCGTATTTTAAGGCCGAACAATGAGGCTATTTCTAATAAGCCAAACTTTGAAGCATGCAACCATTCCAAATATCTAAACAAGATCTACATCAATCTCACATGAGAAGAAGCTTCCAAAGTATAACAAGGAAAAAGATCATCAGGGGCATCGACCATAAGTAAAGTTGATATATATATATATATATATATATATATATATATATATATATATATATAAGGATCGATAAGGAAACTAATTAAAAGAATATGACAGCTGTAGAGGAAAAGGATTAATTAGGCTATGTTTGGTTAGTGCATGAGGTCAGATCACCTCAAACTATCTCACTACTTTTTTACTATTATTCATTATTTTTTTACTATTATTCACAAATAATTTGAGATGACCTCAACATTTAAACGTAGCCAAAGGGTGAAAAAATAGTAAATAAAAATCCTGTATCTCTAGTTCCCTAGCTTGTTTCATTTGGAGGGGGAAAAAGGCTAGCTAGCTAGTCTAGTCATGCATGAATCTAAATAATGCCCGAGAGAAAAAACTCCTAATCTGGTTAAGTCTAGATCAACAATGATGTGAATTTTGAAAAAGAATATCATTAGAACCAGTTCTTTAAAATATCGAAGAAATGATCAAATATGAAAACATTAAGAGAGAAGAGAGATATTAAGGAGATCAGGACAATAATTTAATTAATTAAGTGGTTTGATCCTAGAGGCTTATCATATTCACCATATATGGTAGAAATTAAGCCTAGACTTAGCTACATGATCTTAATTTACTATGTTGTGTTCATCAAATAATATATATATATATATATATATATATATATATATATATAAATATATTGCGGTTTGTATATGATCATCATGTGGTAATTAGCAAGTGCTGTTGGTGGATTGTTGGGTTCTAGGGTTTATATCTGATGTGAGATGATCTCTAGACTAGACTAATATATGTTAACACATATCCCTGAAAACTCAAGGTGTAAGCTAGCTTGATCAGTTTGGAAGAAAAAGGTCAGAGTCGATTGGAAGAACTTGTTCAAATCTCGATTATTAGTACCATTTTAGTGAAATTCAATGTAGGATTAATGGATTTAATTACTGTTATCAATATATATATATATATATATATCACAATATTCAAGTTCAAATAATCATATATACCATAAATAACCATCAGCTAGCTACATTACCATCCAGCAATACATCATTGGATCATACCCTAAATAACTGATCACAAAATAACTTTATATATACCAATACCATAACCCTAAGGTTGCGGATTATAACTAATAGAAAGGGAAAAAAAAATAAAGTAATCCTAAATTAAAGTTACTAGAAAACTCTAAAAGGTACAGTACTACGATGATGATATATAATATAATGGAAAATACTTTAGCCACTAAAGGGATTACATAAAAGTAAACCCACAAATTGATGTGTTTGTATGATACGTAAGATTATAAAATTATTTTTATTATAAAGTAGATCTAACGGATTTTATGAAACCACACTAGTTTGTGAGTTTATTTTGTGTAATCTTTTTGTATATATAACAGTTCTCATATATAATACCTATCCAACTGCCCGGGAAAACAAATCCAAGAAAATTATTATTACGTACACAAAACAAATAAGAGATTTAAAATTATTAGGAAAACCTAAAACAAAAGAATTCCTGCTCATTTTTCCTACTCAAATTAAGGTGATCCCTTTTAAGTGGGAGATCATAAGATATATGTTGATATATGCATGAAATGAGCTCTACCGTACTTATTGCTTATTAATGTATGCTAGCTAGCTAGCTGTAGGCATATAGGTCCACTTCATGTGTCTCTCTTCCACTTGAGATTCTCAAGTTCGGACAAGAATTTTTCCTAATCTATGAACTCTTTTTAATGAATTCATCTTCAGGATTGTCTTCATGATGATCAACCGATGATGGATTCCATTCTATATATGCATTTATCTCCCTGAATAAAAAATAAAAATAAAAAACTCAATCTCCTAATTGCATCCACCATGAATTAATTTTGTTAGAGTACTACATATTCTCCTGTCAAAATACTTCTTGATCAATGATTAATGTCTTTTCTTCAGTTTCTTTTGCAGCGCAAAATCCACATATTATATATAGAGAGATCAGGAATTAATTAAAGACTGTTGCAACCTGGCTTCAAATTTACTCCTCGGGCATATAATTCTTGGCAAAAAAATTTATATATGCATTTTTAACTATCATCATCTCTTAATCAGGTAGTATTGAATGATTTACAAATATATAAAAAATTAAAACTGAATTTTTAAGATGTATGCTACGTATATAAGTACTTAAATACGTAGCAATGATGAAAGGATAATAATTAATGGGATGACGAATAACATTACTAATCTTTTGGTACAATATTTAGTACTACTCATAATCCTCAACCTATGGATGAATATCATGATTTTAAGGTACGCTTCATCGATCCTTATCCATGATCTCACTCGTATCTTCTTAATTTTTAAATCGTGTCCTTCATATATATAATTTGCATTTATCTTCGCCAGCAGAGCTAATTACCCTTTAATTTACATACATTAATCCAATCACTTCATGACTCTACTCATTAAGAAATAATAATAATAATAATAATAATAATAGTCCAATCACACTCACTTTTGGTCCTCAGGATCAGTCAGGATCCTCATGATATTATATATTCAATTCAATGAACGTCCTCCCAAATTGATCTATACATATGAAGATCTATTATATACCATGAACATCAAAACTTGGTAAACAATATTATTAATTATCGATCATCATGGACCTGATAATTAAATGTTTGTCTAAAAATCAGGCAAATAAAATCTGTTGCAAACTTGTTTTTTGATAAGTTACGTCCGAAATTCATGATATTCTCGTTCCTAGAAACCCCTGATCTCTTACATTAATTATTGTTTCCTAAGATATTTCACAGTTAATTAGTGGCTGTTTCTTGAATTCTTGACGAAGACCGTATGAAAACTTCATTAATTCGAACAGTACTCATAATAAACCCAAAATTCCAATTATCTCATGATGAAATCAATAGAACCACCACGTACGACAACACCTTTGACGTACGTACGTACAAGGCTACAACCCTAATTCTATGAATGCTACTAATTAAAAATTCCAGAAAAGAAATAAAGCAGAAGCTTTAAAGGGGAAACAAATCCAATCCTATCATAAAGGTAATCACAAAATCAAATCCTAGAGTTTTTTACTTGCGCAAAAACGTCTGAAAAAGTATAAAAAGTGGTCCTAAAGTTATAAGTGAGAAAACCCTAAATCAAGAAAAAGAAAACACCCTAGCTATTTCTAAGTAATGGTTTGGATAGTGAAATAAAATAAGATGAAATAATTTTAGATTAATTAAATAAAATATTATTATAATATTATTTTTTAATATTATTAATATTTAGAATTTAAAAAAATTAAATTATTTATTATATATATATTTTTTACAATGAAATGAAATTAGATGAGATAGAATTCTTTATCCAAACAAACGCTAAATGAACGCACGTACGTACTTGCCCTACCCCGACATATTTTTTTGTTTATTTTTGTTTTTCGTTTGTTTATCGATCAATATAATATA